>MU279011.1:0-490144 GCA_022385715.1 Xylaria cubensis | reverse complement strand
CGCAGCCGCTACGGCGTAGCCGTCTGAATCCAAAATCCGTGGAGTACTATCTACAAGAGAAAAGTGGGTAACCCTCAGTTGAAATCCTCGAGGTACCCTCAGTTGATCTATAGACTCATGAATGACCCACGGAACATGCCATGATGACTAACCGTCTTGCTTATCAATAGTCCGAGCGTCATGATATGAAAACAATTGCGGCTCAAGCAGAAATCTAGGATTATATCTTCAGGATCGTCAGTCAGGGTATAGGTTACATCTAAGCCGATCGGCCACGGCAGGGGGGAATTGGTCCGTGGCCAAGCGGCCAATTTTCCGGCAAATCGGTCAAAATGAAACCTGGGTATCGTATCGCTTCGCCTTGTTCCAGCCGCTACCAAAATGGCACGACAGGAAAAATGAAACAATCTGCCGAGGAAGAATTACCAAGGTGGTAGCCCCCGGCTGATCCTCCCGGTTGAGCGAATGTCCCGGCTGTTTACGTACAACTTGGGGTGGGAAACCCCTCACGTCAAGGGGCTGACCTACGTACTCGGCCAGCGAATATAACACGGAGAGGGATGTGGGGGACGAACGGATTGCTGGGTGAATATATCCAACCTGACATTCGAATTTTGTCTGTTTTCGCTGGGACATGTCGCATGCCTGTCAGGTTATGCTAATCCTACTTGTCATATCACCCACCTCAGTCATCGTGTCCCGTGTAAGTAAACCCCATCACCACAGCTCGCCGCCATGCCTGCCCCGGTGCAAGACGACGACTCCCAACCCGAACTCGCCTTTTACAACATCATCGATGGCAAGCCGAGAGCCTCGGAGGTCAATGAGCAAGTCATCGACCCGCGGACTGAAGACTCGCTCTGGGACGTTCCCGTAGCTTCGGCTAAGGATCTCGACGACGCCGTTGACGCGGCCAACCGTGCTTTCAAGACTTGGAAGCTCACCTCTCAGGCCGAGCGTCAGAAAGTCCTCCAAGACATCGCCGACTGCCTGCGCGCGAATAAAGATGTATTGGCACATATACACACAAAGGAGACGGGCAAATCGTTTCCCATGGCGAGCGTCGATGTCGAGGTCGCGGCTCTACATTTCGAGTACTATAGTACGCGGCCCCCGTACCCAGTTCAAGAATACACAAAAGTGACATTTGGCTAAAAATCAACATATAGAGGGCATAACTCTTGAGGACGATGTTCAGTACGAGGACGACACGGTTAAGATCATCGGAACGTACGTGCCAGTCGGCGTCATGGCAGCTATATCACCATGGAACTTTCCCATGATTCTGAGCAGCGTGAAAGTCGTATCCGCGCTCGTAACAGGTAACTGCGTGATCATCAAACCATCACCCTTCACGCCTTACTCGATCCTCAAATTTTGCGAACTCGCTCAGTCGGTACTACCGCCGGGCGTGTTCCAAGCACTGAGCGGCGGCGCCGATCTCGGCGAGCGCATGACGCTGCACCCGGGCATCCACCACATCAGCTTCACGGGGACGCTTGCGGTGGGACAGCGCATCATGCAGAACGCGGCCAAGACGCTGAAGAAAGTCGTCCTGGAGTTAGCAGGGAACAACGCCGCCATCGTGTGCGAAGACGCGGAGCTGGAAAAAGTCGTCCCCAGCGTAGCAGCCGGCTGTTTCTTCCACGCAGGCCAGGTCTGCGTGGCCTCGAAGCGCGTCTACGTCCACGAGTCCCTGTACGACAAATTCATGGAGCTGTTCGTCGAAGAGGCCAAGAAGTACTCGCCGGAGAACATCCTATACTCGCCGCTCAGCAACCGGACCAACTTCGAGCGGGCGAAGTCTTTCCTCGCGGACTCCAAGAAGAATAATCACGAGATCGTCATCGGTGGCGAGACGAAGGCTGACGAGAAAGGTTTTTGGATTCCGCCTACCATCGTCGCGAAGCCGCCCGAGGAATCCTTACTTGTGCAGGAGGAACAGTTTGGTAAGTGTAGTACTCCGCTACCTGTACACTAATTCAAGCTACCTGTAAGACTAATATCCATACTACACAGCTCCAATAGCACCAGTCCTGACATGGTCCGATGAAGACGACGTCGTAGCGCGCGCCAACCTCGATAACGCGGGTCTCGGTGCCTCCTTGTATACGCCGGACCTAGACAAGGCGCGCCGCATCGCCCAAAAGCTCGAGTCCGGCTCCGTGTGGATTAATCGGTTCGAGCGCCCACATTACGGTGCATATTTTGCCGGCTGGAAACTGAGCGGGTTTGGCGGTGAGCTTGGAAAGCATGGCTTGTATAATTATTGCCAGGTGCAGTGCTTGCACTTCCATAAGTAAGTAGAGAATAGGTACCGATACGGATGTGATTGAGTAAGATGGCAATTTCTTTCGAGCGCAAAATTACCCAAAATACGCTAGAACATACATTGAACGATCTGAATACCAATAAAATATTGTTTTCAGTCCTCGTTTGCTTTAGTTTTATAACCTACCATAATACGTGAGGTACGCAGTTGTCTATTTTGCCTCATGTATTTCTACCTAGTAAATAAGTAGTCAGGTATATACAGCTAGATGCTGCTAATGAAGCCTGGACATGTAATCTTCCTCTTAGAGAATCTTTCTGATGACTTTCTAGATGACATGAAATCTAGCCATGTGATATCTAATATTAGGACATCAGAAGCTTAGCCTTCTATATACTTCTTAAGCCCCCTCAACCTCTCCTTCGCAGTCTCGAGGACTTCGTCCTCCTTGCAGACCGCAAAGCGCATGTAGTCCTCGGCGATCCAGGTGTTGGCTTCAATGTAGAACTCGGTGGGCGGGATGGCGGCGACGCCGACCTCGTGGATCATGAACCACGCAAGCTTGAAATCACGCGGGCGACTCGCGACGTGCGGTGGGAAATGGTAGTCGGCTGGTAGCTTAACTTTAGCCATGTTCACCATGACGAAGTACCCACCCTCCGGGTCCGAGTAGGGGAGTCCCAGCTCGTCCCAGACCTCGTTGAAGCGCGCTATCTTTGCCTTCATGTCTTTCACCGTTTCATCCCAGAATCCTTCTGATTCGGCCTGTTCAAAACCTAGGTTTGGGGGTCAGATGATCTATTATATGAGAATTATGATATTTGTGGATAAGACTTACCGACGGCACAAGCTTCTTGTAATGGCGACACAGAGGAATAACAGATGCGGGTGTGAGCTGCGGACACATACTGGATCAGATGCGGCGGTCCCATTAGCCAGCCTACGCACCTTTGTTAGTCGCAAATCTCGTTGCTGGCAGATACTCGCGCTGAGTAAAGACTTACCAACACGCCATCCTGTAGCATAAAAGTTCTTGCCAGCGGATCCAACCGTAAGCGTGAGGTTCTCGATTTCAGGAGACAGCGTTGCAATCCTCGTGAAAGGCACGTAGTAAAGTCGGTCGTAGACTTCATCAGAGAGGATGATGATCTCATTCTTAACGCAAAGGTCTCCTATGCGCTGGCACTCCTCCTTGGAAAATACCTTGCCGACAGGGTTGTCTATATGTTATGAAAGTTAGTCGTCCCTCTGTCAAAATAAATAAAAGGCCCCAATAAAAGGGGGAGACTAACGAGGCGTGTTGATGACGATCATCTTGGTTTTAGGTGTGATAGCTTTCTCCAGCTTCTCGAAATCAACAGTCCATTCAGCTGCTGATGACGTCCGCGTAGCTCCGTCTTTAGGAGGGCTCAGAGGTACATAGACGATTTTACCACCGGGCATCTCGATGTTGCTGATATATCTAGACGCAACATCAACTTAGCAACCACGACAACCCTAAGTATACATATATATAGGATATCCCGAGCTGAACATACTGGTCGAAAAAAGGTTCAAAGATAATGACCTCATCACCAGGCTCAATGAAGGCCATGAAAGCGCTCAGCATGCCCTCATTCGCGCCAGTTGTGATGGTGATCTCTGTTTCCGGGTCGAGCTTGCGTCCCCATAAGGGCGCGTACGCCTCGGAGATGGCCTTCTTTAGTCGTGGCCGGCCCTTGGTCGGGCTGTACTGGTTGCAATCCACACGGTCCAGGGCTGACTTGGCTGCGTTGATGATGAACGCAGGCGGGTTATAACCGAAGAAACCCTGGCCCATGTTTACGATGGGCTGGACGGGCGAAGCCGCTGCAGCCTCATTGATGATGGACCTACGATTCCTGTCAGCATGTCTGCAATCTTGTGAGATATAGTAATAAGTAAGTGATAGCTCTCCTCACCAGACATCTTGTCTCTGCCCTGCGACCCGGGCAGCGGGCTGCAGCTTTGCAGGAAGTTGTGCCGCCATGGGGGTATGAAATCTGCTTCGGTATACGACTGATGGGTGTTGGACTCTTGGGGAAATATTCAATTTCTTCCCAAGCAGGTATCTGGAGCAAGACCTCAAGCCAATGGGACTCATCTAGACCACCACAACTTTATATCGCGGTCACGTCTTAATAGACCCGCTGTCTGTTACGAAAGTGCTTTACCCTTTTGTCGTAATTAGCACCGTCGTGACACAACTATTCCGGGATCGGAGTCCGGTGCGACTCTATACGAGTCTATCAATCACGTCATTTGCCGGTTAGCCTGGGTGCTTCTATTTTACGCCGTAAAGTACCTAGCTAACGCCAAGGGGGAAGATGTCTTACTTAGTAGATAGCCCCACTGAAGCTGAATGGCGGTCGCCTTGAAAGTCAGCGACAAGTTACCTGCCTTATCGTAAGTTTATATCAGCTTCATTATGTATTCCCTATCATGAATTGCATTTAGACTACCTAATCTACACGGCATCAAATTACATTCCTTCGTACCTGTTGAGTCTCAAGCCGTCCCTCACCGCATTATCTCTGTATAGAGTTGCCAAAGTAGTCCAAGCTCAATCAGAGCAACAACCACCCAACCCCACACAATGCCTTAACCTACACCTCCGCGCAGCATCGCCAACCCAACACCATGACAACGACGACAATGGCACCCAAGTCTCCCCTGGCCCCGAAGGCCCCCATGCCAGCGACCCTGCCGCCGTTACTCCTAACGATCCGATTCAGC
Organism: Xylaria cubensis; assembly: GCA_022385715.1. Taxonomy (NCBI): domain Eukaryota; kingdom Fungi; phylum Ascomycota; class Sordariomycetes; order Xylariales; family Xylariaceae; genus Xylaria; species Xylaria cubensis. Next base: position 485,118 of record MU279011.1, on the reverse strand, counting down.
GCCTCCCTGCCAGACCTCGAGCTCGACATCCCACGACCAGGCGCCACCACAGTCGTCTCGCTAAAACACCTGATCCGCTCACGACTAGACAAGGCGCACGCGCGGCGCAGACTGCGCTTCATCCACGGCGGCAAGATTCTGCCCGACACAGCAGTTCTAAGCTCAGTTCTCCGCGCACCCCCACCACCACCACCTACCACGGGAAATGGCCATCATCCAGCCGAGCGACGGGGCGAGAGGGGGGGGGACACGGAAGAAAAGAGCAAAAGTAAAGGGAAATCGATACCCGGCCGTCCGGAGCCCGCGCCTCGGATCTACGTGAACTGCAGCATCGGCGATGAGCTATCGCCCTCGGAACTAGAAAGCGAGGCCCAAGCCGCCGCCTTGCCGCCGCCTACCATCTCGACATCGCCCACCTCACATCGTCCCTCCTCTAAGCCCCCCGGCCTAGGTCTGACGACGTCCACGACACCCGCGCCGCGCGGCTTTGACCGTCTCTTGTCCGCCGGTTTCACCGCGTCTGAGGTGAATCAGCTCCGCCTGCAGTTCCGTAGCATCCACTCGTCGCGGTACACCCCCGACACCCTGCCGAGCCCGGACAGCTTCCGGCGCATGGAGGATTCCTGGATCGACGATAACGGCGCCGCCATGCCGGCAGGGGCGGGCGTGAACTCTTCTTCGGGAGACGGCGGCATGTTGGGTATGGGTGGCGTTGGCACGGACAGCGACGAGGTCGGGCTGGTGGGCATGGTCGACGTGCTGATCCGCGGCGTCATCACGGGCTTCATCTGGCCGCTTGGCAGCGCCGGCTGGCTGATACGCGAGGAGGGCATGTCGAGCGATCGGTGGCGGTTTATGGTTGGCACTGGTGTCATGCTTGGTGTTCTGATTGGTTTTATCCGGGCCATTTCGGGGGATAAGTGAGGTTTGTTTTCTAACAAGAGAAATAGGCCTACCTTGCTGTTTGAAGTAATCTGTACCATACCTACGATTTTGCATAGAAATGGGCGTTTAGGGTGAAAAGGCATTGCCTGGCGTTTACGAGGGTTGATTCGGAATGTATTTAGACATCATACATCACATTGCACAGAAAAGGCGAGAAGAGACTTTGAGCATCGCCAACAACGACGACGCTCGGTTTGTCTATCTAAAACTCATGCATCCGCAAAGCACCGAGCACAACATGATATCAATCCGCCTAAAGCAGTACAGGGTCTATCTCCTTCACTGATTAAAGGGAACTAAGTCACATCCTCCTTAAACTCCATGAGAAAAATATCAAGAATCCACAGACGAGACTGCTGCAGGTAGAGCCTACTACAGAGCGGACAAGCCGCTGGTTCATAGATCTCTCGTGCAAGCAGCTCCTGCTATGTCCCAAGTCAACATATGGCAAGCGAATTAAAAGGGGGGAACTATAAGTATAGTGATTGGGCAGCCACGATGTCGCGACGGATCTTGGTCAAGCTCTCCTCGAACTTGTTCTGTAAATCTTCACTGCCCATAACCTTAGCCGCCTGAGCCATTTGCCTAAGAAGCTCTTCGAGACGGCGGAAAAGGCGAATTAGGGAGCCTTCGTAGGCACCGGTCATTTTGCTGTGAAATGTAAGCATATGTAAAATAATGGGGTGAATAGAAACACGTGAATGACTTCAGATTCTATCCAGGGATGTACATACCAAACCTCTGCAAATGATTTGCCGTTGGCCCAGGCGTAGACCGTCTCCATCAGCTGATACTTAAGGCTCTGAACGTATTCATCTTCGTTCACTTCCAGTTTACTCTCCTGACTGACCTTCGCGATAATGCGAGCTTGGGCTTGGATTTGTGAGTACGGCTTCATTAGTTCCTCAGGGAGAGCCGGTGCCTCAACTTTCTCTTCAAAGATGAATACGCTTAGCACTGCAGCAATAAGTTCAGGCGATAGTTCGTTGAAAAAGCGGTTGAATAGCAACTCGGAGAGCAGAAGCTCATGTCCCTCGGTCGATGAGATTTCGCAGGCGACACGGGCCTTCATCTGGACAACTTCGCCTTCGTTGATAAATCCAAGTCGCCTCAGCACTCGCTTTCTTGACTTCAGTTCGTCCAATTGTGCAACAGAGTGTGCCTTCCCGATTTTCTTCTTCAGAGCCTTGATCTCATCAGTTCGAGCAATCTTCTTTGAGTACTGATCCCATAGACCAGGCAAAAGTGGTGAACCATGGAGAGGGTTGGAAAGTAAACGCGATTCCAAGACCTCAATTTTGCGAAGCAGCTTCTTGAATGAATCGTCCGTGATGTTCATGTTTTCGATAGGATCTAGAATCGGCAAGCCGTCGGGGAAGCGCCGCTCGACCTCTTTCAACGACTTGAAGAGCTGCTTACGAACTGACTCGATATCTTCTCGCGACGAGATATCCTTTGGCATGAATACGCGGATTTGACTCAGAGCCTTGATACATGTAAGCATGCAAGGAACGGCCTCAAAAATACTATCCTTGCTTGCATCACTAGGCGCGGCACCGGCTGGCATTTCTGTCGATGGATTGGCAGGACCGAAAGGATCGCAATTGGGATCAAGGCGGAGATATACATCAATGAAGTAGGACTCCTGCGGCTCATACCCTTTCTCGCCAAAATTTGGCTCTTTGCGTTTTGTAAAGTCAAGCACAACTCCCCAGCCGAAATCCTTCCCGGTCTTCGGGTTCGCGATCTGAACGAGCCGTCCGGGCTGTAGAAACTCTAGACAGTACTTAGGATGCTGGATTACGTGTAACATGTCCTTAGTGTATGTCGTTAATTGCTGGCGCAAGCTGTAGTAGTCTTTTACAGTGGCCTCATCCGGAATTACCATTTCATCACGCTCTTTCTGTAGCTTCATCAACTCATGCTCCAGTGAGGCAACGCCAGCAGTGTTCTGAAACTGGAAGAAACAGTTTTCCAACATGAAATCCGGAGATATAGCTTCAATTCTGAGCAAGTTCAAGACCATGTTGTAGCCGAGATGGAAGGCTGAGTTGAGACGGTCTTGCTGGCCTATGACTACAGCCTTGGCAGTTTCCGGTTCAAGCTTTTCATCAACCATCATGATGACGATACCACGCTCATCGAGACCTCGACGACCAGCACGACCAGACATCTGAACGTACTCGGACGGAGTAAGGGGTCGCAGGGCTGTGCCATCAAACTTGGTGACCTTAGTGAAGACGACGGTTTTGGCAGGCATGTTCAAACCGATGGAGAATGTTTCAGTCGCGAAAAGAACTTTGATCAATCCTTCCTGGAACAGAATTTCGATCGTTTCTTTCAAAATAGGTAGTAGACCAGAGTGATGGACACCAATACCCTTTTCCAAAAGCGGAAGAATGTTTTGAATCTGAGGAAGCTCACGATCCTCTTCAGATAGGTTTTCGATGGCGCTGGTGAATACCTTGCGTACCATTGCCTTTTCACTATCATCGTTGAAGGCGTATTTCGACGTGTGCAGAGCAAACATCTCGCATTCTCTCTTGCTGAAGCTGAATACGATTACCGGATTGAAATTCTTGCTCATAATCATCTTGACGATCTTCTGGATGTCTGCTTGTTGGGCGTCGTTTTTTCCCTTGAAGTTCTTCTTGTTTTTGCCTTTGCCCGTCTGTTTGGCGTTAGGGTCATTAGCTTCAGCGGCCTTCCGCTCTTCGATCAATTGCATCGTTTTGTTGAAATTATGCTCTCGAAATACGCCCTTCTCGTCGACAACCAAGAAGATGCCCGATCCACCGGCTGGGAAAAAATAGTTCTGTAAAGGAGTAGGTCGGAAGTCGGTATAAACGACGTGGCAGGCTTGACGATGGATCTTTGCAATCCACTCGGCAAACTGGAAGGCATTTGGAATAGTGGCGGACAGGAAAACATATCGCACTTTATCCGGCAGTAGAATAATGGTCTCTTCCCACACCACACCACGCGATTTGTCTCGCATGTAATGAATCTCGTCAAACACAACCCAAGCCACTTCTCGCATGATCTCCGAACCTCGATACAACATGGACCGCAGAATTTCCGTGGTCATGACAAGACAACTTGCTGTCGGGTTGATGGTGACGTCACCGGTCATTAAACCAACATCTCCAAAAGCCTCATTGAATTCTCGGTATTTTTGATTACTCAAAGCCTTGATGGGACTTGTGTAGATGACACGCTGGTTTCGTTTAAGGCACTGCGCGATAGCATATTCTGCGACGACGGTTTTTCCGGCACTCGTGTGCGCCGACACAAGCACACTCTCGTCCCGCTCTATGGAGGAGATGGAGAGGCGCTGGAAAGGATCGAGTGTGAAAGGCCAAGATCGAGCAGGGTTCTCGGGCGGCTTATGTTCGGAAAGTGGAACATACTCGTAATCCAGATCTGGCGGAAGTGCAACCTGATGCTGGATATTGTGTGACAGAACAAGCGAAGCCTCCTCCTTCTGGGCAGCAAAACCAGCGGCGGCAGCAACTTCTCTCGACTCGGCTGTCTCGAAAGTGTCAGTCAACACAGGCTCGGTGACCCCATCCTTTCGCCGTCTTTTGTTGTCACCCTGGCCATCTGATACTGCATCTTCGACACCGTCTTCTTCAGGTGAGGTTGGCTGGATGTCGGCCATGTCAATTTCGGGCGCGGAGGGCGCAGACAATGCAGTTTCGGCGCCATTCTTCATTCCACCATCAGCCTTGCGCTTCTTGCTTTTCTTGTCCCTCTTCTTTGATTTTTGTGTCTTCGGGGCATGAGATGGGTCGGCATCCTGGGCTTGAAGTTGGGCCTTTTTGTCGCCCGGCGTCTCATCGAAGACGTTGAACAGGTCGTCCATGGCGAATGCGACCAAAGAAACCTGACTCTACCAGTGAGCGTAACGGCGCGATGAAGAGCGCATTCAATTACGAAGCGCAGAACGAAGGTATAATGGTGGTAAACCAATGGGTATCACGACAATTGCCTCTACCAGCACTTTTGAATATGCAAGGTGTATGCTGCACTGAGATCTGAGAGTGGCAGAAAAAAAAGATGACCACGCAAAGTTGCCAAGCTAGCGAGTATCAGGCGTGGGCGGTGAGATCAGTCCAGAGCTTGGTCGATGATTAAGTGAGAGAGGTGGACTAAGAGATCGGGGATAATTCAAGTGGGGGTGGATGTTGAGGAAAGAAAAGTGGGAAGACAAACAACTTAACCTTTACCGAAGTTTGACCGAATCAACCAAGCTAGTCCGTTTTGACGTACATACCGACGACTCGTATGATGGTTGGATTCTTTACGTTCGGTACAGCAAAAAGCTCCCCAAGCTTCAACGATCAAGCAAAGCATCTACCCATCTCCCCTCCACCACCCCACCAACAGTAGAAAAGGTATCGTACCAGCTTCCCCCGTCTATTTCCTCAGCTCCGGGAAGCTAATTGGCACCTTAGATGTCTCCCTCGGCCTTCGCCCGCGCCAGCCCGCGCATGACCTCGATGATCAGCCGCCGTGCGTTCCACGCCACCCGCGCCCGTCTATCGTCGCCCTACCACTACCCCGAGGGCCCGTACTCCAACCTTCCCTTCAACACCAAGACACGCTTCTTCGCCGTCCGCTACTGGCTCTACTGCATCACCGGTTTCTTCGCCCCCTTCGGCATCGCTGGTATGCGTCATATTTCCTTTGTCTTCCCCTCGCCTCGTTCCAGCATCATGTCTAGACTCTTTCGCTTCAGGAAAAGGGGAAACCGGCGGGATATATACGTTGAATAAGCCGTTGTACTAACAATTCCCTCTTCTAGTCTGGCAAACCAACAAGCCAAAGGCTTAAACTTGAACGCCTTCGCGAACAGAGCCGTTGTACTAGTTGGTGCCAATGGTTATGAAGGGTTGAACATCTCTGCAATGGCCAAGACCTTCGGGACAAGGGGAAGAAGCAGTGCAGCTGTACATATAGGAAAACTATAGACCAAAGAGACCACGACCAAAATCACAATCCCATTTGTCCGCCGACTTTCGACATATATTCGTGATCTTTTACGGTGGACGCCACGAATATTTCAAGTGATGATCAGCCGAATCACACTCCATGGCCAGGTTATTTAACTCTTGCTCAGCCTATTATGCTTCTCGGGTCGGCATGTGCTTCGTCTAAGTTTTGGCATCAAGTCTGATTAAAGGATTCTTCTTTTCCTTAGGGGACCAACTATAACATTTGGAATCATCCCGACAGGTCAGCACGTCAATGTAGCTCGTTCTTGTTTGCCGCGGGCAATATACTGTATTGCTTCTGTTAATAGCCAGGCCTAGTTGGTGAATCGTAACCAGACGCGTTGACGATGAATTCCAGAGTCATCCATAGCATAACATCAGCCTTGTCACCATAGCCATTATTTCGACGTCTTCATAGTTTGCGTATTGTTGTCTAGCTATAGCCGTCTAGCTATTGCTTCATCATTTTACTGATGAGACCCATAATACCAACAATGTTCACGTCGATCCAAGAGCAGCTTCTATGCGTTAACTTGGTCATGTTTTAATTTAATTCTCTACATATATACAAGAGATAGTGGTATAAAAAAACCGGTCAAGGCCACCGCTACCTATAGGATATACAGCTTTTAGTGTTTGTACATGGTGATACATACAAGCCCCAATACTCGCCGACCGCCTCTGACTAGGTTGCCCAATTGTTTATGTCCATGGTGGTTTTTCTACCTCCCAGTGGCGCTTCTCTAGGAGCGTCTGTAAAAAATGCAGCATGTATTGAGAGTTCGTCTCGTCTAATTCCCACCTACTGCGCAAGGCATCGTAGATGTCCAACATTCCGTCCCTGGTTGCATAGTGGGCGTGGGCCTCAAGGGCGGCCATGGCCATCCACGTACTGATACGCAGACCGTCTGCTCCGGCGTCCATAGCATCCAGGAAAGCATCCCAGACGCTATCGAGCCTTTGAGCACTCCAGTCCGAGCCCGATCCGCCATGCGCAGCAAATGACTTGAAAAGCGCTAAGAAGATGACTCCATTGAGTGGAACCATGCAGCCTTGCATCTCATCGAGGAACTGCGCAACCTTGCTGAGATCACCAAGCCGTACCCCGTAGTGGTTTATGAGAATGCGGTATGTGTGTAAGTCCGGGGATAGTAGGACTGATTTCTGAAACCCGGAGCGCATACTAGGATACTTATAGCCGACACGGGCAAACATTTGGAGGACCTTTGTAATGGCCTTTCCCATGGTATAGTCCCGGTGAGGTATCACATACAGATCCGGATTGGACGCCTTCATCTTCTCGTACACGTGCTCGGCGGACTGATCTTCGCCGCATCGTATGAAGCTAGCTATGAGACAGTTACAGACAACTGTGTCAATCATCTCGCCAGCCTCGGCCATTTCTCTATAGGCAGCTCTAACACCACTTGAATCCTGCTTGAGGCCAAAAAAATGGATAAGGCTAACATGGTGATATCGGTTGAATGCGTATCTACGATGAGACATTTCTTGGTAGAGCATCTCGGCCATGGTGAATTTGCCCGCCTTTGACGCACAATCAAAGAGGATATTGAAGGTTACTTCAGTTCCTCTGATTTTTGCCTCCTTCTCCATACTACGCCACAATTGGAGCGCCGTTTCGAGCTCGACTTCTGTCGTTGTTGCAACGTACCTACTCGCGAATGAAATAGCCCAATTCCATTGGAAACTGGTGAGAGCGAACCCGGAATTTTTTATATCTGCTACCACAGCAAAATACCTAAGCATTGACTTTTGATCTTTGCGTTCGCCAGATGCCAAGGCCGACATCAGTAAATAGCGGGCACTGATACTAATATGCGTTGGCCGAGGTTCGGGAAGTGCTTGGTAGAGATCCCATATGGTATCAAGGGAAACATGGGCAGGTCGCCGATGTCGAGCAACAAGGGCTGACCACAGATTCAATGCCGGTCCAAATTCTGCATCAACGAATTTCTGATCACCATCGAGGGTCTGAAGTTCGATATCCTCCCGTCTATCAGAAACTGTAATGTTGGGTCCGTCTGCAGTAGCATAGTTCCGCAGATACGGGTCTCTGTAGAGCTTTATAGACTCCTCGATTGAAACATCGTCGTAGTAATCTACGATGCTCAATATTTCATCTTTGTCCTGTGCTACCACGCGTGGCTCGGGAAAGACAGAATTGTGTGGTTGCGTCGATTTCTCGATCGGCTCGGCGGTCGACACATTGGTATGGTTCCAACTACGTACATGCGCAGGATATGATGTGAAGTAGTTTGAGCTGGGAAGTCGACCACCGGCCGGTGCTACCGCAGAGCAGAAAGGTTTCGAGAGCGGGAGGCCAGGAGGGGGCCATGGCCGCTGAGGTGAACGGTGGTGGCGGGAAGTAGAGACATAACGCAGGTCGGTGGAAATTGACCTAATGAATCCATCGTGTGCTCGGACGGGTACTCGGACAGCTCGAACACGGGTTATCGAGCTGGCAGCCGGCGAGGGTTGGCTGAAGAGTACGGCGCCGTATCTCGACCCGTCTATTCTAGAGATGTTCATGAGCTGGAGTCCCGCATGGTGGTTCCGTCATCACAACTTTCTTATATGCGTGATGACATTGACGAACAAACGGAATATGTTGCGTGATAGATCGGCTGGCTGCGAGTAACGGCGACACCTATCGTTAAGGTGTTCATCCTCGAGCTCCAAAAAAAAAAATTAATGCTCGATAGACAACCTTCACAACTGCAGTGGTGGTGGTGGTTGAATCCCTGCTTAGCGCCCTCGATTATGGAGGGGCCAGCGTACTTCGCAGCCACTCCCCTGCTCCAATTTACAATTTACAGTGGGTACTGGATCAACCTCACCAACTCAATAATTTCTGGCTACGACTCGATGCTGTATGCGCATCCAGATCCCAAACGAGAGACGGATATAATACCCTCGACGGCGGGCTCTGGGTCAATCGCTCGGTGCCGTCTCCCTGCTGTTGCTCTCTTTTTAAACCCCCGTCGCATCTCATATTTCAAACCCACAGATCGCAGATCGCCATGGGCGGCCAGCGACAAATTAGACCCTCGCGGGTCTACCAGACTGCTAGCACCCTCTTAAACCACCGAATAATCCCCAACGTCAAGGTCCAGAAGCCCGTCTGGTACAACGTCGTTGAGTCGATACCGCCGTCCGAGACCGTCACGCGATCCTATCCAATCCAACATATAAAGCACAATTCCAAGACACGGAGACCGAGTAGGCTATTCCAGCCGCAGAAATTAGTTTACGAGGAGGATAGGCTGCGACGCCAGTTCTATATCGATCACCCGTGGGAACTAGCACGTCCGAGGACGATTGTCGAGATGGACGGCAGAGATGCAGAGCGTTACGATTGGTCGAAGGGGCTACGGCAACCGGGCATGCCCCTCTGCGGTGAGAGGTGAGCTTCTATCTACCCAATCTAAAGAGCTATAAGGGGAACGATTAACTGACAGTTGCCGTCGCAGTGTCGTTCAGCGGCAGCTATGGATGATGCACAACGTAGAAGGTATGACAGAGGAGAAGGCCTACGACATCGTGCGGCGCGAGTTCTACGCACTACGGCATCAGGAAGACGTCGAGCGGAGGATAGCGAAGGAGGAGGCCATGAAGGTCGGCGCATACTTCGGCATGTCCTCCATGCAGGTCGGCATGGAGCTCGAGGATCAGCAATACGAGAGCTGGAAGAAATGGGCCGGCAAGCAGATATCAAATGTCCAAGCCGAGAAGGACGCCGCGTACACTAACTTCGGCGCCACCGAGGAGGCCGATATGGACAGCAACGATGCAATTGCCGAGGATATCGCAGAGGAGGTCCCCGAACAGAAATAGAGGATCCAGGATGTACTTTCGTCTTCAGTGTAGCACTATTGTACAAATCCTTTGTGTATACCACCCAAACGCCATGATCCGAGTGCCCGCCCCCATTATGTTAGAAAATCAAGCGCTCATATGCTCCTAGCCATGCAAATGCAGATGTCAGAAACCGTAGTTCTTATGCCGATAGTTAACAATACGCCAAATGAACTCCATATATCCAATCTCAAGCCTTCGCCAATAATTCGTCAAGTTCTTGAATGCGGTCTGTGTAGCTTTGTCGCTGGGGTTGACATTAGTTGAATAGCTTACACGATTTGGTAGTTCAGCGAAAAAAACTTACAATGGTTTGCAGCTTCTTTATATCATTTTCCTTCGAGGCCCGAGCAATGACTCGGTCCAGTAGCACGACGACCTCGTCATAGTATCTTCTGGCGCCATCGTAATATTTGGCCTGGTCGAGTTGGACTGCGGTCCTGGCCTTGGCTAAGGCCATAGATAATGTAGCTTTGGATGATAACTGCATATTGAGTTTGGGGGTGTTTTTCCTATCCGTAATAGGAAATAAAATAACGTTGCAGAGTTCATCTGAACTAAGAGAAAGTTGCAGCTGGCTACAGCTCGAGCTTTATTAACCAGAGGTACGAAGTATCAACTGCATCTACCTGCCTCGGTACCGTTGTTTGTTGTCTTAGTTTCTGGCAGTGGGCCTTTAACTTCAGCAACGTCTCAACCCCCTGCTTGGCGGGAGTTGTTGTCAGTCAATGTTTAAAGCGCAACACGTATGATGCGGCTCCCATTATGCCTGATATGTTATTTTTCCTGCCCCTGTCATTGCATGTTTCGTTTGTGTGTTGTGTTTTTTATTTAGTTCGCGGAGGCTCAGTTGGCCCATGAAGCTGATACATGTGATATGATCTACTTGAACCAAGCCACTGCCTACCCGTTCCTGCATTAGGGGAAAGTATAATTAACAACATAACTTAGCCTCACCATAGTATGCTCCTTTAATAAAGGAATTTGGAACCTTGTCTCATTCTGAGGCGACGACCTTTATCATATTCCGTAATTGACCTCGATAGCTTTTCATCACAATCTAGGACTTGAACTGTTCGCAATTATTACTTAATCTAGTTCGTCTTCTTATCTCCCGGCTGACCGACGGCCAAACCCTCAATTCCTTACTTACCTCTTAGACGCCAATTCACCGGACCTAGTCTATCTACGGCACTCAACCTCGCTAATCCTCCCTACCTCAGCTTAGTATATGCCGGGGTAGTCAATGCCGGCCGAGGAGAGGAGCTTATAAACGACGTTTCTGCGTTTCCACGTTTCCACACCGAAGGAGGGACTCGGGAGTGCTACACTAGTCGAGTTCTGTCGGTGAGCCTTTCATCGAACCATACCCGGGTAAGGTATTGGTCCTACCTTCTGGTTGCGTTGCAGGCACAGCACATATGCACGCCTTTTATTTGTCAATTCCTTTGAGGTAGGATGCGTGTCGGTTACAGCACCCCGCCCTAAATAGTAGCGCCTACCAATCTATCACCATACCCATACCAGAAACAACATATTGACTCACGGTACTTTTTTTCTCTGCCGTTGCACAATCCTTCTGTATCAACCAACCTATAATAACACTATATGACAGTACCCGGCTATCTGTGCCCAGGGCCTAGATCTTCGCTGTAACCTAGCGGTCAGTTCATCCCAGGTAAGCCCCTTTCACCAGGACCTTCCCCCACCTATATGTAGTACAACAGTATGCAGCGTCTAAGCCCTATTCGTAGATTGCGAATCCTCAGCCCATCTCAGGAGAATATTCTACCTAAGGCTACCTGTAGCTTAATCCAATGTACAAACAAGAATCTTGGTAGAAGAGCAAAAGGACACAAAATCTCGAGTTGAAACCCAAGACAAGAACAGGATAACCAACCCATCGTCTCAACAATCTCATCCATCTCTCACAATGGGCCGCTTGACATTAGGCAAGTCCTACTTACCTATAGTGCAAAATGCCGATAAGTAAGCCAGCCTCATCTCACTTATCTCATTTCACGATCCTCTCCCCTCTCGTTCCCCTTCTGAGTTCGCCATGACGTGACGGAACAACCTAGCTTATGCGCCCGTCAAGCTTTCACTATGACCGTGATCCGTTAGAGACGTACTACCAGCTCATCTTGGCCGGCGACCCCAAGCCGCACGGGTACCTGCGGCCAGAGACGGTGACCAAGATGCCCTGGACGTCCTCGTTCAAGATCTCGCACGAGCACCCGCGCACCGTGACGGTGCTAGACTCGTCGTCGCAGGGGTCCGGCAGCAGCGCCGCCGCCTTCACGGCCGCATTCCAGGAGCTGGTGGACATCTGCATAGCGCAGGACGCGTTCCGGCTGATGGCCAAGAAGCACAGCGAGCCCTTCACCATCCTGTCATGGCCCACCAGGCGGAGCGAGGGCGGCACGGGACCGGAGAAGGGAATAGCAGGGGTGGAGAGGGTGACGATAGAGCGCTTCGCCGCGCCGCTCTTCGGCATCCTCCTGCAGGGCGCCCACATGATCGCCTACGTGCGCTCCCGCGCCACCGAGGACGACTGCGGCGTGATATCGGGCCTCTGGATCCCGCGGCGCGCCAAGCACCTCTTCAGCAGCCCCAACATGCTCGACGCCACCGTGGCCGGCGGCATAGCGGCGGGGACGACCGCGCTGGAGACCATCATCAAGGAGGCGGGCGAGGAGGCCACGCTGCCGCCCGAGCTCGTGCGCACGAGGGTGCGCTCCACGGGCTTATTGACGTACGTCAGCTCGACCGACGCCATCCACGGCTGGCCAGGCGAGACCGGGCTCCTGTGCCCCGGCATTGTCTACACGTACGAAATGGAGTTGCCCGAAGATGTGATCCCGAAACCCCACGACGGCGAGGTCGGGAGCTACAATCTCATGAGCGTCGGAGATGTACAGGCGGCGCTGCTGAACAACGAGTTCAAACCCGACGCCGCCGTTGTGGTTGTCGATTTCCTGATCCGCCACGGCGTCATAACCGCAGAGAACGAGCGGAGTTTCGTCCAGATCAACGAACATATACATCGTCGACTGCCCTTTAGGGTTGCAGGAGGTTAAAGCACGGGGGAATGTCGGTTTCTTAGTTCTGATGATTGATTTTTATTTTTTTTGCCTGGATTGGTTCTATTCAGTGGGCTATGGGGTAAGAACTTGGGATGCTTGAGTGTTTTTGCCCTGGTTTTATTGAAATAAACGGGAACGGGGAAAGAGATGATTACGCCCGATATGAATATTAGCCACAGAGGAAGGTGAGCATTGTTATCATTATGACTAAATGCTATCAAAAGATTCAGAGATCGACGACATGCTTTAGAAGTGCCAAATACCTAATTGAAGCCACCGTCGTAAGCATCTCACACGTATCTCACATCACTGAAAATTTTGTTGAAAATTCCAAGTAGACGAAAGCCCCTGAATTTGCTTGACACAGGATGCTGTCTAAGCATTTTGAAGATCTGCAATCAATTTCTCTATCTCATAACATAATGCCGCCGAAACTTTAAACGCCAGTCGGGCCTACGGGAACCTATTTACAAATGTGATTCAAGATCCATTGGTCCTATGAATGATCAGTGTGCTTGGTGTAGCTGGCATACCAGTGAATGAAGATGGGCCGTCCTTGTGTGTGAGTGATTTGCTGCAGTAGAATCAGCGTCCAGTCAAATGCTGCTAATCTGCGCATGGGTAAAGGAAAAATCGACAAATAACCGTAGGCATGTCGCAAGGTATTAGCCGTTTACCAGAATTAGACTTTCGGGGCGCTGGCTACCAGCGAATTTGGATGGTAATGTGCGCCGCGGAGAAGGGCGACTTCAACAGAGCCTTTCCATGTTATCAGCTTTTTAAATGCCGTCTGACCCAATGGATTCTGAGCTTACGGTCAGGTTTCCTAGGACAGATAGGTCAGGCCAGTGATTAGCATCTTAAATAGCCTTGGTACGAGAGAACAAACTGCTGTAGACTGCATCCACAACAGGCGCGGCGCTGATCATACGGCCTCCAAAATACCGGCCATTAAGACCTTTGATGGCATTCTCGCCACCTTGAACTTTGTCGAACTTAAGATAAATGTCACCCTGCGAGTTGGGATCGAGAGAAATATGAACCACGTGGCCATATTTCTCTTCGGCTTCCTGTCTAACGTCATCCTCAAGTTCCTTGACCCAGCTTTCACCTTCTTCTCTGTTTTCTATGTTAGTCAAAGGTTCGGAACTAGTTATCGGGAAAGAACGTACTCAGTGGGGTCAAACATGTTATGCAGGACTACACAGCGACTAGCCATGTTTACCTTGACAGGGAGAGGTTTGGTTTCAGTCTTTGGTTTAACGATTGGTCCCTCATTCTGCGCGCCGTTGGAAGGCTCGTCTGTCCGTGCGAGTTTCCGCATAAGAGCATCACGACTATAATTGTTAAAATTTACGCCAGCAACATCAGTGTCGTCGAGGGCGCTAGCGCCCGTTGCCTTGTCGTTGTCGCGGCCACCGGCCCGATCGAAGCCAGAAGTTTGAGGACCTCGTCCACCAGCACCGGAGAAAGCAGATCCCTGATATGGTTGGTTTTGGCCTTGGAATCTCTGTAGGAGATTGGCAGTTGACTCGGGGGTAAACTTATCGTTTCCAAGACCAACACGGATTGGGCGACCAGCGAGGTCAAATCCATTCATTTTCTCAAGTGCTTCCCGAGCTTGATCGGCATCTCGGAACCTATCAAGATGTCAGGACGGCAAAGCTCAACGTGAGGTTAAGAAAAAGAACTTACTGTACAAATCCGTAGCCACGGCTGCGACCAGTATCGTCTTTCTGGAGTTGGACAAATTCGAGTTCGCCGAACGGCTCGAAGACATTCTGCAAATCTTGTTCGGTGATACTAAAATGAATGTTTCCTACATATAGGCGGTGAAAAGGGACCGAGTTGCCGTGGCCCGAGCCATCAGTATTACGGACTTGGCGGTTTTTCTCAGCTTCCGTAAGTTGGACGATGACCGGAATACCTAGCAGTTTTTGACCTGTGAGCTGAAGGGCAGCAGTGACGGAATCTTCACTTTTGAATTCTACGTAGCCGACTCTGTTAAATAGATTGTCAGTGCTTTTCTATTTGGGACAAAGGGCGGATTAATCACGTACCCCTTAGATCTTCCACTGATACGGTCCTTTACAATCTGGGCCTCGTTAACAGGGCCGACTTTCTCGAAGAACTCTTTAAGCTCCTTAGTACGTAAGCGAGCCGCTAGTTGCTGAACAAATACGGTACGGCGATCGCGCTCATCCTCGGTCGGCGCAGGAGTGGCCTCGCGCTTGGGTGTCCGCCCGTTGCGGGGTTTGTCCTCGTCTCTGTTTCGGTACTGGCCACGATCATCGCGGTCGCGGTGGTCGTCCCTCGGGCGATAGTGACGGCGAGGCGAGCGAGAGCGCGAGCGGTCCCGGCCGCCACCACCACGGCCGCTGCGGTAATAATCGCCTTCGCCTCCTCTGTAACGGCGTGAGTGTCGGCGATCATCATCACGACTCCGGCTTCTGCGCCTACTCTTGTGGCTACCTGCATCACTTCGAGGAGTGGCTTCTCTGTCATCACCTCGCTCACGTCGACCAGCGCGGTCGCTGCTGCGATCACGTCTCCTAGGGCTACGGTCGCGTCGGGCACGGTCAGAGCTACGATCGCGATCCCTGCGGTCGCTTCGGTCGGTTCTATCGCGGTCGGCGGATTCGCGAGACTGGCTGTCCTTCACATCGTCATTTTTGCTTGCAGTGGCATCGAGCAGAGCCTCAACATCAAGTGCGGCCATCTTGGGCTTCTGGAATCAAGGGAAGTAGTATTGGCCGAGCACCACCAAATGCAGAGGGTTAGGTTATATTGGTTGTGATCGTTCTCGCTCTGAGTAGATTACAGTGAAGAGAAAAGAGATGGTTTAGTTGACAGCGGCGAGAGTCTGACGGATTAGTTGCCTTGACTAAAGCAGTGCGGCCGAGTCAGGTCAGGTTGCAAAAGGCAGTCGCAAGAAGGCAAGGCAAGGCAAAGAGTAAGTATGGAAAGTGGCGGGTGGGTGGGTCGGCCGTAGGTACAGTTTTTGTAGAACGTTAGACCGGAAACTCACGTCCATCAAAGTTGGCGAGGTGTATACAGTGCAGATATTATCTATATACGGTACTCTTCTTCACAGCACATCGAGGCTTTGTCATTCAGCTCTTTGTTGGTTATATAATGCTGGTGGTACCCTATTCAATGCTAACTTCGCGTCTGTTTTCTACAACGCACAAGTGCGCAGACGTTTCCGAGCAGCTAAAGACAAAGTTTCACATGCCACTAACGGAATATACAAGCAGCAAAGGGGGTGATTTATTTTCCAGCTAGACCACGCTCACTTTTCCACAAATGGTCTGCCATGTGGCAGATAACTTCACTAAGGTCATTATCCAGACTTGTTTCGTAAGGATGAAAAGCGAAGCCAGCTGTGTCCAAATCAGGTCATGACTATCTTTATTAACATTAATTCTATAATCTTCATGTACGTTAAGCTGAGTATTCTTCAGTTTTTATTCAACTGACGATCGCCGCTCTTAAAAGCGACTGCCCCATTAGACCACTGCAATGTCCCAGGTTTCTTTACAGGCAGATCATTGCATCATAAACTCAGTCACCAATGCCCATTTATTTGGTCTTAACCACTGTGGGCAACTCAGTGTTGAAGATACGATCCCAGAAAGCACTCGTGACTCCGAAACCTAATTCGTAGTCCTGGAAGTGGTGGGCGAGATGATACTTCTTGAGGCCCTTATACCAGAGTGGGAGATTCTGGTGGTGGAGGAAGTAGTGTGTCATATCGTACATAACGTAGCCGAATATACCACCACAGTAGATGGCTGTCGCGACGTGCCAGTTAAAGTAGAAGAGAGTATGTGCCAGCTTCCAGAAAGGAGTCGCGAGCACTAAGAAGAGGGTAGGTGGCATAACCAGGCGGTACTTGTCCATGGGAAGGTAGTGGTGAACGCCATGGAGCAGGAAATGTAGCGTGATGAAGGCATTATTGTCAGGAAGATAACTATGCGAGGCAAGTCAGTATAAGTCAAACAACAGACTGGGGGGGAAGCATACTAGTCAAGGTGAAATAAGAACCGGTGCAACACATATTCTACCAAAGTCCATATGAAGAGACCAAAGAGCCAGCTGACGGCAAGAGCACCATAACTGTCAAACCCTTGGGCTGCAAGATAGGTCCCATATGCATCTGCGGGCAGCCACAATAACGGCACCACCCACCAGGGCGTCAAACTGAGGGGTTCGAGGAAGTTTCCAAAGAGTGGTGCTGATGCACCTCCCTTGTAATGTCTCGGTCGATGGACCTGGTCAAGATAGAACTCTTTGCTAAATCCAGCACGCCACACTTGCATTAAGAGAGGCTTGTTCAAGTCGAGGAACTTGTGTGTCTTATAATCTTGGCTCAAGTCTGTGTCCTTGCTCAGGTCCTCCTCGCAGGACATACCGGTCCGAGGGTGAACCGCGGGCGTGACAAACCCATTGATCTCCACGTCTCCAATATTCTTCTTCTCTTGTATATGCAGTGGAAGCTTCTCGGTTACAAGGAATGCGATGAGGGATTCGTCCAAGACTTCGTAGGCAGCCTCCGAGTGGGTGTGCGAGTCCTCGTCCTTGAGTATTTCGGCCACATCTTTCCCAGCATAATCAAGGATCAGGTCGGCGCCGCCGGGATGCGAATCGAGGAAATCGGTCACATCATAGACTTTGGTGCCTACGGTGACATAGCAAGATTTTGTCGAATTGTGTGACTCAACCTCCGTTTGGGTCAAAGTAGGGAGCGTTCGCCCTGGCATGATGACTCGAAAGTATTGAGCAGAGATATTAAGTAGAAACCGAGTCGTCCAAAAGAATGTCAAGCCGGAGCAGAGAGACGGCGAATTTGAGGATGTGAGCAGGAGGGAAGGAGGGGAGGCGGGACATAAAATACTAAGGAGCGTCTAGAATCCAAGCTGACAAGGGAAAGACAAGAATCGCGTACAGTACAGTAAAAGCGCATCCGACTTTGATTTTATCAGGGGTTCAGGAATAGGTAGCTACATAAAAATAAAATTAATTGATGGGCAGAAGCCTAGCGTACCCGCGCACTCCGCGGGTCCGGAGGCGATCGACCCACAGCTGAAGAATTACTGCCTGACAGTGGCGTTACCCGCTACGGCGATCGTATGATCCCGGTAACGCATTAACCGGTGCTAACAGGTAAGTAACGGTTGGAAATCACAAGGCGAGAGAGCAAAGAAACCCTCGACTTTTACATCGGCCCCTGAATCTTGAATACCCGGGAGCCCGACCAACAAGTGTAGTGCCATTCAAAGCTCTTTTCAACTTTGTCTTTGAACATATCTAGTACCACCGCCAAAAGATGGCCAGAAGTTGTTGAGACCCCCAAAACAAATGCGTAATTAAGTGTCGTGTCTACAATGTTGTCCCGCAGAATGAGGAATAATGCGCCTCTTGTTATGTAAAATGCCCTAACTGCTCTTTCGTAGTTGCTTGGACAACTACCGGGTATCATGTAAACCAACCAATATTGTTCAAGACAAACCTCACAACTCCATGCCATGCAGAAGCACCATAACCGATGCCAACATAAGTGCCTATTCCCTTAAATCCATCATAAAGTCAGGTCCCACGTTCCCTTCGTAGCGCACGATCTTAGGCAAAAATATGCCATATCTGGTGGGCAATAATGCCCCCAAACATAGTGTTTCCAAGCGTCCCTGATGACGCGGATGATGCGCTCTCTGACCATATTTTCCACATAAAGAGAATGACAGCCCCGACCTGGACCAACGCCAGTTTGGCCAAAGATAAGTTCACGGTTGACGACCGTGTGGCTCCACGGATCTGATTATCAACTTCCAAGTCCGCTGCCAATCTGATCGACACCATCAAGCAAACAACGATAGAGGCCAGGGCTAAACTTCGTCCGTAATGCTCCTCGGAACTTAACGCGAAGATCCAGCTACATAAAGCGGCGAAGAGGGCTATTAATTCGGCGGTGCGCGTCATGGCACGGTTTGGGATAATGTCAGAGTCTTTCTGAAGGTCCGCCGTACCTCTCGTCCGCACACTCCTCCCTAACCGCTCTTCTGGGTCTGGGCTGATGCTAAAAGAATGTGCAAACATGCTCGATAAGCCATCTCGAGGATCATCTATCGGCTCAGGCGCGTGGAATTTTGGTGGTGCTATAGGCAATTCGGCTAGGTTTTCATGATAACTACTCCCAAAGTCGAGAGGTTGCCGTCCGTCGGACCGAAAGAAGGTCTCCTTCTCCCCCTTTGGACTTTCTCGAATGATTGGGCGCATAGGGGGGTTTCGCAACCTCTGGGCAGGATTTGTAGGGGCTGGAGGTACTTTATACCAGATAGGACCCGATTTTGGTTCAGTCGGTGCGTCACTGAACCTGGGATTGGTGTTCTTAACTTTGTAAGGATTATAGGAGCTGAAAGCACGGTGTTGAGAAGCGGATGGAGACCAGTCCATTTCGTCGCCATACTGCGTTACAGCAGGATTTTCCGGGGAAACTTGCATAGCCCGGTTAGTAATAGAAGAAACAGAAATTGCTGAGCCCCTATCAACCCTTTGGCCGAGCGTGCGAGAACCTAAGCTAGATGTAAGCGATGTCGAATGCCGCGGTGAGGTTCGCACAGCTTGAACTTGCTGAAGGGTTGGTGAATGCAATATGTCATCTAGGATGTTGCCAAGATCATCAGGATCCTTTGTCGCGGGTCGACCGCCCGATTTTACACGCGGGCTGGCAGTTAATTCGGGGGGTTGCCGGAAAAGAGGAGCAGTATTTGTGTGAATTGATTTCTTGGCTGTTTGGTAAACCTGTGCCCATTTAGCAACTACATGATTGATAGTACTTTGATGACTTACATAGATCATAAACAAGAATATTAAAAACTGAGCAGTGAGCTGGGTTGTTGCAGGGAGCTGTTGAGCCTTGCTGTACTGGGCGATAGAGAGTGCGACAAATCGCACAAATAGAACAAGCAACTGGTAGGTATACCACTGCCTGAATCCTAGTATATGGGCAGTGAAGCCTCGAATGCTCTGTCTGAAACGTGGGTTCCATGGGAAGGAACACATTCCAAGGTTTATCGCCCACCGCATAAACCAGTCCGAGTATGGTAACATCAGAGCGCTCATGCGATGGAACTGGCCCAGGGTGACAAGTATCCAGTGACCATCCTGTGTGGAAGCATATGGCTCAGTGGAAAGAAGTAAGACCATTGTCACATGCCACACAGCTTGAAACGCAAAGCCAGTGTACCAGCTCATCTTGCCCAGGAAATCGATAACATCCAATGGACCGCGCCTCTTTCCGCCCGCCCACTGAGACCGTGTGCGGTCCATCATGCGCCTGAGATGATCTGTTTTCGCCGTGTAGCTCGCTTGGTTGAGTTTTTTGTTGACTTTTGGTAGGCACTCCTCGCAGACTTGGGGGTACCGTTGCTCCAGTGCCTTCTTGAGCGCCCAATATTTGCGCTCCCTTGCGCTGTGCTCGGCGCTCGTAGCGTCATCAGGCCACTCGAATTGCGCAAGAGAACTGCTCAACATGTGTTGGTTTCGGAGGCAGGTCGCGCAGAAGACGGGATCGTCGGCTGGACCATCGGCCGCCGGGCCTAACGGCGAGGGCGACCGAGCATATTGGAGATGGCTGCGCTCGAGGCCGTTGGCTGCTGCAGGCGGATCCGTAATCTCGCCATTCTACACCTGACATCAGCAAGATTCGCACATGATGGCGGAATAGACGCGTCGCGGTTATTTGGATGGGTTGGTAGGGGTAGTGCTTACGCTGTCCAGCCAATTTGTGGCATCGCAGTTAAGACAATCAAACGATTTCTGGGCGTTAAACTCGATATTAGATTTCTTTCCGCAATAGAAACATCGCAGGAACCTCCGGGACCGAAGAGCCACCATTCTGTCGGGTTTGCAGCATGCAAAAAGGTAAGCTCCCCGATCCTGTTTGGGCCTTTCTTTAAAACCAAAACCGGTTCGGACAAAGGTGTCTTCGAATTTCTGGGAACAGTACGGACGAGTCTAGTAACACCTAATGTTGAGAGAGCAGTTATCTACCGAATGACAGCGATTAGCGGGCTTGGCTGAGAATACAGAGGTAATGTCAACAAAGTTACTTTCAATCGATAAGAAAGTTCTTACCGTACCCAGGTAGATCCACATTTCTCGCGTAAGGATGTAGTGGTAGATTCGTACTCAGGTAACTACCTAGGTAAGTACATACAGTACAGATTGAAGCCAGACATTCTGTCCAAACAATCATATTCGTCCCTCTTTGTCTTGTTGGTCAACTACGCAAGGAAAAAAAACCAGGAAAAAAACAGAGGAACTTCCGAGGTCAGCTAAGTACATGCGGAAAGTCAATCCAAGGCAACCCTTAATTGCTGCCGTTCCACTTCGTCCGTCTATGCCAAGGCATCGATTCACTTATGAGGCCGACGTTCATCAACACCGAAGGTGAGCAATGACTACATAAGCTTGTTCAGGGTTTCTATGCATCAGTTTTTATTTCACATTATACTATATCTTATTCTACATTCAAATTAATGTACTGATGACTGTGCTATTCTCTTACTACGTACTTCACCCATCTTAAAAAGGACCCGTGGCTACAAAGGTAGCTTTCAGAATTTCACCTCTCAGTCCTTCACACCAGTTATTTACAATACACCATGTGCCTTAAGGCATCTACACATTTTGGTTCTATAGGGAAACTCATTATGAAAACTATTATTGTGTCTGATAACACCATGCTGACCTATTCCAACCAGATAAACTGTGCATGAGCTCCCTTAAAAGACCTCATTGGCATATATTACAATGAGTTCAGAGACCAGCTCTCTGTAGCTGTCAAGGCATCCAAGTAGCGTTTCACCAGGCCGTGCTACTGCATCAGGTCCTTACAACTTGACAAGATATCTGTTGAATATGCTACAATCACATGTCTCTACATAAGTTGTCTGGGGGGTGCACAAAGGTCATGCGTGTGACTACAGCCTCTTATAATTCCACACAAAAATATCCAATAACATTAGTCATCCCTACGCACATAACGAAAAGCAAACGAGCCAGTGCATAAACAAGCTTGTGGTTTCCATTTCGAACAGTCAGAGTGCCCTGGACTTCATTAGGTGGTTCCAAAGTACCAAGATACACGAGACAGCCGGGACTAGAAGGACAGCCCCCGGAGCATTGGCCCTATATATACTATCCATACACCGGAGCACATAGCTCTACAACTACGGAGCCACCGAACTGCCCCGTATTGTAGGTAGTTTGTCTTGTGACATCAGGGGTACTCTCGGCATTGTAATACTGGCTGTTGCCTACTAGGGCCTGCGCAAGATCAATAGCATTTGCAATGGAGGTTAACACGAGCCGCAATGAAATGTCTTCTGGGGGCATTCAACCCAGCCACGCATCTTCCAATCCATCTTCACAAACTTCTGCTCTTCCTTCTCAACCCACCCATCAATCTACAGACCACCAGAATCCTTATTCATCTCATAAAAACCAACCGCACAAAGAAAGCCTCATCAAAATGAACACCAACAAGGATCAAGCTATTCAGAATGCCATTGGCAACTTCGTTGCCGATTTCATTCAACAGGGAATTGTCCTTCTGGTTATCCTTGGAGCGGCCCTTGTCGTTACCGCCATCGTTCTCAAGCTCTCGGCAGGACTCCACATCACCGGAGGCGCCGTGCTGGGTGTCTTAGCACCACTTGTCGTGGCAGTTTACCTTATCTCGGGAGTAGACGCAGGCATGGTACGTGGACTATCTACTCATTACGTCCTGTTAATATGCGGGTCCGGGGGCCATACCGCAGAGATGATCCAAATGGTTGAGCGGAGTATTCGTGCTGAGAAATCGTCACATCGGCGCTGGGCGGTTGGCAAAGATGACCAGAAGAGCTACGACAAGGTTCTCGCATTTGAACATCGTCTCTTTGAACGTTTTTCACGTCACAGTTTGGATAGTGGTATCTTTGACATTGTGCGGTTTGAGCGTGCCCGCTACGTTCACCAGAGCTGGCTCACTACTCCCTTCACTGCTATACTGAGTCTTGTTGAGATTGCCCGCATACTCACTGCACCTCCCGATGGACAACATATTCACAGGTCTCGTTATCCGGGCGTCATTGTCACCAATGGCCCCGGTACCGGATTCCTTTTCCTCCTCGTTGCCCGAGCACTCAAACTCATTCGTTGTGTACCTACAAGTCACATGCGGTCTATATATGTTGAGAGTTGGGCCCGTGTCAAATCTCTGAGCCTCACGGGCAAACTTATTCGAAGATTCAAACTTGCTGATCTTTTCATTGTACAGTACCCCGTCTTAGCCGGCCCAGGTGACGTCCTCGCGGAGAACCTCCTTGTCATGCCTCAGGAACCACACGTACCCATCAACACTTGATGAAGGAAGAGGCGCCACATTGTCAAGATTCGTCGTGTTCTAGGCAGCCAAGTCGACTGGAAAGAAGGAATGGACACAGACGAAACGAACCTTGTGGTGGAATTGCTAGTGCTTTACGATTTGTACTTTCTCATGAAGAAGGCCAATATGAAGAGGAACTCAAGGGTACATGTTGATCCGCAGTGATCTGAATGCCCGATTGGTACAATCACGATGGAATTGCTCGGAGTTAGGGTTTTGAGTTTTACCAAAAATCAAGGAAATTGTTGTGAACAGGAATTCAGGGGATGATGTTGATCCATGGTGATCTGACTACCCAACTATTCAAATAGCAGAATTGATGCCGTCTCAATCTTACACTCAGGCTACTCCCTACTATGTGACTGAACATATACTCTTTTCTACTGTTACATTTCGTGCTGAAGCTTAGATTTCTTGCACAGGTTCACACTTAGATACAATGAGCTCACGTTTTCACCATTTTTGAAATAATCTCAGTCTAAGGTTTTGTCTCAGACATAGATTAACGGTGATTGTCACCTAGACGTGATGTATATCTAATCTTGTGCTGCTGTTAACTGATGTTAGGACTTGCACGTGACCCCGCCATATCAACCCGAATCTTTGCTCCCAGGCAGCACGTGATGGCAAAAAGAACACGGCGAATGCTGAAGCTACTTATTCATGCCTGAGAAGATTTCATTGGCTAACAAGAAATTACAAGAGTCGGCTCTATTATACAGTTCCCAGGCACAACCATTCTCCAGGACTTACTCTCTAAAGCAAAACGTTTTCGGAACCCACGGTTGTGTCTGGGGGGTAAAGGAGTTTGCCAAGGGGTTAATACCATCGTATGGCAATATATGGACCTCGTGAACAGAAAGTGCTGATCAGGAATGTATTATACAAATTGTCCTTTATCATTCCTCAGTTGAGCTCAATTCTATATCTTCTACAGAGTTGTGTACTTATTCAGCTTACACACTTGGTGCCCTTGAAACTGTGCTGAGTGTTCTGAAGCAAGCCGGGTTACCATGCTCAGCAACAGGCCTATACCTCGATGGCATCGTGAACCGTGCTATTGCTCCAACGTATGTCAGCACTATCAATTGACAGACCCTGTGAGCTACAACTAACATGAATACGGAGCTTTGGGGTCTGTTCATATATTTAAAAACCTTGTACTCTGTGCAAGAGTGGAAAACCAGGCAACTGAAATGGACTTTGTCTAGGTTATGCCTACCCTTTCCTTTAGATTACAAGGAATTTCCTCTTGTCTCTCTATCTTCCTTCTTTCAATCCCACACCTGCACCACGTAGCCAAAGGAGACATTTGTTATAGCTAAGGTATTTGTGTATCCCTTCTTCCCTTCCGCTCTTTTAGTCGCTGTTCTTCTTTTCAGTACGTAGTCATCATTCAAGAGCTGGCGCCGAATCTACTATCACTTTATTACTCCAAGTATAGAAAGCTTTTGATGACTGTGCTTCAGATTTACTACTACGTAAGTTACATTGCCTGATTCCTTAAGGCCGTCCAATATGCGCTGTTTGGGAACGAGTGTACCTGATCGTTAACCAAATCTCACCATCCAACCCAAAACTCCATACACCATAGAGTGCTGGAGATTGCCTTTATTGTATATGCTTGCTCTCGCTTATAGCTTCAGCTCTATATAAAGAGTGTAGACCAAACCCGCTGATTCATTTCTTGATGGTTTCTGGACGTGTCCCCCTTTACCATATCCCCGTATTATATACTATTCCAGATACTATCACACTACGCGAGCAATTGACTAATTAGGAGGCATTCTATAGGAAGCCTCGACAGAGTTACACTCGTAATCTTGGGAAGAATGTCGTCTTCTCTAATGAGAACTCCCGACGAAACAACCAAAGTGGCGACATGGAAGACTCGTAAGTTGAAACTTCTCTTTTATGCATCTTCAGCATTCACAAGATCAAATCGAGTTGAGAGATATGCAGTTCACTTCAATTTCAGCCTTTGTAGTTTATTACCAAAACCGGCCGATTAATCGGAAGTTATCCTGCCTCCAGTGCCAGAATACCCCTGACCGTCTCCCAGTTTGATATCTTGCAAGTCCATGTCGAAACATCTCAGCCTTATCTTTATTATAACCATTCCCACACATACATCACAGGTACCTAGGTAATTTGTACACTCTTTGGAGCACTTGAAACTTTCTTCCTGAGCCCACAGAACCACAAGTATGATGGATCTTGGTGAAGTTCAAATAAATTTTACCCTAGATTTCCCTTTACACTTCGAAGCTGCAAGGCTTGAAGTTACCGTGCCCTACCTCCTCCAAATACGGCCTTGCCAATAATTCCCGGTGATATTTTTGCACGCTTCAGCCCTGAACTTCCACAGTATATTTAGTACTTAGGTACTTTGAGACCTTCTAATCGTGTCTATTGTACCTCCTTCTTACGGTATCAATTTAGCTCTCCATTGCAGTTTCCTTCCAGTCCTCGATTCAGTACGAATCCCACCCATCAATCAATTCCTACTTCGTTCAGCACAACATCTCTCTACCTTCCTTCCTCTGACCACTTGATTTCTAACATTCCACGTACATACAGGCGTTCTAAGATAGGTACCCTTGTGTCCCTACCTCACTTTCCCTCTGCACTCCCCTCCGCCTACCTTCCTTGTATTCACTATTATATCTGCCCAAGAGATTTCCTGTTTCTTGGTCTCTATAAATATTTAATTGCCCACACGATTTCCACCCAAGTCTAAAAATTCAATCTCCATACCATCTTCTCTCCTCACTACTCCCCCAACCAAGCACTGCTTGGACTAGGCGTTAAAGCAGTTACTTATCACAAATTATTCCGCAATATTGGTATCCTCCCTGGTACTCCATACGATCTATCCCACCGGAGCTAACCACAACCACATCAGTATTGATTAGCAGGGGGCGAGCAAGCATTTCTTCGCAGGTCGTTTTACTTCTACGTATCTGCCATTCGAGGCCGCAGTCTCAGACCTGGACGCATTTACTACTCATATATTTTAACTTCACCATCGGCAATATGCCTGCTGACAGTTTTAGCAGCGATGAGTCGGACGGAGGAGCACCTCTGCACCCTTCGTTGGTTACTCCTTCTGCACCTCCATTACCACATCATGAAGGAACCAAGTCTGAGTCTCCTTCTGACGAAGAGAAAGCTCTCGTTCGTGCTTCTGCGAACTTTGGAAGTCTAAAGGACCCTTTCGCTGAGACACCCGATGTACCCCAGTCCATTCCCGCGAGTACTTACTCTCAGCGGTCCTCATTCCCCCAGCCTACACCCAGCCGAGCTGGATTCAATCGTTTCGGAAATGTCCAGCCTACAAACAGATACCGCTCTTCAACTACAGCGGTCAGTAACTCAGTCCCTAGATTCAGACCTAACTTGAACGGCGCTGTTTTCAACAATGGCAGTCTGTTCTCTAATGAGGTAAGACTTTGTGTGCACAATATCGACTTTAATTGACAACCCTCTTCCATGTTCGAGTACTAACTACGGCCAGCCGGAAATGCAATCCTGTCAGCAGGTGTTTGCCTCAATTATGACTGCTACTCAATATGTAAACGTTTCACCAGGAATGTCAAGTCCGACTCAAGCGCAGCTTACCCACCTGCTCCAGGAGATCTCTCAAGGCTTCAGCACGGTCACCGTGCAGCTGCGGAAGCAACGCGACGACGCCAACCGGGGTAAGGAAGATGAGCACGAGCGCTACAAGCGCGCCATACATGAAGCTGAGGAGCTACGAAAGACGCTTGAGAATGTACAGTCACTCAACAAGACTCTTATTCCCCAACTCAACCACATCTCTGAGAGAGAGACGCTGTTGAAGGACCATATCAAGGACTTAAAGCAGCAGCTACGCATTACTCAGAAGCAACTCGAGACCCTTACCACGGATGCGATGCGTTTCCATGCTCATCACGACAAGGTTATTAAAGATTACAAGGAGCAAGACGAGAAACATTTCCAGGCAATGACAGTAAGTCAGCAAGCAACAGCCAAGAGAAAGATGATTGCCTAGCTAATTTTGTTATCCAGGCCCTCGAGAACGAGGTCAAAGCACTGCGTAGTTGTAACACAGTTTCAAGCGCCGGCGAATTCTCTTCGCCATCTCAACCCGCGTCCGTGAACAATGTTGCCGACGACGATTGCGAGTCCAATAGTCCGAAACCGCAGAAAAAGCTTACGGAACATGAGGCACTCGCGCTTTTTACTGGTCTCTACAAGACTGCCGAGCAGGCTCGTATTGCAGACCAAAAACCTAAGAAAGACAGCTTCGTCCCCAATCCTCAAGCACCGGTCTGGGCACCCATGGGACGCCCTCAGGCCTCCACCAACCCAAGACCTTATCCCCAGGCCAAGACTGAACAGCACGAAGACTCCTCGTCTGGAAACTCAGGTGAAGTTATTCTCTACAGCGGCCATGGCAACCAGAACAAGGCATTGGCGCCGTACGTGGGACCAGCTGCGCATGGTGGCGCACCCGCCTCTATTCGTACCCCGTTTGGCCTCGTCATCGGCGAGTATCCCACCGTTGAAGAGAATTCCCGTCTTCCGGGTGACAAAATGATTCCACGCGACAAGGAGGAATGGGATGCGGTAGACGTGCAGCGAGCGCTGGCGCACCTCTATGACCTCTGCAAGGGCTACGTAGCAAACTGCCATATGCACAAACCACCCAATGTCGCTTTCAGCAAGCTTAAGGAACAGGAATCGTACACGTGGCACTACTTGATGCAGCAAGTATACAAGGACCCCGAGCACGCGGCCAACCATCTGGCCTACCTCCTGAGCACAAAGGCCTTCGTCCCTTACCTCCTTCAACGCACTTGCGTGGACTATCTGTTGAAGAAGCTTTTGACTCCCCAGGTGTTCCTTGGCTTCTCTGATCAAATGGACGGACATCTGCAGGCTCTACAGAGTCAGCTCGCCAATATCGCCGGTACGCATCTTCTTCAATCTCCCCATTCATTATTCCTTACATAGTTTACTAACAGGTTTAGGTTTTACAGACAATAGAGAACGTCCTACCCATAACCGTAATCGTCAGCGCGTCATCGAGGACCACGCGAAGCTAATCAAGGCCATCGCTATGTCGAGCGAAGTCTCTGAATTCCGCAAACGGACTGTAGACCGTCATGCAAACATCATGAGCGCGCTACTTGATCCCTGCCGTGCTCAGGGAACCTCTGTCGAAATTGCGCACAAGTCCCTTCGTATTATGGTCGCCGCCTGTTGGGACATTAGCATCAAGGTCTGGAGCAGTGGCAAGACACTTCATTACGTCTTCCCTGAGTGCGCTAACAAGTTCTCGCCCGGCACAATGGAGGCACTGAATGGCCACCACATGGCTAGTAGCCCTGAGGACCTTGTGGCTTCGCAGTGCCGTGTCTCCCTCGTCGTCACACCTACCATGACGCTTCGTGACGATCGCGATGCTGCTCGAATGCAGTGTTACGCCATTCACAAGGCTCAGGTCTTGGTTATGAAATAGATTTGTCAATCTATATTCGTAATATCGGAGAAGACTGAGCCGAGTCTCATTCGTCCGAGTCGTTTCATGATGGTTTTATTTTTAGTCTTCCTTCTCGTCTAGTCTATGCCCAAATCTATGACTGATGTCGATTGCCACAAAGCTGAGGCAGCTGAAGCCCGGGCAATCTCCTTCATCTTTCTACGACTTTCCCAATCATTCCTGATCACAAGCTTAACCAGTAGGTGAAGTCAAGAAGATGTATGGTAGTCTTACATCATCTCTTCCCTTGAGTCCCCACCAATTGACTAGATGACACCACTGCGGAGGTGGCAGTGCCACACTACTCAATTTTCCACAAACGATCAGTTTCCTCATGTACCCTTGCTAGGCATACACATATGTGATCTCACCATGGTCCTATTGGTCTGCAATGCAAGGCAGAGAAGCAGCCGTTGACAGATTCTATCACACATCAGAAAACCCCACAAAAACACTAGCAAAACACAAAACCCTGGAACAAAAAATGGAATCATCTGTTACTCTATTAGGAGGGTGACAATTGCTTCTAGCCTGGTATCTTTCACGAAAGAGAATCTTTGCAACACAACGGAGTCCAGTGTGTGGGTTGGAAAGAAAGTGCTCCATATCATAGGATTATCGCTTCGTTCCTTCTTCATCTGGCTTCCTCAGTCTTGCTAACATTCTACGGAGACCCGAGAGATCTTTGCCAGTGGCAGAGACGTTTTCTTTCATTTCGTCTATTTCCCACCGAGGATATTTCCAACTGACCTGGACTGTTCTTGCCGTCCTTCAAGTGATCAGGGATGACGAAATTTCGCATCATGAGAATGAATGATGCGCACTGCCTCATTCAGGGATATTCTTTTGAGAAAACTGATGGACAATCGGCGACGAGGCATTGCGTTTGAGTCTCTGGAAACCTAATACAGGGGGTAGTAAGACAAAAATGCAGAAAGACTCCGGTGGTCTAACCAGTTGCTTCCAGTTTCCTTTTCTTATTCGGCACGTTGGAACGCAGCTCGGTGCAAAGGCCTCCGAGAGGTGACTCTTGCTGTTTTCTTGCCATATCCTAGCACATTTTCCTTTCTACTACTGCACCGCCCCCTCTAGTAGCACTAGTTTGGTGGTGATCATGGAAAGGCTTTTTTGAGGACTTTGCATACACGCACCAACACAGATAACTACACATACCAGGCTAACAATTAGGAGAGAATGGACCTTTTGGTTCAAAGTTTGGCCGACAGATTGACCCATAGTCTGTTTACCTGGGATTTTTCAGAGTATGGCGCGGAGCTTAGATAGGAATTTGTTGCTTGGACAAGGATAGCTAGAGATCTCAATACCGACCCTATATCCTCGAGCTATACGTACTTCCAGTGATTGTTTGCTGTGATTTGCACACCTAATCCTCCAGACTTAACACAATAGTGATTTTATTCGAAGAAGAATCTCTATATAAACGGGGAACCTGGTTGAAAAGGATGCAAAGCGATTAATTGAATGGAATCAAAAAACAACGAAGAGCTAGCTCCCTTTTTCTGTATCCTCCCTTTGTAATTTTTACATGAAAACTAGTTCCCATTGGCTGGTTTTCACCGTCAACCGATTGCACTGCTCCAGTACTCCCCGAAATTGTTCATCGATCATGAGAGCTTTACCAGACGAATACCTAAAGAAGATGGCGGGATGTGTAGTTAACCGACGAATACTACCGCGCTACTGATTCTGGGATCATCTCACCGACTTTGGTTCAAGGTGCAGAAGGTATAGAATCTATTCTTGGATCTCAAAACTCTCAATCCTAGAGCTTTCTGTACATGTACATACCGTACCCCCTTCATTCGCATGTTAGAGGTACTTGTTTTCTCCTTTTATCTATCTGCTCCTCTTGCAATGTCTAGCTAATCCGGTCTATCTGAGCCCCCTAATCCATTGCCGTAGTAATAACACACTTTGAGAAGAGAATTGTAAAGGTTTGAAGTCGGGATGATCGTCCGTTTTAAAGCAAGTAAAGAAAAATCAAATACGGCGAAGGAAAAGAAACTAGGAAGCCGCCTGTCCTTTTGTTCTTAGCAGCCCAGCTTGCCTTGTAAATTCTAGTAGATGCCCCCATGTACCGGAACGCCATGTACCGGAACGCCAGTAAGAGGGTATCATGCCTTGTATGCCGTTTCTAATTCCCGACCGTAATCCCGATTGAACAAATCCCTCGTGGGGCGGTGTTTGCGTTGTGCAAGAGCTGACCCGATAGGGCGGTTTAGGAGGATCTGACCAACAGGCCTTCTCGAATCTTTTGGTTATCGAGATGTCTATTAACCGCCCCGAGAACAACCTTCAAGATGACGTCAGCCGTCAGTTGAGCAGAGCCACCCTCGCCGGACAGCTGTTCGTGGGTAACACAATCCACGATGTCGCGAAGCTCTTTGCCTCTGCGGTACTTTCCGAGGCCGTCGTCGAGTTCGCGCAGGTGGCGAGCTGCTGATTCGTCCTTGCCGACCTGGAAGAACTGCACACCTAGCTGGTGATAAGGGGCGGAGAGCGTATCGAGCCGCTCGGCTTGTCGGATCAGGTTGTCCCGGAGAAAATCCTTATCGCTAGCCTCTCCGTCGGTGATGACAATGATGTTGAGAGGCTTCGGAAGCACTTCATGTTTGGCATCACGTGCCGCGTAGCAGTTGACATATGTTTCCATCATCTCGCCTAGGCGTCTTCCGGTAGGGGTGTTGAGCATGGGTTGTCTACTATCGAATACGGTTTTCACATCTTTGGCGTTTTTGACGCCGATGTAGGCGTAACTGGCTTTCCCTTCGTCCCTATCACCTGCTTTGCTCCAACCGGGGTCGTTACTGTGGGGGTCTTCGAAGAAGTTCATATGATAGGGATCATTGAGGAAGTAGATGTCGACCCCGTCTTGGTCGTACCGCATACATACGGGCACAATCTGCTCGATGACGTTTCTGGTCTGCTCCCATCTGCTCAGTTCGCCGTGCTTGAACCTCACGTCACCCCTGTCGTTCCATGTCATTGAGCTGGAGTCATCAATAAGAAACACGGTGTCGAACTCAGCCAGAAATCTGAACTTATCGGCTTCCGAAGTGATGGGATTGCTTGGTGAGCCTCGTAGACGGCTGTAGATACTCTGAACGCGGCCAGGGGTTTTTTGCGTGGGTGCCTTTTCGTTGTGGCCGGAGCCGGCAGCCTCTGTCTCACTATAAGCAGGCGGTGGCTCATCGAAGGGGTTCGAGGATGCGCTTCTGGTGTTCTTGTCAGATCCCAGTGCTCTTCTGACGGATCCGATAGAGCGTGAGAACGAGAAGGACGAGCGCTTGCTGCTGGAATCTTTGGGACTTAATGATCGGTCTGTTGACTTGGACATCTTCAAGGTTACCTCGAGAGGAAGGATGTTCTGGTACTACTAAGTGCAGTTTTGTTATGTACTTGCTGAAAAGGGGTCTCCTGATGAAATCTTCTCGGATCAAAAATGGGGCTGCAGAGTTGAGAGAGAGAATGTCGCCTTTTTATCGGCAGGTTTGTGGAGGTTTCTTTGTTTGCAAGAGCCGGCTCGTCTTGTGTGACTGGAATGCGATTACCCGATAGGTACTTTAGGTAGGGTAGTCGTTGGTTAGGTGCAGACGGGTTGTTATTACCTAAAGCAAGGAGGTTGTTTGTGTTGGTCCCCGATTTTGATTGATTATCGGTACCTTGCAGCAATTTAGGTTCATCAAGTAACCTGCCATACCAAGGTGTACCTTGCTTGATTCATATATAATTCCACTACCTCACACGAACTATAGTATCAGTCTGGTCGATATCGATCACCAACCATCACGCGGAGGATATGGACAGCCTTGAAGAATATGCCTATGGCTATGGCCTTACCTTCGATAGCCGTCTAGCTAAGAGATATGGCGAGATGACTATACCAAAATACGACTGAAGGTTGAAAGAATCACGAGAAATTACAAGCGCCGCATCCAGGGATAGCCACATGCACACTTAGGTATCATGCATAACATTTTGTGGCGGAGCCAGGGGGCGTATTTGCATAGCCCCCATTGCGGCGCTGGGAGAAATCTGGCCTAGGAGGACCCTACCTATCTACCTAATTCCCCAACTTCAACCCCAATGTCCCCTAGTGCTCCCAATGGCGTGGTAGAGCCGCGTACAGATAATGGGCCCCCAAGTTCCAGTCAGAGACCCGAAATGAAACGGGCCTTATCTACGGCGAAACTCAGACACCCTGCGGTTACAGAGCTCCATATAATACCGTAGGCTATGGGAAGATTTTGTCGCATTAACCGAGAAAGTAGTTACCGTAAGGCGGTTTGAGGAGCATGAGGGGGAGTAGGTTGAATTGAATACTATGAGTCTTACAACCATTCATGTCGAAACACTGCCTTGCTTAAAAAGCATCTAATCAAAAGCATCTAATCAGGTGCGTTTGTGCTTATACTACTAGATGAACTCAGGGGCAAAGGAAAGGGGAAAAAGGCTGAGACGTGATTGTGGCAATAACTTGCCTATAGTCACACGCGGAAAATGCCGTGTCCCGAATATATTAGCTAGTATTCGTTCTCATATAGTTCGTGTCACAGCTAACTACAACATGCACAGGGCGGAGGGTCTGCGTTCTGGAACGGATCCAAGGACGCATTTATAGATAGTCGTCAGGCGTAGATAAAGTGTTCCGAAATATCGCATAGTAGTACATGGCTATCGCCTCCTTTCCTATGACCATTATGCCCAGAGCGGAGCTGTGACCTCGACCGCTCGTTCCACAACTGCCTTAACTCTATCTGCGAACACCTTCTGGTTGCATTCGACTTCGAGGTCTTCCAACCAGACCGTGGCTACCATTTTGTCCACCGTAATAGTAATGCCCGGCACCGGAATGCCGATTTTATGTAGCCGTTCTAGCTCTGTCTTCTGCCGGAGCTCGAGGAGCCTCTCTTCCTCCTCGTCATCATCGGAGAGCTCCATAGATGCGTCTGAATCTGCACCATCGCCCCCGCCGGCTTTCTTCGGCTTCTTATCTCTTGCCAGAGGTGGCAATTTAGGGGTCGCCACCGGCGCCACAGCATCTGCCCCAAACTGCGCTTCTAGAAAAAGAAATAGACGCTCTAGTCTCTCTTGAGGCGTTAGACTGGCGTGAGGGTTGTGTGAAGGGAGCACGTGATCGTGAGAATGAGAGTGCTTGCTTGCAGATCCTGCTCGATGTGTTAGCGACAAAATATTAGTAATGCGCATGAATGGCTCACTCTTGACAGCAGCAGGACTGCTTTCGGTTGACAACAAAACTGCCATGACGGCGTCGGCGATACCGTCATTCAGCATGTTTCCCTCCCATTCTAATTCCACTTCTCCGTTGCTGCGATATCGAACTGTTACGCAGCCCATGACCAAGTAAGCAGCCACAACGTGGGCTACTTCTTCGTCTATATCCGTCATTTCGTCCTTGCCGTTCGTCGTTTCGCTATCTTCGGTTGTCTTTTTGGCTTTAGCTTCAGGGAGCTCCTCGATGCTGCCAAAGGTGCTTTCTAAGGCCCATTTAATAAGATCGATGCCCGCGGCACTGAGTGTTAATCTCTGTCGACAGGCAATTGTGGATGTCGTCAAACCTGCATACTCCCGTAAATCTTCCGGATCCATTAGTGACATTTTGAAGTCGTTTTGAACGATAACACCCGCTACCAATTCTGCTTCGGAGGCATCAGGAGACGGCAGCTGCCCAGGGGGTGGAATTGACGCAAGCTTGCCAACAACTTTGGCGACCTTGTCTGTCTTGAACGGAATTCGGAGCTCTTCGCAGTTCCGGGGACTAAAGACCTTAGTTTTTTCCTTCTCGGTCTTGTTGGCATTTAACGAGAGTAGCTTAGACTTGAGTCTCATCATGTTGTGTTGTTCCCCATGAACCAAAATCTTAACTTCAGTTAGCAGAAACAACAATAATGATGGTGAATGGGGCTTACCACGACGGGGGCGCTAATCTCTTCGATGAACTCCCGGTTCTCCTGACCGTCAACGTGGGCGGCGAATGAGTACTCTGCAACACTACACCTCCGAGGTATCATGATTTTTTCGCTATCTGCGCCCGGGGCTCTCCTAATAGCATTGGTATTGCGAGACATGACAGCTTGGATTTGATCTGGTTCCTGGACGATGTGCTTTGCCATTGTGCCTTCGACACTGTAGCCAGTGATGATAACACCGTTTTTGTCGCTCGGCGCCCATCTCTCCAAAAGCTCCCGACTCACACCATTCTGCAACATACCTGGACTAGCCAGCATGACGCAACCACCAACATCGTCAAACCTATCCAAGCTTTTAAGGGATCGCACGTAATTGAAATCCCACGGCCCCCCTTTCCCGCCACCCTCGCCAGCCGCTTCTGCCTCGGCCATGCGCTCTCGGAACAAACGTTTGATATTATCATTCATGGCACCGACGTATGTCTGATACACGACCATGCACTTTCGAGCGAGGTTACTTGCATAATAAATGGGAAATCGCTGAAATTCCGCATGCTTTCCCCAAAATTCGTCAAGAATTAACATCAATTCTTGTGCTCGGCCGAGCGCAAACACAGGCATGAGGACACGGCCTCCTCGATTGAGGATGTTTGTAACCGACTTCATAAGCGCTTGCTCTCTTTCCAAACGAGGTACGTGCGTTGATACGCCGTAGGTGGATTCGGTAATGAGTACGTCAACCTTAACCCCTCGAGGTACCTCGGCGGAGATAAGATGTCGATCTTGCTCTCTAGAATAGTCTCCCGTAAACAAGATATTGAGACCGGCAATCTCAATCAAGAACATGGCAGCACCCAAGACATGGCCAGCGGGATAAGGGGTGATACGAATGGACGAGATTGTATGGGTAGTGTGGTAGTCAATGGCCTCAATCTGGGGACAACTATTGAGATGGTCTTGCTCAGTATAAACTGGCTGTGAGGTTGCATATGACGAGGTATTGCCAACCCTTACGCTGTCTTGAATCAGCCACTTGTAGATAGCTTTGGTGGGATGGGTCATAAAGACTCGGCCCCTGAAGTTGGTTTTGGTCAAGACATAGGGTAAAGACGCAGCATGGTCAATGTGGAAACTTGCAGCTTCGTTAGCATTGTTTTCCATCGAATTTTCCGTAATACGAAGGCTATCAGAGCAGTGTCGTCACAATCATCGGGGCTACTATTTGGTGTGAGATGGACAACGTCTTTGTATTGATAGCTGGATACGGGATACATGAAAGAGATGCTTAGACAACCATGCAGCAACTTAGTCACGAGCACATGGATCTTCATAGGTGCAGATGGTCTGGATGGCTCCTTCCAACTGTAACCGACAGCGCCCGGAACTCACTATAGCTACGGAGAGGAAATGCGGATGAGAGACTTACTGGCTGATAAGAAGCACATCTACAGTACTTAGATCGAAATCGTCAAAGAATGGGAGCGAGGCAAGACCATCATATGCTGGGTGCTGACCGGCATCAAGCTTCAAGCTTAGGAATTAGCGCCGTGTCTCTCTCTCGAACGCTGCCACCATACACTGAGGACATACCATGACGGTTTTACCTTTGTACTGAATGATGTGACACGACCGCCCGACCTCATTCCCGCCACCCAAGCATAGAAACATCAGCTCGTCCGATGGATCAACAGGTTCTTCCGATACGGCCGCGGCCATCGCCGACGCTTTGCGCTTGGACGCCATTCCTTCTCCCTTCCTCCGGCTGGCCCATCAACTGGGCAGTACGAATCGCCGGTGGATGCAAGTGGTTCGTGGCGGACATAGAACGGGACGGAACTGTCGTGTTGCGATCCTCGTCTCCGCGCCTTAATTTTGAGACGCAGCAGCAAGCAGGTCGCGATATAGGAAGTTTGTTCGTGACAACTCCACGGATGCTGGAGACCAAACGTCGTCGAGTGGGATGTTTTGTTGCAATTGATAGAAAAGCCTGGTCAAGAAGAATCAAGCAAGGACGCGCCTGCAAGTGGGCTGTACATGCGATTGTGCAAATATCGCTTCTATGCATATACCAGAGAATACGGAATAAAGCCATGAATCCCGTCTAGGTACAATGGTACTTAGGCGCAACGCGGGTTGGAGTTTAATGGTTAATTGTTAGTGGGGCTAGTTACTTGGTAAGAGGCTCCCGCGTGTGGGCCCGTGCGCTGCTACCACCTGCACGCTGAAAGATTTCCAATGGGGGAAGGGGACCTGGAAGCTTTTCTGGTGCTGCACTCCAGTCTAAGGAACTTGGCGGCAGAGGAAAGCGACTGAGTGCTCCTCACAGACGCATACTTACATATCTATATCCAGTCCAGCATCACCACTCCACCAAACACCGAGTCCTGTCCCATCACCAACCGCTTCGCGCCCCCTTGCGCAACTCTATCCGCGTCGCCCATTACGTGTCCGCCCGAATTCCGATGCGCAGACAATTGGACTAGTCGTTGTACGATCCCGGCCCGCGAAAACAGGAACAACAAACAGTTACGCTGCTGCTGCGGCCCTCGTCGTTGCTGTCGGATGGGTGTTGTGCAGTCCAGCGTAACAGGCTGTATGCCTGTGCCTGTGTCCGTGCTCGTGCTCATCCTGAAGGCGTCGTGTTGATCTGGGCGTCTCTGCAGTACTCAACCTACACCGATCCCTCCCGGCGCTCGTCGCTTTCCTGTGCCCAAATCAACACACAACACAACATCGCACCGCACCACGTTCTGAATCGCCCACCGCAGCAACCAAGGCAAGCAACAAAACACTGCACAGCGCGACTTTCGCCGCCGCAGTTTTGCCTCTGCACTAACCTTGATTGATTCCATCGCCCATCCCACAATCGCTGCGTCACTCACTCAACATGTCGCATTCTCAGCCAAGTCTCGCCCAGAGGCAGTTTTCGCCGCCTCAAGCAACTTCGCCGTCTCCTAATAATGCAACAACGACTCCCAA
This sequence comes from Xylaria cubensis, assembly GCA_022385715.1. Classification (NCBI taxonomy): domain Eukaryota; kingdom Fungi; phylum Ascomycota; class Sordariomycetes; order Xylariales; family Xylariaceae; genus Xylaria; species Xylaria cubensis. The sequence continues at coordinate 447,322 of MU279011.1, read as the reverse complement.
CTTTCCGCTCCCGCCCTCCAAGCGGCCAAAGATGTCTCCTGCGCCTCCGCATTCACAGCCAAACTCGCCTTACGGGAACTCAACCCCCTATGCGGCAAGCCCTACATCTGGAGCTGCAACACCGACGAGTACTGGGCTCTCGTCACCTTCGCTCGCGGCTCCTATGACAGCCACTGCTACCACTCCTGCTGCTCAGATTCCCCAGAATTCCTACAATTCCTCCCACCAGACCAACGGTCGCTTCGTACCAATGGCCTCTACGCAGCCTTCAATAATACAGACTCCCGTACCTACGCCTCAACTGCCTCCTCAGTCGATGCATCAACAATATCAACCTACTCAGCCGCCGCACCAGCCATATCTATCCGCTCAGTCGCCGCATCAAACACTTACTCCTACCACCGCCCATGTTCAACCCGCATACGGCCATTCTCAGGCTCAGCTTGTGCCGAACCCTGCGGCCCCTATGCCGGCGACTGGCAACATGGGGCCTCCTACAATACATCCCTCTTCCTTTCCACCCGCCAACGACGTGACTAGGCAGCCAACGCGACCCGCCCCCTCGAAGACCGTGGCATACGAGATGAATGATATGCTAATGGGCACTGATATCGATTTAGAAGAAGAGGCAGAATATATGAACAACCTAGAAACGAGAACGGGTTTCCCACACCTGCCTCCCGGCGGAAGAGATAGTTTCTACGGCGCTGGCCCGGCTAACCAACCGGCTGAGCCTACTGATATAAAATCTCAAGAGGAGTACGCCGCCCTCGCTGCAGATCGTACCTGGAACGAGGCAGCTCAGCGGTTGGCCGTCACTAGGAGCCAAGAAATACGCCATCATTTGCTGGAACCGGGCCTCGTTCATAAGCGGATGCACGAAATAGCCCAAAAATTCGGGCTCGGCCTTAATCTGGAGATGAAACCAGACGGGCGGAGCCAGTATATGGGGAAGTTTTCTCAACCTGTCGACTTTCCCAAGCCCGAATTGAAGATAGTGTTTCAACCCACTTCTGATGGTACAAGCTCAACGGTTAAGACATGCGGATCATTTATCCCTAAGGAGTCATACTTGGTCGATCAGATAGCGCTGCTTTCAATAGGAACAAAAGAGCGCCTGCAAGACTTACTGGGCGACGCAAATAGGATTGCCGAGACGCGCCAGAAGAGTTCGCACGGTGTTGTACCTATGGAATGGGCTGATGTAGCGGTATTACCCTCGTCGAAATCGAATGGTGTACCTGCTGGGGACTCGCGGACAGGGCCAGGGAGTGCAGTCAGCCCCCGCACCAATCCGCTCAAGCGTATGCAAGCGTCGCTTCAAACATATAATAGCTTACTTTTCACTAACATGCACTCTAGGGCCATCAGACGAGATCAGCAACAACGGGCTTCCTACACCGGTCTCCGAGGCACCTCCACCAAACCCCATCATCGATAGTCTACTAGAATTGGTAAAGCAAACGCAGAGCGCAGAAGAAGGTCGTTTAAAGAAACGACAAAAGAGACTCGAGAAATCAGCTGAGAAGGAGGGAGCGGAAGCCGGTTCACGCAGTGGGTCTGTTGCCCCTGGTACTCCAGGTTCTATTGCGCCTGATGGGGCAGACACCAAAGCCTTGTCTAAGAAAGAAGGCAAGAAGGCGGCAGCAAAGGCGGCGGAAAGCAGCAGCGGTACAACTGTGAATGCGACCCTTAGCCTATTCACAGGAGGCAAAAAGAAAAAGTACTCATGGATGAGCGCCGGCAGTGGGGCCAACACACCGAGGGCTCCAGGTACAACTGGAGCTCCTGCCGGTACGGGTGGTAGTGGTGCCAGACTTGGGCGTGGCCCTCTCACCAAAGCTGGTGTTCAACATGTTGGACAGGTTCGCGAGGACTCAGAGAAGGGCAAGAACATCCAACTTCGAGACTGGATTGTTGTCCTTGAAGACCGGGGCATGGACCCTCGAAGCCTACAGATAATCTATGGTAACGTTGATCAATCGGACACCGGCGACAAAATGGCTACAGAGAAATCATAATCACAGACGTTCTTCTCGATCGAGGAACCTAAATACGAGGGGAAGCATCTCGACAACTCGTCTCACAATAAGTCCTGATAATGGATATCCTTCAGCTCCTGAAATGGAGCATACAGCACGCATATCTTGCTAAAATGTATTGAATAATTATTTGATCCTATCCAGCCAGGCGTTGATATTCACGGGGCACAAGGGGGCAGGAAACTTAGCTTTTGCATGTTGATTTATCTCGCTTTGCTTTCTGTCAAAGAGAGCAGCGAGCAAGGGCACATTGTTGTGTAAAACACCTTGACAGGGTGTTGAAAAGGAATTTCCCGCGCTGATCTACTACCTGCCAACTAGTGTTTGACCGCTGCCGGTTTTCGAGGATTCAAATCGTCCCTCGAACCCAATCGGGGTTGTAGCGCTGCGTTTTCCGATTGCGACCATAGAATTAGAAGGTCACAGACATTCGGTCAATACAGAAATATAATAAGCGAAACCAAAAACTTCTCTCTGGTGTCATGCAGAGTGCGATGTGCAGTGAAACTTGCCGGTACGCCGGGTGTGTCAAAACCCGACATTCGCTCCATTGACTAGAATATATGGAAGTAGGATATTTTAAAGTAATCACCAGTTGAGCGGCCAAGTTATCCAGCAAAACCACATGGCCGTCATATCTAGGTGGGTAGCAATCACTGTCGGACCGAAGTGGAGTAGATGTCGACATCGGAGAGTCCCGACTTGTGCCGAACGCTTCATTGCTGATTCAACTTGGCCATGTCCGTTCTGATTGACGACTCGTCCGAGAATTACCCAATACACTGACACAGCTGTGTGTGTTAAACACTTGAAGCACATGGCATTCTTATAATATCGTTCTGCATTAAACTTCTAAGTAATTCCCTATCACAATATATTGCACAGCAAAGAGCATTAATAAATAATCACAATGGCAAAGGCGGTACGTTTCTTCACCGATCGACACAAGCTTTCAATTATTTAACACGCTTGAGATTATAAGATTGATGAACACTGAAAGCTAATTCGAAGGAATCGTTTCACGAGTAACAGGCCATTGGGCAGATATGCTCTTCCAACTCGATGACGGCGAACCTCGCCCAATGCGTGAAGCTCGTGGGCCAGGCTGCGAGCGCCGGTGCTAAGGTGAGGAGAAATATTCGCATCATTGTTCATCATTTTCATCGAGAGATTCTCAATCTTGGCCGTTGGGTCTTTTGTTTTGACTTGGTTTGTGAGCTGGGGTCACATTAGATGCCCAGATACTTGAAAATTACGCAGCAACATTGTGAGCTTTTAAGGGGAGACCCAGTCATAACTCAGTCATAACATCAGAACAGTTGGACGCTGAGGATAGGGAAATTAGCTGTCCATGAGATGTTACTGAAAGAAATGTTGGGATGTTAAAGACTATGGCTCGGTCAGGTCGAGTATATAATGGCGCAGTACTCACGGAGTAGGATCTCATGTATATAATCGTCTTCATATCCAATGCCATGACACATCAAATGGTAAACTAACATCATCCAGGTCCTCTTCCTACCAGAAGCATCCGACTACCTCGGGACATCAGCACAGGAGTCTCTATCCCTCGCGCGTTCCGTAGCAAGCTCCCCCTTCGTCACAGGACTGCAGACCGCAGCAGCAAAGCACTCGATCGGGGTCCACGTCGGGATCCACGTGCCCGTGACAGTAAAGCCCATCGACAAAACAGCAAACCCAGTGCTATCGTCAATCCCGCAATCCGAAGTAGGAGACGTCTCCTCCAAGACAACTACTAACACAGAAAACACAACGACAAAACTCTACAACCGCACAATCTACATAACACCCACAGGAACCCTACACCCCTCAGGATCCTACGACAAGCTCCACCTCTTCGACTACGCCTCGCTGCGAGAATCAGCAAGCACGCAGGCAGGGTCACGCCTAATCGCACCGATCCCGTCGCCCATTGGACGACTGGGCAGTCTGATATGTTTCGATCTCCGCTTTCCGGAGCCTGCAGTTCATCTCACCACACACGCCGGGGAAGGCGGGCCAGCCCAGATCCTGCTCTACCCCTCAGCCTTCACGGTCCCGACGGGCCGCGCGCACTGGGAGGTTCTTCTGCGCTCGCGCGCCATCGAGACGCAAAGCTACGTCATCGCCGCGGCACAAGTAGGCGCGCACAACATTGATGCCTATTCTCCTTCCTCTGAGAAGAAACCCCGCGTCTCCTATGGCCACAGCATGGTAGTCGATCCCTGGGGTCGTGTGATCCTGAAGATGAAGGGCGTCCGCCCGGACTGGGATGGCGAAGATAGTAACGACGCCGCCGAGCCGGGTGCGGTTGGGGAGCTCGGCATTGTCGATATCGATCTTGAAGAGTGGGAACGTGTCAGGGAGAAGATGCCGTTAATCCGAAGGACGTAAGTGCTCTTTTGTTCTTACCCGTTGCACGGCAGCCAAGTCACCGAGCCTTTCACCATAATATTTACTAATCGTGTGGCAGTGATGTATACCCAGAGATATAGATAGATTCTTGATTCAGAATCGTAGCAATGTTAGATTATCACGGAGTAGCAGAACAACCAAATAATTAGGCTTGTAATCATGTATTGTGATGTGGCTTGAAGACATAACCAGTTCGTATGAAATCGCGCACCATTCTATACGAATATCCATGATTCAAGCCCAACTTGTTTTTCTCTTGGTTTGGTACCATCGAGACCCAATTGCTCTGTTTCTTATCCCCTCCAGCATGCTATGTGGATGAGCCACTTTCACCAGATGTCTTTATGATACCACTCAGATACTCCTCGAGCCAAACCAGCCGCTGCTAGAACATCCTGATATGCACACAGATTGTGCTGGAATCATGCTAGAAATGACGATACCTAACGCCGTGGCCATGACCACTACGCCAATTTTGCCTCACCCGCCCCAGCCGCTGTATTGGCTATTGAGATATTGCAGAACCCGCTTGCTTGAAACCCACTCCTGACCATAAAATGAAAACGGAATTGCGCGACTATCATACTAATACAACTGTACAGTTATCGCGGGAGAGAGAATGTCGTTACTCGTTCGTTGGGTGAGGAATCAAGTCCCCAAACCGTTGAGGACTGAGAGTAAAGTCCGAGATGAGTAGGCCAATTTGAACGAGCAAAGGCCCGGTAACGAAAAACGAAGTCCCGGGAACTCTGTATAAAATAAATGGCCCGAGGCGTGTGCATCAAGTATCACATCATTACCCTAACCTGACCTCAAGAAATGACGAGGCCAGTCGAAGATTACTGTGGAGGGTTAGGCTGAGCAAAGCCACCCCGACCGCGAGGGGGACCACGACCACGGTTACCGCGTCCTCGGCCACGACCCCGGCCACGGTAGCCACCACGATAACCACCATCAACACTTCCCTGCCCAAAAGTTTCCATGTTTTTGCGTTGTTCCTCTCCGCGCCACTCTCGCCCACCAGGCTTCTGACCACCATTCTCAGCTCGCTCTCTAGCCTCACTACTGATATTGTCGAAGAAAGACTTGGTTTTGTTGTAAGCACCATCTTCAGGTTCAGGAGTTTCAGGGGCGTCACCGTTGGGAGCCTCACCCAAGGGCGAGCCACTGACGGCTTCCCTTGCGAGTTCTTGCTTGTTGAACTTTGCGTTGGCTGTCTGGAAATCGAAATCGGCATCAGGAACTTCAACCTTAGACTGAGCACCGCCGCGGCCACCACGACCACGACCCCTGCCGGAGCTGCCTCTTGTGGCAGCGTTCACTCTCATTTCATTTACCTTTTTAGTGAGGTTATCCATGGCGTTATTTATCGTGCTTGGGCCAACAGTCCCCACAGCAGCATTGGGATTATCTAATTTAGCCATAGCTACAGCCACAGCTGCTTTAGCAGCTTGCGTGGCATCTTTGAGAGCAGCAGCACTCGGAGGGCCATTTGATGAATCAACCACAGTTTTAATAGACGCAGTAGCAGCTATAGCCTGAGGGCCAGATCTCGACAAGATAGCTGCAGGCATCGGTACAGCGGGAGTAATACGGCTACTCCTGGGGCCGGTCGGAGCCGTCTTCGGCTCGGCATTGCTCGTGATAGGTTTGTTCGCTGAAAGAGAATCGGCGGTAGCTTTTACTTCCGCAGCGCTAGGCTTTGATTCAACGGGAGGAGTAGGCGCTGCGTCTTTCGAAACAGGTTGTGATGGAGGCTGTCCAAATGTCTTAGGTTCCGTAGGTAACTCAACCGCAGGGATACCTACCGGCTTTTGCTTATCGACACCAGCACCAATGGGGGTCGGTTTGTTGTCTTGCTGTGGGGTCGCTCTCATGCCCGGCCCAGGTGTCCCTGGGGCTGGAGGGCCTTGAGGTCCCGGAGGATACCCGAAGTTATTCCAAGGACCAGGGCCACCGGGAGGGAAGCCTTGACCAGGAGGAAACCATCCAGGAGGTGGTGGATAGTGCATACCATTGAAGCCTTGGCCGGGTCCTGGGCCCGGACCGGGACCGCCACGTCCCCATTGACCGGGAGGTGGAGGATAGAAGTTAGGCGCGTAGGGATTCTGCGCGAAGCCAGCAGGACCTGGAATTTGACCAGGCGGGCCAGGAGGAACTGCACCGGTCGGCCGCGTGCGAGCCTAAATCCCACAATTGGCTGTTAGCAATTACCAGATATAAAAGATATTGGTACATCATTGAATCTCAATCCAGCGTAGATCAGAAGGAAGGCAACGGAAATATCAACACGGGGTTGTTTGCGCAATTCAGTAAACAATGGTTTACATCCGAAATAGTTCATCATAAAGGATTGAGGACCACATTTTTCTCAAGTAAATGGAGAGTCAAGAGGAACTTACGCCAACAATTGCAGGGTCGTCAGGAACCGGGGGAGGTTGGTTCTCTTTGGGGGCCGCGGGGGTTTGCTCGATACGCAGGTCTTTCACGTCGCTACCTCGAAAAACGATGTACTCGTAAATCTGCTCCGAGGCTGCCACCTCGTCTGCGGGGTTTCCTCGTCGTCCCTCGGTGCCGTACGACTTGACGCTTTCCAGGGAAACCGTTGATTCTTCACTATTTATCTCGTGGAGAATACCTGAGTAGCTTATCAGAGTAAGTCAGTAGCTGCAGCGAGAGCGACTAGCACTCGAAGCGCTTACCGAATATCGCTCTTGGATATCAGAGATATCCGCGAACTAGGCCAAGATACATTAGCAACCCCAGTTGACTGCAGTGGATGATGATGCATGTGCGTGACCACACACTTACCCGAGAAATTCGGACATGACTGAAGAATTGTGCGCTTCAAGCGCAGTAGAAGGAGAATGGAAGGAATAGACGAAAGAGAACAAGGATGGGTGAGGTTGCAATTAAAGACGGAGAGGGCGCAAGCACCGATTGGTGTTGTGGTTGGTAAGATGCATAGGTAGGAGAGATGTGTGGGATGGGAAAAGCTGTTGGTGGTGGAGGAGAAAGAAGGCTGAAAATCGCCAATGCACCAGCCATTCAAATTGTGGCACTAGTTAGCGCGTACCTAAGCGTGGAAGCTGCATGCTGACTCACCGCCCGGCAGAAATACGGTAGCTCTCACGTACTTACGTACTGCACCCAAACCTACCTGTCAGATACCTACCTCTTCTAAGTAGGCAACTTAGAGACACGAATGATGAATCTCTTCCTTCACAAATAATTTTCATAAGACAAAGCTTAGCGATGTTTGACCTTGCGATTAAATGTGTATTTTATTATACGATTACTTTACGAACTCGTTCCTATCGACTGTGGAACGCAGCACTCGATAATGCTTTCAGATCAAGCCGAAGATTTCCCCCTTGACTGCTTAGGCTAGAAGAACTGTCACAATCATAATATCGTAGCTTATCTCAGAATTCATGCTAGTCAGACATGCTGGTGTCGGATCCAGAGCTACTTGTAGGGTCATCTGAAGTTTCTGCCGCGTCATCTTGTTCCATGACTTGGCCATCCTCTCCCTCAGATAATTCCGCACCCAATTCATAGTTAACAAGCGTTGCCGCCTTTCGCTTCTTTGTCAATTTCTTTGTGCTCTCTTCTTCTATTATATACCCCTCGCCTAAGCCGACAACGCTTGCCGGCAAGACATAGATTGCCGGGAACTCAACAATTTCTCTATCGGAGAGAAGAGTAGCTAGATTTTCTGACGGGACCAGTGGCAGCAGCCTTTGGGGCTCCCTAGAGGGACTCTTTTGCTTCGGAAAGAAGAAGCGATACTTTTGTTTTGCCGTATACAGACCGTCTGCATCCTCTGAGCCACTCCAGGCGCCGGTCGTATAATTCTGCAGCGGGAATGGGGAGTCTTGCCAGGTGCTTGTTGTTTGGTCTTGCGATCTTTGACCTGATGCTTTCTGTTTTCGAAGTGCCTTCTTCTCTTCGACTCGCTCGTGGTCGGTCAATCGTCGTTGCCTGTCATACTCCAATGCCTCAGCAAAGGCGACGCAAAGAGGTGTCTCGTCGAGAGCCTTATGTAATATGCGCTTGGGTTGTGGTGGATTTTCTGTTGTAGTAGAGCACTCCGTGTCCAAAACAAGCCACTCCACTTGCCAATTGATCGTTTTGGTTCGTCTATTCCAGCTGGATTTGTTCTCTTTGGCACGTGTCATGCCATAGGGTAGCGAAGACACATGTATTCCGAGATCGCGCAATCTGTTTATTGCGTTTCTGTCCCATTTTCGTGGGCCATCGTCAACGGTGGTCCTGCCTCGGCTCTGACCCTTGTTGAAACGAGCCTTCTTGTGTGGCGGAGGTTGAGATCCTTCTTGGGGGATAATATCTCTGTCTTCTCGCAATACCCGTTCGGCTCGTTCGACAGATCTCTCGATCTTGGTGAGGAAGTTATAATCGTGGTCGATACCAGCATCGGTCTTAAGCTTGTCCAGCGAGACAAAGACGGTAGAATCGCGTTCGCCGTTACATGAAGACCAAGTCTTATGTTTCTTTACACAGGGCAGCGAGCAGGTTCGCGCTCCACATCGTGGGCATTTGTACCTTGGTTCTTGGATGCGACAAATGGTACAGAGGGAAGTCAATAATGGATCCGCCATGGTCTGCCGCCAAACGCGACGAGTTTCGGGGAAGGATCGACGATGCGAAACAACGGATGGGTCTTCCACTGGATTCAGGAAGCACAGGTTCTCGGGCAAAAATACTCAAGTGATGCCTTGACTATCCAAGGTACAAGGATACAACAGACAAGGTAAACAAATAGATGAAATCCTAAGCGGGTATGTAGGTAGAGTTTGTGAAAGGTCACTCTCGGAGAAAGAAATCTAAGTTAATGCTAGCGAGAATGCTGCGAATACATAGTTGATACATGGATTTGCTCAGTCGTGGTCTGTCGCAATCGACGATAATTTGGATGCTGGCTGGTAGGTACTCCGTATCGACATCATTTTCAAGAGACAGGGGTTCTTATCTTATCGATTAGACTTTCAACGTCTTATCGGATATCGAGCTGCAAGTGAAATTTAACATCTCGGCTTCAACTTAATGAATGTATCTAGGACTACATCTTACATGCAACACACAGCGACCTCATTCAGCTTATCTATTTCCACACTAAGGAGCATCGAGGACGCCTCGCGGGCGTAGTTAGAAAACAAGACTCATACCGGGCTCCGATAAGTAGAACTAGCGCTGGCGCTATCTCGCTTTATTGACAGAAGAGTGCCCAGACCGAGCTCGTTCAAACGCACGGGCTGATTTGGGTCTGCGCCATGCTTAAACAATATTCTGATCGTGTCAACATCGACGCTTGGATCGTCTCTAACAGAATGATAAGGCATTGAATGGGCGTTGTTCTTCGCGGGCAGAGTGCGTAGTCTAACAGCGGCCTACCCGTTTCTGGATGTTGCGTTGATCTGCCTGCAATTTGGCTCGGACATACTTGACGAGACGTGCTTGAACCATTAAGGCGAGAAAGTTGCACTTTCCACCTTCATAGTATTCACCAAGGCCACGGTTGGAAATATCGGTGGGGTGACGGCTGCTGACTTCATCCAACTGATCGAGGAGCAAGACGAGAGGAGTTTCGTCTAGCTTGCTCTTCCTCTCTACTTCATGAGCGTAGCATAAGAGTTCATCTATAAGCCCTATTACCTTGTTCACAAAATCGCGATCGCGAAAACTATCGGCAGGGAGTGCTTTAAGCAAGCTGAGGCAATTAAGGGACACTATGAGAATGAAACTCTTCCGTAACGTATGGTTGTAGAATGCGAGAAGTTAGTTGGCTAGATACGAAACGCAATCAATACACTCAAGATGGAACTCGTTCGAAAACATTGGAGAGCGTGCGAGTCGTCGTTCAAAGCCTCTTGAAATTAGACGAAATCCAGGTCGCCTAGCCAATCTAGATGAGCGGATTCGGGGAAACATTGAGAATATCCTGCAAAAGTAAGCGCATACTTCTCTTGGAGAGCCTCGGACTTTTTCGTCAAGTCAAAGTAGGGCCAATGATCATCTCCCCGTGTGCTGCCGGGGACGAAACTCATCAATTATGGCCAAGCTAGCAGAAATTGGTGCCTCACGGGAGAAGATGCAAATTCAAGATGGGTCGAAGCTGGATCTCATTCGGAATGATATTTTGCTCTTAACCTCCAAGAGATCGGATCCGGAACCGATGTAGTGGTCTTCTCATTGTTGACGATGAAACACATCCGGTCTTTCTAAGCCACTCGGTAGACTTTCTTCATCGTACTGTACGCGATTTCTTACGAGACTACGATAAGGAACTCAAAACGTAAGGATGCTCCTTTCATCGTCCGAAAGCTCCTTACGGGACAGATGTTGCTTTTTGACAAGAGTGTTATGAGCGTTCAACGTCATCTGTAATCATATCGAGCTCACTGATTTCTGCAGTTGTGCTATGTAAAGAGTCGTGTACATTTTTATTCCTGACGCAGCTTTGAGGCGAAAGTCAACGAAGCTGATCATGCCAGATACAAGGCCAATTATCGTTGCGGGGTCCGCCATGGGAGAATGTTCAGCTGTAAGAAGCTTGCTGCAGCATACGGTTCTAGGTTGAGTAAGAAGAAGAATAATAGCAATTATACGTACGTCTGCCACTAACATTGTCATGTGATTGGTTGGCATATGGCTGACCGGACTATTCATTGGGGGCAGATTAGACTTTTAGGTGATGACCATCGCCAAATTTTTCTTCGACTGAAACCTCCTCCATCATATGAGTTTTGGGGCATCTGCTCCTTTGAATTACAACTTCCGTTGCTTACGCGCTTCACGACGAAAATTGCATTTCCAGCGATTGTCTGAGTGATCTTTTCCCTCTATTAAACTCTTAGGGAAATTAATGCTGCGCCATTCTTGCAGAATGAACAATATGCCGCAATGACCAGCGGACACAGCCGCCGTTTCGATATAGAACAAGCAGAAAGGTGCGTCTGACCTGGAGGCTGGTACGATGAATCACATCCGAACTAAATAGTCAGCTCTCAAAACGTGGAGGATAACGTGGAGACATCACTCCAAATCCGTCATCTAGACAGCAAGACACCACTATGGCAAAATGACAGTGCGTGGGTTCGACTGCCATTGCAATACATCCGTTGGATATGGTTCAGCCTCGTACATGTTTTCCTTACTTGGATATGGCCCGTCCTTCGTGGGATATGGTCCCACCGTATACATGTCGTCTTCATTTCGCTCCTGCTGGTGTTCGGTATTTTGCTATCGATATCGACTAACAGAGGTGTTTTCTCACCGGGCCTTCTCATTATCGAGTCATACATAAGTATTTTTTGGGTCATCTACTCAAAGATCGTTCGTCAAAGCAGGGGGTATGGTTAATTATCTAGACTATCCAGGAAAGCAAAGTGATAAATTATTAAAAAAAAAAGGGGGGGGGGGAGGGGGGGTTGCTTTTCCGTTCACATTCCAAAAGTGTATGCCAAGCAGCTTGAATACCAGACTTATTGTGTCGGAGATAAGCAACTCGGCCATTTGGCGGAGGTCGATTTACTCATGCAGTATGCATGTCTTGCATGTGCATGTGCGTCCCTCATCTGATAACTCAAGTAAGTACCGAAGTGTACCGAAGTGTAGGTATCATGACCCCTCACTCTTGCGAACGGCGGCCAAGATGAAACGCGGCAGGTACTTCGGAATACATACCAGAACATATCATGGTGGGGTTGGGAGTTGAGACTTTCCGATCTTTCTCATTCTTCTTCCCGTCCCACTCACTCATGGCCAACCGAACAACCCGGCGGCTGTTGCACCACAGGCACGTTGCGAAGCGTGTGGTGGATAAGAGAACTCGCTAAGTCGATGGCGTCAACAGGCAAGATGCCGGTACCGCCTTAGTTTTATCGGCGCCTTATCAATCTCGAGTTATCCCAGCCATGGATGTACATGCAAGTATTCGGCCGACGATGAGAAACTAACGTAGTGACCTACCTAATAATGTTTGGTAAATGGAGCGAGATCGAATTTAGCTGACAAAACCCGCGTTGTCATCGTCATTTCCAGCATCTACATAAAATCTCAAAATCTTTGATCTCTCTTTTCCTTTCACGGGATCTTTTGATATTGTTTTTGCAACCTTTGCGCTTCCGGCCTAGTGAATCCCAGTCATCATGACGACAGCTTCGACCAACGGCGAGGGGCAGTACGACCCCACCAAGATATGGACAACGCTCCTCACCAACCGCGCATACTTCGGCGGCCTGTTGGTGCTGGACCACTCGCTGCGCAAGTGGCGCAGCCGGTACCAGCTCAAGGTCATGGTTACGCGCGATGTTGAGCGTGATGAGGAATACATGCGCGCCTTCGTCGCCGCAGGCATTCCCACTATCGTCGTCGACAAGATCGAGCCCGCACCCCGCGACGGCAAGGTCAATCGCGGCACCTGGGAGAAGCTAGCACCGTGGTCTTTCACCGAGTACGAGGTACGTTGTCACGCGTAATTTGCTATGCTTCGCTGCACTTCATCGGGCGCATTCGTCTAGAATTCAGTCGTTAGAGGGATCCGACAGTGCGCCGGCCTAGTCCACTCACTATCTGAAAGCCCCTTTGCAATATCGCGATTAAATACTAATGGCAGATTGTGTGTAGCGCGTCGTACTCCTTGACAGCGACCAGATAATCCTTCAGAATATCGACTATATGATGGAGTGTGAAATTCCCGATGGCTGGATAGCCAGCACACATGCTTGCACCTGCAACCCGCGCAAGCTCCCGCATTATAGCAAAGACTGGTACGCTGCCTATGCCCCCTTCCTCCGTATCTGCTTTCAACAACAAATTGACACCCTGAGCGCAACAGGATACCAGAGAACTGCGCCTTTACCGCAGCAAATCAAGAAACAGGCGAGCCCGCCCCCATCACAGAGTCGAACCCGAACAACCATCATCTCCTCAATAGCGGCACGGTAGTGCTGCGACCGTCGAAAGAGCAATATGATGCCCTGATCGACGCCATGAACACACATCCCGAAGTGCCCAACATGATATTCTTCGACCAGGACCTCCTAGGCATCATCTACCGGGGCAAGTGGAAGCCGCTGCCCTACGTATACAACGCCTTGAAGCCCATGCGCGATTGCCACGCTTCGCTGTGGCGGGACGAGGACGTCAAAGTCCTGCACTACATCCTGAACAAGCCCTGGAAGAGCCGGACCTACAACAACGACCGCATCGAGAGCACGCACAAGCTCTGGTGGGACGAGTATGCCGAGGTCGAGAAGGAGTGGTTAAGTAGCCCGAGCGAGGAAAAGAAGACGCTATGGCAGAACGTCGTGGTGCCTGTCGTTGCGCAGGAATAAATGTCTCGTTTCTTGAAGAAGGATATGGGAATAATGGGGAAGAGAGTGAGTTATACAGGAATTACCTGATCCAGGATTATCATTGGATAGATCATTACGCAGGGTGTGCGCAGGATATATGTTCCAACTTATACTTGTAAAGCAAGCGGCGTTTTGCAATAGCATACTAGTAATTTGACCAAGTCTGCAAGATAATTTTGACGGAGCCCGGTATTAAATCTCAACTACGGTATCGTATATCATATTTATTACTCAGCTCACAAGGGGTGATGCATTCTTTCTTTTTTTCAAGCCTTCCTAACTTCCTAACATGTAGGCTTCACTTTTGGCCCTTTCCTTCACTTACTCCTTAATCTTCGCATCGGCCTTACTGGGCCGCGTGCCAAAGATGGTACTGCCCACTCTAACCTCATCACTGCCCATAGCAATAGCGCCCTCAAAGTCCTCACTCATACCCATACTCAGCTCCAGGTTCTCCAACCCGAGTTCCCTCGCGACCAAGTCCCGCTGCTCCTTCAAGGTGACAAAATCCTCGTTCTCGTTCTCGGCCGTCGTAGCCACGGACCGCGCGATGGCGCCAATGGTCATCAGCCCCAGCAAATGTAGGTTCGGTGCGTCTTTCACCGCGCGGCACAGTTCCACCGTCTCGGACCCCGGCGCACATCCCGACTTGGAGGTCTCGCCTGATGTGTTCACCTGTACGTGGATGTTGAGCTTTTCTGGGACCTCGGAGGAAGATGAGGAGGAGGAAGTGAATGCTGATATGAATTCTCCCCGGTATCGGTCTAGTAGTTGGGCCTTTTTCAGCGTGTCTACGCTTGACACGCACCAGAGATTGGGAATCTTGGCGAGGTTCTTGCAGTGGCCTGTAGACTTGGTTAGTGTATATGGGGTGAATATTGTGGGAAGTTTATGTAGAGAGCTAGAAATAGAAGAGAAAATGAACTCTCGATGTAAACCGCATCCTAATCTCGCCCTCGTTCCGTACAGTGAGTAGCTCATCACTTGGTGTTTATACGTCCAACATATCCAAGACCAACCAAGCAGCATCCGAGAGATCCAGTTGATAGACCATCCTCTCGGGCCGAGCACAATACTCCAGACAATTGCTAAGAAACACATCACTCACCAGACTGCAGACCGCCGATGAAGTGCCACCGGATGTTCCTCGGCAGCAACTCAGCCTTCTGCGCCAGCTCCTGTGCATAATTCTCACCAAAGTGGAACTGCGGCTCGATGCCCGACTCTGGCTGCGGCTGCACGAGGGCCAAGATGTCGTTCGCGGGCTTCAGCTTCGAGACGGCTACTAGCCGGACCTGATTCTACATTTTCAGTATATATAGATTCGCCAGCATTTTGTGAAGGTAGTGTGTGTCATATCAAGCAACCAAAGTCCCACTCACATTGTGGCCCTTGCCGACGGTAGCAATACGTTCGCTCACGCTTTTGATCTGCGACGTGAGGGCCGCGGCTCTGGTGGGGTCGATCTTCATTTCTCCGACGTCTGTCATCGTATTGCCATTAAGAGAATTGTCGTATAGATGATCGTCAACCTGTGACGGTGAGGTGAATTAGCATGGGAGCGGAGACCTTTCACTGTGTGCTAAGGGACCAGGCGCTATGTGTTGGTACAGTTTATAAACTGTATACACACTGTCCTCGTAAGTTAATATTTCCCCTATTGCGTTGATGGCGCCTTCACCCAACAGCAATTACTTCATAGAGCTTGTTTGATTGTGTTTAAATATTATCAATCCATATTCTCCGACAGTTTCTAACTTAGCACTTGCCTGCTAACTGCTAGATGATACCATCCTACCGTGATACCTGGGTCTGAAAGAAATATCTACTAAGACGTTCGAGCTAGGATAATACAGATATTGTAGAAATTCCCCTCATAGCTTGTCTAGTGTGATGTAATGAAATATGTCAGTTTTTGGCAAGTCATATATAAATTTTCAGTCCTTGTCTTAGATAGTCAGCTGTTCATACCAACGTAAATCAACATCAAATCTGTGTTGTGATGTGCTAAATGGAGATGAAAGTGCAAATTCGGAGACTATAGGTAAGACTTCATTGGAGCAGCGTGACTAAATGTTCATACTCGAGAGTTTGGGCTTAGGGCCTCGGTACGAACTGCTTGCTCGGCGCCTCGAGGTCCAGATCACAAGATAGAACAATGCCCGTATCTAGACCAAGGATACCGTCCATCCAGAATCCTCCGCCGTTTTTTTAAGCATATTCCACAACAGGCAAACAATGTCTCAATAACGAGCCAGCCAGATTTACACCAACCACAAGCTTCCATATCCATTCAAGTAGGCCAATACGTACAGCAGGTCTATCCTCAATTTCTTCTCTCGTGACTTTTTGACATGAATCCATAATTCAGAACAAGGGTTGTTTGTACAGAGGCCCGGACACGTACCAGTACTGACGTAGCTGTTAGTCAAGGCGAGTTCAGACTCTTAGATGTTCAGATTCAGTCGTCTCTCCCCAGGCCCCTTCTCGCCAGCTTTCGTAGCTGTCAAATTAGCCAATGTCTCCAACGCAAGAAAGAGGCTGTTTCTGTGTTCGTCAATCATATCTCGCTGGCTGTCGAGAAGCTCCTGCTGGATGCGCACCAGATTCACGGCAGAGTCCAACTTCTTCTTGATCCCGGCGCATTCGCAATGGCATCCGCCACAGTCATTCGACGACTGCAAAGCACTTGCCATGCTAAGAACTGAGTTCCATAGTGATACGACGGCAACCCGGACCGCGCTAAACGGATTCTTGATCCTGGGTGTCGCCGAAGAAACTACGGCTGGCGCGCCGGTCAACATACCCGGCGAATCGGCGTGTACAAGTGGACACAGGGTATAGATGTTTCGGCGCCCTGTGAAGGAGCAATACATGATACCTGTCATGACATCTTCGGTTGGTGCTGACAAGTCAATAGTGTTGGTACTTGCGCCGACTGGAACACATGTTGTACACGTGGATATAAATGCAGTGGTGGTTAACGTCTCCAGCGTCGTATCAGTGATAATACTGGTTATAGTGACAATTATAGTATGCACGACAGTAATTTCCTCAGGGTCTTCGGAGGCGGTGGTCGTAGGCATAATACCTTCCGGTTGGTTAGCTACCGATTAATGCACAAGGAACGTTTCTTTGGAACGGAAACGAACGTACCTCCACGACCTCGGATGTACAGTTCATCCTTTGACGCAGTCGGAGTTGGCCAAACGAAGGCATGGGAGTCTGCGACCGGGGCGACCGGGGTGGCCGTCGCGGTAGGCCTGGTGGTGTTCGCGCTGTGGGCGATTGTGTCCTTCGACAGACCATACCAGCCAACTGAACATGTGTCAACAGTGAGATAAACTTCAATTGCACCAATCAGAGTTACTGACCAACGACAGAACCGATAACAATAATCATAAGGACTAGAAATATGTGGCCGGCAAAGCGAAACACCTTAGGAGAGACCCGGGCCTTCTAGTCTACTCATGAGGGCTGTATTAGCGTTCCATATACCCGCCAGGGATTCCACTGACGTAGAGACATACCCCGAATCTTATCCTTCAAGCGATCAAACTTCAAGGCCATGATGGATTTAGGTTGAGCGTTCGGCTCGGTAGCAGGCTGAGAAATGATCTTCTTCCCAACTAGAGTGGGTGATGGTGTAGATTTTCGATCGGCGAGGAATACATGCTGGTAGGCAAAGAGGAGTCGACGGGAAGGAAGTTCTGGTCTTAAGGAGTCTGGTGAGAGTAGGGCCTGTGGTGATAGTTGCATATCGTTTCGCATTGTATCTTGGGGACTAACGCTACAGTGTTCGCCGAGTGGATTGGGCGATGGTGTGCGTAGACTTCCCATCTTGTCGCAATTCGTGCAGCGCGAAGGATAAAAGGGAATAAGATAATGGGATTCATAGGAACGAAGGAATGGTTGGTCGCATATTGCTTGTGGCTGAACGTTCAAACTCGCATGCAATCGATGTAAGGCCTGAGCTGCTGAGCAACCCAGGAAAACAAGTTGACTCGAAGTATTAGACGAAATACCTAACTTGCAAGTCGGCGAGTCAGTCTGATATGGAAGGGTTGCACAGTAATCAAACAAAAAAGCAGTAGTAAGGGAGGGGGTGAGGTTGAGAAAGACTGACTGAAAGCTAGAACGCGTAAACAGAGCTTAGGCAACTGGTGATATCCGCTTACCTCTTGGCCAGCCAGCAGGTACGTTGTTGTACAAACCTAATGTGGTAAGCAGCATATAAGCTTGGTAGGCAGAAGAATCGAACCGTCAAGCCTTACTTTGGTACAACTGAACAAGACCTTAGAAAAAGCAATGCCTCGTAGTTAATAATATTACACAAGGAATAGGTATATACCATTGAATTTCATTTATCCCACGGGCTCCATTATGCTGGCGTGTTTATTCATTTGTATACTGGCTTATTATGTTCAAATTACCGTGGGCTACCTATGTCACCAATACATTACTGAAAGCATCGGTAATCTCCTGTCGCGTAGGCCCTTCCTGGACCATAGGCACCTTTGAGACTCCTGCAGATATCCTTTGCTCCATCAACTTAAGCAACACAGCGGGCACGCTCTCGTCCGTGGCCCGGATAGTAAGTCGGACCATCTGTAGTGTGTTAGTTGGTATAATCAAGGTCATATTTCGTGGCGAGACCTACCTGGGACGCGTAGTTCGGTTCTAACCGCAGCAAGCAGCCGAACTTACCACCCTCAGAGGTATGCAGAACGCTTGCGCCAACGAAGTTTTTCGTGTTTGGATCGACTCCTCCCAGTATTCCCCACCTGAATCCTTGAAGCACCTTACGAACAAATAACTCGTGAATCTCTCTCGTTGCTTCTTTTCCGTTCGCAAGGCCGATAATCGCTTGAGCTTCACGGGGCGCACCGCCAATTTGCTTCCACCTCTTAAAGAAATCGTCTGCAGATAGCTCAGCGGGATCCATAAACTTGTGTGCCGTTAATGGTAGCTTTAATGTAAGTGCCTGTAGAGCTCCTGCAAGATAGCTAATTCTGACAGTTGGGGCCTTGCTGAAAACCTTCTTAGACTCAAACATGATAACTTGTCGCGCCTGGCCCCCTTGAGATATACTGCTCTCAGGCAAACTCTTGACGTCCCAGGTCAGGTTGGTTTTCTCGCTATCATCCAAGTCTAACGTAGTTGTGAAGGAGCTGATAGTGGTAGGCGTCTTATTCAGGAAATACAGAATGAGACAAGCCATCTGGCCACGGTATTCAGATCTGACACCAACCTGGAGCTGCCCATCCTCGAAAAGAATCCCGTCAGCTTTGAGAAGCAGCTTGTTATATCCCGGTTCCCAGCCAGGAGACAAATGAGCAGCACTGGCCAAATTCGGCGCCTTCAATAGCTTTTCAGGTGTCGGCCCTGCGTTCATATCGAGCCCAGCAAGGTCATTCGAGTGTCCATTGGTACCGTTAGTAGCGCCATTAGCAGCTCCATCGCCGTTTGTGCCCAAATTAGAACTGAAAGCCCTCTTGAGCCCTACTTGCTTAGTCATGTTCAACTCTGAGCTATCGACATTGGCATCTTTGCCGCCCACGACCCATGTTCGCTTATCGCTTGTACCGGCATGCTTCGAATGAAGCCTGGATAGTAGTGCAGACTGTCGTTCGGGGAAAGGCGGCATCTCATCGCAAACGGTTCGAAGAAGGTCGTCCGAGGGAAGACTTGCAAGAGTCAAGTATTCGCATGCCCGCTGCTGAAGCTCGGAATCTAAGGTATGGGAGTAGAGCTCGAAGACGTGAAGAAGCTGTGGCTTAATCTCGGGGAACAGGTTGACAAACTTGATGAATGAGGATAGGATCATCGCCCGTGTGCTGGGGGAGCATGCGGAAAGTTTTCCGGACAACGCCATGAATTGCTCAATTGGACTACAGCCTTTGTCCTCGGCGATCAAGTGGCCGAACTCGCCCAAAATATACGCACCGATCTTTACCAATGTTTCATGGCAATGATCTTGCTTGACGTGTTGCAGAGTATTCTTGGCTGCGTATACCTGTAATTCCTCATTGTTCGTCACAATCTGAATAACGCGTTGCCAAACCTCGTCACTCAAATGATCACCTGCAACGGCCACCAGCCGCAGTGAAACATTGATATACCATTGAATGTCGGTAGCGTACTTCTCCGTCAGAATCGCAATTTTTAACGCCATCTCCTCGCGTATAGCAAAATCCGCATTCTGCAGATACTGAAGCAGCTCCGCTACAATCGGTCCAGAGTTGGTCGAGTCGCACATACTATATAGCAAGTCAAGACCCTTCCTGCGTACGCTGATATCCCTATCTTTGAGTGAGCCCAGAATGACCTCTTGGTGCTGCTTGATAGGACCCAAATTCTCAGCCCGAGCGGCAAGATGTGTCATGGCCTCTAGACCAAGATAGCGAACATTCGTCTCTCGAGAAGTTATAAAGCGACCAAGTCGAGACGAAATCTGTTTCATTAAAGCATGCTCGGTATCTAAATGAATGATAAGGTTAATCGCTTCAAAGAGGACAGCATTCTGAGCATTGTTCTGTTGCACGTTCTTGTTCGACTCCATGGCCAGATTCAGTATCTTTTGCAGCGACTCTCTAATCATTTCACGAACGTGGCTGTCCTCTGATCCTCGGGTTAGCGACACTGCCAGATATTTCGAGGAATGACCTACCTGAAGGCGAAAAGTATTGCAGTAGACGAAGTAGTTTGACCTGGATCCAGGGACAGGGAACCTTGTAGTACAAGTAGTCATTTGTATAATCACCATCAACAAGCATCCGCTTAAGTCGCGCTGCTGCCTTGACATATGCGCCCTTGTATTGGTCTGGGTTGTCTTGTGCGACAGCCATCACCAGAGATGTCACTGATAAGGCTACACCGAGGTCGGCGTCATCCATCAGCGATATTATACGTTCTGCCCACTGAGGCTGCATTATATCGGGGTGTTTTCGGTACAAACGCAGGAGAGTAAGCGCAGCTTTCTTCTTCACGAAAGCCTTGGACGTGCTATGATTCCGGTTAGTCGTAGTCTACGGGAGCGGAGATCACGACGACGTACGGCGAGATCAAAAGCCTATGGACTTCGCCACTCAAGGCTTCTCCCATCTCCCTGCCTCCCACGTTTGCGATCGCATGCAAAGCCAGGCAATTAAACAATTCGTTGTGGTCTAAGAGGTCCTTTCGTATACTATTGACGACCAGGTGCAGCAGCTCGTGTTTCTCGTGAAGGAACAACGTCATCGCCAAGTAGCCTATCTGTTTTTCGGAATACTTGTTGGCTGAAATGAGATTGACCGCTTCCAAGTGTCCGAAGTCGACGTTCCAGCCCAGGATATAGATGTACAAGAGCTGTCACGATTAGAACAGGAGTAGAGCTGTCGGCGGGAGGGCATAGATACCTTGCAGACATACTTCTTCTTGTGATAGCCACTTAAGCTACCATCTAGATGCACCAGGTTAGCATGCGCACACCGTTGCGTTTGAGAGATGCAGCCCATAGCCGGAACACACCCTTGAACTTCTGGCTGTGTCCGAGAAAAATACGTCAGCATTCCACTGTCTAGAAACATAACGGCGGCGGCTAGTGGCACGAACCGAATGTTTGCCAGTTCTTTATTGATTCTCTTCTCCTCCAAGTCTCTTGCCCGCGCATTCCTCAGATCGGCGATAAACTGGACAAGGCCGCGCATATTCGAATTATTGTTGCTGGAGCGGCCGAGAAAGCCGGATGCTGCCGAGGACGCCATGGCGAAGACGTTTGCGACGACGAAGTTGGTTTCCTAGGAGCCCAGTCGATCTCTCGATGTCCCACGCTCGCGCTCGCGTTCGCCCACCAACACACCGCCACTCCTGATGAATAGGTATATATATAATATGGCCGTAAAAGGGCTCGGGCTCAGGGAAGGTCTCTATTGTCCAATTCCAAGAGGTCCAGACAACGCGCTCGGTTTTGCGCCTCTCATGGTAGGCCAGGTCAGTCCACCAACATGATCAAGCCGGGGCCCGCCGAGTCGATGGTTTCCGTTCGCGAAGGATGGCCGGGTATTGGAGTTGGGTGCGTAGGGGCTTTAAGGGGCCAGGGTTCGGTGGTAGGGGTCGTCGTCTAAGTAAACTGTAGCGTACTGTGACGAAGGGGAACGGGTATACGGCGAGCGAGCAATGCTGTATACCTAAGGTAGGTAGATTGCGAGGTCACCTCGGACTCGAGGGTGGAATAGTGGCGGCCGGACGTTGCCCAAAGATTAGCGAAGGATCAATAAAGCTTAAAGCAAGAGGTAGGTATTGGCAATTCCTCGCCTCGGTCGTCCAGGTGCGAAGGGCCAGTCCCGTCTGTTCTGCCTCTGTACCTACCTGATAGGGAGGTATTGGCGACTCCGTGCACTATGACATTGCTGTTACTGTGCGGAGTATACCTAAGTAGGTAGCTAGCTAAGGTCGAAGTTCAACGGTCCAGAGCCCTAAGTCCGGTATCTCTTATCAGTGTAGCTTAGCTACCGACCTAGGTAGCCCCGACGTCACCACTGAAATAGATACCAGTAGGAGGTACTGTAAAAGCTTCGCTCAGTCTTCTTCTTGAGACTGTCCTGATCATAATGTGACTGACCAGCCTCCACAGAGTTTGGGAGGATGAT
This sequence comes from Xylaria cubensis, assembly GCA_022385715.1. Classification (NCBI taxonomy): domain Eukaryota; kingdom Fungi; phylum Ascomycota; class Sordariomycetes; order Xylariales; family Xylariaceae; genus Xylaria; species Xylaria cubensis. The sequence goes on along the minus strand of MU279011.1, from coordinate 424,855 downwards.
TTCCACGGCTCACCGAACCACCCAAGTATGCCGACACATTTGTAGTTCGAGGCTATCACCGTCTATTGCGCGCTGGACGCGACGGTCATATGCCTTCCAAGCCGCGGCGCCACCAGTCCACCAGGTCTTCAACCGGCGCACGAAATGGTCGCAGAAGGAGCGCGCTGCTCGCCATGTCGAGAACAGTCGTACCGCCGACTATCTGAAGGATGAAGTTGCAATCCGTGTCTGCGAGAGGTTGTTGGTAGGTTGTTGATCCCTGCCTGCCTAGCTGGTCTCGTCTTATCTTGTCTTGTCTCAGTCGATCTAATCCAGCGAAGGATATTAAACGCCGCTTTCCTCGCGTGCTTGACTTTGGTGCCAATTCATGCAACATCGCGAAGGCCCTGACGCGCGAGAACCCCGACCCAAACCCAGAGACGCCCATCTCAGACCCGATTGCAAATAAGATAGACCACCTCTTGGCCGTTGATTCGTCCGAGACTATGCTCTACCGCGATGCCGCCCTCGAGTTCAACAAGCAGATTAACATAACGAGGGAGGTACTCAACAATGAGGAGACCCTACCCTACGATGCCAATACATTTGACTTGGTCCTCAGCTCTCTGAGTATGCATTGGATAAATGATCTGCCTGGCGTGCTCGCCCAGATTAACAACGTCCTTAAGCCGGACTGTGCCTTCATTGGTGCCATGTTTGGGGGTGACACGCTTTACGAGCTCCGAACCTCGCTCCAACTAGCCGAACAGGATAGGAGAGGTGGTATCTCGCCTCACGTCTCGCCACTAGCTGATGTGCGTGACGTTGGCGGACTGCTTGGGAAAGCCGGTTTCAAGATGTTGACAGTGGACGTGGACGACATTATCGTCGATTATCCCGATAGTTTCGCCCTGATGCAAGATTTGCAGGCCATGGGCGAGAATAGTGCTGTTCTTGGCAGAGAAATGGGGCCAATTCAGAGGGATGTGCTGTTGGCCGCAGATGCGATCTATCGTGAGCTTCATGGCAATAAGGATGGTACATTGCCAGCAACCTTCCGTATGATTCACATGATTGGATGGAAAGAGTCAGATGACCAAGCCCAACCACTACCGCGTGGAAGTGGTGAGATCAATCTAAAAGATATATTAGAGAGCAAATAAATATAGATATCCAGCAATCGTTGTTCGACTCCGAGTGCCAGCAAGTCTGTTACCCGAGGAGGCCGCGCCAGCCTTCCGCTTTTCCCTTTTCTACCGGCTGAAATGGATCATTATTGCGCTTCTGATAACCTTATATTGAACCATCTCGGCCTTGGTAACATAGTTAGCATGGGGATGCTTGCAGCATGTGTAAGCAACCGCATTGTACTTATGGTTTAAAGAGAGACAGTATATATACCCATGATCATTGTATTCCCCGATATGCAACCTCTGCAGTTATTACACAGATAGTATGACATATTGAAGATACCAAAACGTGGAGCTACCCTTCTCTCAATTTTTACGTCACTTACACTTCGAAGGCCATCTGTAACGTCCGTGACAAAACGTAACATCGCGTTCCGAAGGCAAAACTTGAAGAGATAGCAGAACCCTGTCGAGAGCCAGGTTAGCAAGTTAATTATGTGATTAGTAGAAGATCTAAAGCAAGTGGTTGAAAGGGACTATTAGACACGAACTGAAATCCACTCATACGAAGAAGCTGGACGGTTCATAAGCTAAGTCACTATACTGAGCAATTATAGCAATGTTCCCCTTGTCTACCATCATCCCTCTTAGATGTAGTACAGATAGAAAGAATCAACACCATGATATCGGATTTACGACTACTAATAGTACTTACAGCATGCCAGCAGCGATACCGCGTATTGACAACTCATAGAGATGACCTCGAAGACCAGCCTCTTGGATCTTATAGCAGAAAACTCAGAGCGTTATATTCACTAATAATCAACGATTGATACTCTACTTGCCTTTTTTTGTACCTGTCTTATTGGTAGTGCCCTCTGAAGTCATTTGAAGATATTAGTTCTAATTGAGAGAGTACTCCTTCTTTTCAATGTAGCTAAAGGTGAAGTAAAAGACGATAATTAGAGCACCACCGGCGGGAGCAGTTCTACCGAAATTCCAGGGCAGATAATTGTCAGTAATAGCTGTCGAAGTAGCAATACCAATGGTGCAAGCAATGGCAGTTTTTAACATATTGATAGTAAACATGCCTCTCATGTTAACGAGTCGAAGTACCAAAAAGGGGTAAGTATGCCTTAGTGGTAGAATAGAACGCTGTTGATGGACATGTTATTGTTCACGCGTCGTGATGAATCAGTATGTTTAAAACTGGTATCTTGCGATAAATAGGGAAATAAACTTTCGTCATCTATAGCGTCCTTTCTCTCGCCCTGCTCGCTTCATAAAAGGGGTAATTTCGCTACGTCACAGCATTGATAAAACGAGGTTAAGAAGGGTGATAGTTTCTAATCGAACTATAGTAATGCTATATGAGTAGGGATTTGAGTCATTAAGATATTACATTTACCCAAAAGTCGGCAGGTTCGCGAAAAGGACATTCGACATTCTCATCAGTTTGCTCGTGATATTTGTATACTTTCGTCAAGCTTGAAGAGTAAATTCTTAACCATGCCAGGAACCAACGGCAATCATATATCTCAATCTTGGGGAAATATCAACATAGCTCTTCAGTCTTGTAGACCATTATCATCAACAGGAGAGATGAGTCGCGCCTGTACTGCCTTACGGGCTGAGGAGAAGATCTCGCATTTTAAGACCTATTGTAGCTTCTAGAGGTCAGGAGGTGATAATGTTCATTGAGACTATCTTCTACTTCGATTTTGATTCTAAGATGTGCCCCAGCTTAAGGCTGCTTTCCGAATACATTGGCCTTGAGTATATATCAATACATAAAAAAATTATAAGTTTTTCATACCGTTTCGAATAACCACCAGAGCTTACTTAATCACGATCCCCTATACCCAAGTACCTAAGTAGGTAAGTAGACATCTGAGTGGCGTACCTACACACTCATCAGTTCTATCATTAACATACCATAAGTCTTGCTATGCAACTACTTTTCCCCTGTCGTACCCTACCTTCTCTGATAATCTAGTTCTTTCTGCATCCACGAATCGTTACATTGATGTAACCTCTACGATACTGCATACTATGAGACGAAACAACGACGAATTCACGTTGGAACTTTGCGGTGGCGATTATATTTTGGCCGTGTCGATATCTAGCGCGAAGAAGCTGTCTACACTTTGCGCCAGTCGGTCATGCAGCGCTGTATCGATCCCAGTCCGGCAACATCAACGACTTTCTCGTGCCAGCTCAGCAACACGCTCATCGCCGCACCTGTTGACTCGTTTGCCGCGCCCGGTCTATTTCCAATCTGACTAAACCCTGTGGCCTGGGGTGTGAGGTTTCGTGTTGGCGTTTTGGGACCTCCACTCGACGCACTACCACCCGCCATGCCTTTGTATCTGATCTATCGGGTTAGTAGGTGTGCGTTGTACGGCCACAATACATTGGGCGGCAGGCAGACTGACAAGTACTTCATCAACACGTCCACCAGCTCGCTACCGCCCTGAGAGTCGTAGATCCGCTGTAGCATCGGCGACATCTCACTCGCCTTGATGGATTGCAGGACCTCGATGACGGTCTGTAGATGTGCGTCCTGCATTACATCGTTAGCATGCTTCACGTCTGTGGATGCCCAATGCCATCCGGCCGCATCCCCGGCCCCTTAAGCCTGCTTCCAGTGCCCTGCAGCCGCCTCCCTATCCCTCGACCTCACCGCTCCTGCATCAGCTAGCCATAGTGTGCATGTGTCCCTATGCTCACCGCTCTTCTGCCGTCACACTCGGCACGACCGCGGGCCGGGAATTTGGCAGACAGACGTACCTTCGCCACCTCACTGCCGTTATAGACAGGGTTCTCTAGGCACCCGCGCAGTGCGCCCTCGGCATCGCCGCCCCGCAGCAACTGACGGACCTGGCCGTTGAGTGCTCGCACATCGGCCTCGTCAGCCTCGGGTAATGGCGGGTGTAGCGTCGAGGTGTCGAAGTTCTGTGATGAGTCCGGGTCCAGCGCGTCGATGTTAATGGTGCGCCAGGCGTCGCTAAACGACGAGGATGTGTGCTGCTGGATTACGGACATATCGTTCGTTGCTATAGACGGGGTCAAGAGAGCTTCTCGGGTGCGGGCTTGGAGGAGGCGGTAAGGACGAGTGCAGCGAGGCTGTGGGGTGACTCGATTATATTGGGGTCGATAGAATAAGACGTTGGGTGGGCGGGGCAGCCCGAAACACTGTCGATGGTTTGCAGTGGTAGTGGTGGTGTAGTAGTGGTAGTGTTTTCGCTGTCTTTATTGTCGCTGGAGGCGGAAGGTTTAGGAATTAATTGATGCGAAACTGGGGGCGATGCTTGTGACTGAGCAATGAAGTTCAGGTACAACTTCCCCAGAGCAGTAGCTTAACGTTAGTGTGGTTGTGGTGGTGGTGGTGTGGGAGGTTTTGAAGCTTGGCGGGGACCACTGACGTTGCTCGGTTTTGGCGGGGCTGTGATAAATGTGGCTTAAAGGGAGGGGGCTTAAGTTACATAACCCAGGCAGCAACAAACTCAACTTCCCCCTATCCGGCCAATGCTACCCGGGAATCCAGTTGCTAAGAGAACAATCGGCTATGTCAGGAGTATAAGCACGTTTCAAGCACCTCTCATTACAGAGTTTCTGAACAGTATTCTCTACCTTTAAGCATCCGTGGCAAGTAGCAGTATGGATATGAAGCTTATGGTACAATCGATTATCTCCTTATATTCAACTATCTCTAGAATAAAAAAAACCATATCTTCATTCAAAGCACATCTGCAGACGTCAGACCGACCAGCAGTCATACCTCACCTGCACGGCTCCTATTTTCATATAAGCAGGAATAGGTAGATTAGCACGTGCTCCCCTTCTATTTTGAACACAACATATCAATTCGTAACAATGGGTAGATGATGTGTGAAGCATTTATCTAGCAAGTATGGAGGGACATGAGCTATCTAATCCTTCTATATCTAGAGGTAACGCGTGTTACGCAGAGAACAGCTGAAGCTCCTATCGTCGGTAAGGCCATTTGCTCTGCTCCCTTTTACCTTGGTCGATGGCTGACAGGTAGTAAAACCAGAATTAGCGAGACTCTTGTTTGCTTCGTCAGGTTTCAAGCGGTACTACGGCACTGCTCCCGATGGAGTAAAGAAGACGCCTTGTGTAGATTTCAATAGCACTTGCCTGCCTATACTAATCTAGAGTTCTCGCCGAGGAACAATTATGAGTGATATATCGTATGGGGTTCTTATTATTAGAAACTCTAAAGGCTTTGGAGGCCCTTAATCGAAACATGCTCTAAATTAAGCCTCTATGTTATAAGATCGAATACCCTGTAATGTGTCTATGCAGTCCAGAGAGTTTGATGCTTCGAGGGAGTACAACTACATAGTAATGTCTGTGGCCTATTCCGCTATTCTACATAGCAAAACAGTTGCCATGCCATCTCATAACCGCAATCTACGAGTCATGAGCCCTGCGCCAGGGCGTTGTCGAGGAGTTAAGTACAGGATGCATGAAGCTTATTATTATTACATGGAAATTTCCAAAATGCCCTCGCCAGCGAGTCCTAGCTATGTTCATGCCGTTTCTTGCCCCATAAAGTAGTTTAATAACAACATAAAGATTAGCATTGATGAAACTCCCTTCTCAGAAGCAATCAACATGCACAGATACACATATCAGGCCAGTTTACCTAGCAAAGAGGAGACCATGACTCGCACCTTACTTTGAATTCTTCATGCTATGATATCTTGGCCATCCTACCTAGCAGAGTACTAGGCGCATCGGTTGGAGTGCATAGACTATCATGAGCTGCAAGTATGATTTTGCCACGTGGCGCTGCTGGCTCGGCATGAGCGACAGCTCAGACCATCTGGCAGACCTGTTCGCGAAATATTTTCATGATCCTAACTAAAGGAATAAAACGGATGACTCGGGTTTGTGGAGTGAACATGCTTCGTAGTAAGTGCGGCCGATAGTATAATAGAGATCCTAGTAGTTGCACTATTTGTATGTGGGCCGTTGATGACAGAAATATCTTTCCAAGGCCAAGCTGTTGAGAATTTGGGGGCTGGGTGTAAGATATGGATGGAATGAGGTCCGAGCGACCGGTCCGAAAAGCCAACCTACGTAGTTTGAGTTTTCATTACCAAGGCAGAGATGACAAGGCTGTGCTTGCGAATCAAACCGCGATTCTGGTTGAGGCTCACCGAGGCTACTGACCAGTTCTATTAGCTGACTCGCTGAAAATGTTTCGAATACTACATCTGACTCATGTTTCAATCTGGGCTGAAAGCACTGATGATGTCTGTGTCCACGCTATGAGAGTGGGCAGACCCTGACAGCTCAAGGCGCGGCACTACAAGTACTACCGTAGGAGCTTCGGCGATAACCGCAATGCATCTTATCCTACTAAGTAGTTACCAAGATCATGGTTAATAGGGCCGAACAGCGTACCGAGAGCTTGGTCGTACACTAGCTTGCTGTCATTGCGCAATGCCCACCGTGATGGCTGACAAGGTGAATGATCTCATTCTGGTCTGGGTTTGTTGAAAAGATTTCGTTTTCTGACTAGGTATCTAAGGCTAGAAAAATTTTCTATCTGTAAACAGCTTAAGATAATCAAAGAAAAAAAGAAGGTTCAGGGCAGCTGTCAGACGGAACCTTTCCCCGGAACGTGAACTCTTGGACTAGCCTAAAGCAAGAGGATGCGTTTCATCCTTGCAGGCTCGCTTCGTTACCCTGTCGGGCGAGCCGTCAGAATCCTTGGTCATGACAAGGGGTCAAAATATTCGAGAAGGTTGATGGAATGCTCCATATCCGGCATTGCGGCCTCATGGTTATACCATGATTGCAAAGACCATGTGTGATGATGGTAATAACGAAACGAGCGGACTTCCATTACCGCATTAGCGTCATACATCTTTGTTATGGCTTAATTCTCTCGGTAGTTATATGTATGTATGCTATAGATAAGTCATGGCACTTCAAGCTCTTCAGCACCAGGCTTGCCAGGATCCATACACTATCCCCGGGAGAATGTGACCGATTGGGAAATATTCTGGAATTCTTACCGGTGGGTCTGACCCATTTCGGAGTTGAGCCGTAGTTATGTAAGTGCATACAAGTAAAAAGACTCCACCATTGTAGCATCAATGAGACGTTGATGCTTCGTAACGTGTTGCATTACAGCAACCCGAGATATTAGCCATACCAGGCTTCAAAGAGATAATATTTGTTATATCAACAATAGCGGGTATCGCCGTTTTGCCATATTTTGCTAAAAGCTCCAGCTAGATGCTTCTATCATTCGAGGAACATAGCGAAACCAACGTGCCATTGTTGCTGGTCGTCAAAACCCCTGGCTCTCCAAAGGCGGCTCACCGGCGACCCAGCGTTCTGGACGATGGTGGAGCCGAAGGAGGTTGGAATCCCCACGCGTCAGGGGGAGGATGCAGATGGCTAGAACTATTCTCGGCTTTCATGTGTACATAGTAACCTACTGGATCTACAGTATGCATGCTAGTCCTTACTACCGGACTCAGTTATGACGGCGTTTTGCTTTTTGCCGAACCCATCAGAACGGTGGGGACCTGTCCCAGGAAAACGGCTTACATGGGCTGTGGCCTGCACACTGACGTATCATCTGTGGCAAACTAGCTTTGGTATTGAGGTGTTGCGGCTAGAGAAGAGGAAAAATATCATCACTTACGACTGTACTACGGCTTCGGAAGGCCGATTTATGGATCACATTCGGGTTAGTTACGACTGATAGATGTCTCGCTGCAAACGAGAAGGCGTATCCTGACTCAATCATTGGTACCCTAGTTGTGTGTTATTATTTACTTACCTCCAAGCTGTCTCGTAAAATTGGTAGTCAAGAATATGTGTAACTACTCTTTTTGAATGAGATGATGCTATTGAAGTTCAGCTGTGGTGAGCTATCTATTTATTATGTGACTGATTTCTCCCGCAGGTGATGAACAAATACCGGTTCAGCTCAGCATATGACGAATACCGGATGAAGATATTTCTTTCTTTTCCTATCCCCTCTCGTAAGACGCTTTACTAAGTCACCGTGATAAAACAGAACCGCTATCTAATCTGGCTCGTCTAATACCGAATCGAGTCGGACGTCGTCTATCCTTAGCTGCTTGATCCTAGCGAGGTACGCTGAGAGCCCTGAGTAAACCCATCATAGACTTACGTAGTAGGTAGCGAAATTTACAGTATTAGATTCGGATTTATCATCCATCTTTCAAGCAGCTAAAGCCTTACGGAAGCATGTTTGTGCTGAAGTGAAAAGGGCTGGGATAAATGCATTATCAACTGTGGTTTTGCTCCTTTGTTCTTTTTCTTCTTTAGATCTAATAAGTCATCTCGAGTCTCTTACTACAGAACGGTATTGGCGAATTGAAAATATAAAAACGGTATCAGCTTGACTTCATTGATTCTGAAGCGGGCTTGTGCCTGAGAGATATTCAAGCCCTGTTGCGGCTCTAGTGAGTTACCTGCGCCATGAACTCGGGATCTGTTCCGCGGCTAGTCGGATGCATGCTGTGCGGGATCAAAAAAGATCGTTACCCTTTATGAGATGTTGAATGGTTTCGACCCCTGCTTTGCCACATGGTTGCTAGGTCGACTCTGGAGCTGACGGGTCCATAAATATACTACCTCACCCCGGTTCAAACTTTTTTCCTGCCAACTACTTGAATAGGTAAGCTCGCTGTGTTTATCTGTTAGTGTACCCCTGAAACCTCAAAGCGTCCAACAAATTTAGTACCCAGTAGACCCTGAGGCTGGTGTGGAAAGCCTCGAAAAACTAAAGGGTCATATTCGACCTGTTTAGTTATAGTCTGAATAAGATAGATATTCGTGGCGGGCTGGAATTATCCCCACAATCAATTCTAGCCTCAGCGTGGTGAGTTTTGTCACCTAGGACAAGGGATCCTCGTGAAAATTTGTTCTGTGGCGGTTGGTTACGAGTACGAATACAACTGTACGATATATGATATCTACTGTCTGAGATAATCCATTACCTGAGAACGATGCTGAGCTTCTGAAACATTTTGTAGCAAGCTGGAAGCTGATCAGATTCCCGTGAGTTCGCGGAAGCCCGGCACAAATCTGTAACTGATTGGCACTTTCAATAGTTACTGGTCAGTTGAACTCCCAAGCGTCATTTGTGGCTGCAGTAGTTACACTACGTAGTTACTTTTTATTTTATTTTGTTTTTACCAGGATGCTGCTATTAGCGTCTTACGAGAGAAGGAAGATGGAAAAGGCCGGCTTATTTCCGTGAAGAGACGCAATGACACCACATACTCAGAAATGGATGTTAGTATAGAAATACTATTTGTACATAGTACCAGTGCTTATTATTCGTTGACGCTTTGATGTTTAACTTGTCAGCTGAAGTTGGAAAGCCAAGAAGCCAGTCGCTATTATATAATCGACACACCAGCGTTTGAAGTGGGGAACCATGTGGTAGACAAATCGGAACGGTGGAGACGAAACCTTTATGTCATGACATAGGTACAGTAGGGGACTCAATGATCCTCAAGAGTCACCCTTGTTTATGAGAACATCGTTGTCACCGGCAAACGCGACATATCAAACGAAGCGTGGGATGTCGTAACGGGGCAAGAGTATTAGTCGTTCTGGGTATCTAGGTACACGGCATATTGATATTATAGCTGGGTATACGTATATTATACTCAAGGATACATCGTAGATAGTACCGAATCTCTCAAGTTAAAACAAGTGTCTGGTGCGTCGGGCCTGTACACGTGTTTATACATCATATATTCATCTGCTATGGCTACGTGCATATGTAAGAAACTTACGTTACTTCGTACAATTGACGATCGCGAAGATATTGGTGGTTTTGTCTTAAAGATGACATACCGACATCCTGCGGCTGGCACCATCCGAGGATCTGCCCTGTCCACACTCATGGAAAGGGGTTATCTAAGAGTTGTCAGCAATCTGAAACAGCCTGTCTTTCTACCTGCTATCGTAGGTAATCTATAACGGAACCCCTGCCCGAGCATCCTTTTAGCGCCCTTCTAGAAGATCGACAGAACATTTCGACCATTGTTTAACTGTACTAACCGGCAATCTCCAAAAAAAAAAAAAAAGGCCCACGCAATGTATGTACAGTACACTACTAGCAGGTGCAACAACATACTCACGTTGCGGACGGGCGCTTATCTATGCGCGTCAGTTTATCGTTCGCCATGTGTTCTAGGTACCTCTGAACATGCGTTTCACTGCGAACACGAGAGGCGCGAAGCAAGCGAAGGCGCAAACTCCCAATATTGCCAAGCTGTTCTGGGGAATAGGCCTTGTTCAATGCTGTCGTGTCGATGCCTGGAGACAGGGTTGAATGGGTCACGTTCAACTATGTACACACTCAGCTACCCCATGCCTTTCGAGCTTTTGATCCCACGACATCAGAAATGTTGTTCACGTACTCAGTAAATCTTACACATGATCATGTTTACGGGTCTTAGGTCCTTTTTGGTGCTTCCCCTCGTCCTTTAGTGTATGCTGTATGCGCCACGACGTCACCTATGAGTTGTCGTCGACATTAGGCGAAAATGGAATACAAGGCGATTTTAATGCCCAAGTGGTCGCATGAAATTCGACCCTTTCCAGACTATTCGCCTACGGGCTGAAACAACTCTCAACAATACAACAGGCATAGTTAATATGTCTGAGTCATGCGAACCCTGAGCCAACACATAGTATCATGGTCTTTGTCTAGCGCTCTAGTAGCTCGCAGCAACATCTTGGACACTGAGCCTTGGCGGAGAGTAGTCAAGACGAATCGTTCATTTGGTTCTGTACCCGCCTGTACTTCAGCCAATTCAATATAGGCGGGGGTACAAACAACCATCCGAGACCTATACTCCGCATGCCGTACTGGTATTGTACTTGAACAATGAGACTAAATTGTCGTGCAGCACGAAGTGCCGAGCTGCAGGATCAGCTGATGAGGGCTCGCGGTGCACCCCAGGATCTTAGCATCCGATGCCTAGCAAATCGGAAGCACGACGAATCATTGCCATACCTATGTCGACACGAGGGCACATTTTCGGAGGTGTAGTCATAGATCGTGGGTCTTGCGAGGTTGGACATCGTCTAACGAAGTCAAAAGGATTTCAGCGGGTGAAATGTAAAGCTCTGAATAGTTTCCGTCGTTGATCGCGTTTGCCTTAGCCATGTATTCATGTCAAACCACTTTAGTGTGGGTTGGCGAAATCCTAGTCACTTTTTGAAGCAACTCGGGAAAATTCCGTGATCTACCAATCGAATGGCTAGACCTAGGACAGAGCAACTGACTGGTCGGATTGTAGTCGTCATGGTGTTGTGGCTGTCCCGGCCTTACGGGACCACCGATCTAGCATTGTCTCTAATTTCAGCCAAAATCAAACCATTTTCCGATAGGGCTAGATTCCCAATAGAGATAATATGATGAGGCGATAGCCGCCGCAGCATACACTACTAATACATCTGGGGCGGCCTCGGACCTTACGTTGAGGGTATCCTAAGAATAGCTGACTGGTGGTTGGGTCAGCAAATGTAATGTGTCGCCTTACACAGATGTGATTTCTGCATCGCTCTGTCATAAGGCGCCAATAACGACTGCCACTGCATGGCTAAGAATGTCTCTTCGTTGATGCGTTGATGGTCAAGTAGGTATTTGTCAGTTTCTTAGCTTAGTAGTTGTTGGTATAAGTACAGCTCAGTATGAGTCAATTCTGCATTGGAGGCTATAGTGGACATGCAAATTCCGGGGCAGGGTTATACCACGTGGAGAGCTTGTAGTGCTTCCTCGAATGGTAAGCCTCTCAATGTCTATAGCGTTACGAACGTATCGATTCGTAACATCATGAAACATTCGATCCAACCAACCAATATTGAATCCTCATAGTCTGGCGGAGTTTTGGAGTATTCGCACAGAGTTCTGTTTGCTATTAAATCTTTTTCATCCCCAACCCTTAGCCCTACTGAACACAAGACTCCAGAATGTAGAGAGAGCATAGCGTGTGTATACTTGACGTTGGTATAGGTACGCCACGATTTTGAAGATGAGATGTCTACTGTAAAGATCGATTCCTAAGTCGGGGATAACCTAATCTGACGGTTTGCAATTCGCGCGGCTGATACGTAGTTGTGGAAGTGCTGAGTCGGGAAGAAGCGCCGGACAGAGCTGTCACTTTTTCCTTGGCAGAACAGACATCCCCGACAAACCAAAAAAATTACCGTGTTGAGCTTGATCGAGGCGACAGTAGGACACTCCGTGCCGTCATCTCGTTTACCCATGGCCACTGCCACTAGATCCGGCTCTAATTTGACCGGCACCAGCCTAGTTGTCGCGGCAGCGGATGCTTGCTCTAGAGAAGCCCACTATACCCAAATTTGGGCTAGAATGGGCAAGAAAGGGATTCGAGAAAAATTCGATGAAGAAAGTCTGTTTAGTTCAAGGGGAAGATTACCGAGTGGAACCCTTGTGTCCCAAGCGATTTTACAACCCTGAGCATCCCCTTGATGCTTATGATTACGAAGGACCCTGTTTAGTGTTAGGTCAAGAAGATGGTGTCGCGACATAATAGTATGAGAACACTAGCCTGAGAAAACTAGCTACCACTAAAAAGTGACAATGGAGTAGTGGCAGTATACAATATTTAATCATAAACGGTATGATTGCTAGCTGAACAAGCAGCCTCATGGAGCTCTGAGGCTCGCGACCCACTGCTGGATCATAGATCGAGTGCTGGGTTGCACTTTGTGCATTCTTTCAGTGTATAGTTCCAATTTGATCCATTTTGTTACCAAGTGGCGCAGTTTTCGGTGTGCGCTCGGCTCTCTCGGACGTATTGTATCCTTTGGAAAAGGTGCATCGAACTTGTGGATATAGAAGTTGGCGATGGAGACAACCAACAGCAAGGACAACACACCGTTCCCCTCTACCTCACCGTGCTTTTCCAAGTTCCCAACAATAACTATAGGGTGGAAGGTCATGATTCGGAGCAATGAGCCGATACCGAAAGCTCTTCCTTCACCTGGATGAATAGGCTATGCCTGCTTTGGAAGTACTTTAGGTCGCAGGAAGGGCTTGACAGGGGGGGTGATGGTGGGAGAGGAGAAAAAAAAAGGATACGCGAAAGTCTCAGACGAACCACAGATGCCTACGTGTAGATGGATGCACGCAACAGTGGCACGAGGGGGCTGATGGCCACGACTGCTATTACTACACTGCGTATGTGGCAGGTTACCATCTCCAGTGTATTTTCAGATACAGATACAGGTGTTGTCACTTGTGCAGGTAGGTACACAAGAATGACTCCTTTTTTTCAAAGACCCAGACCGAGACAAAAAGGGCTTTTTGTGGTATTATGTGATGATGACATCAACCAACGTTAGATGCGGCGCGCAGTTGTGTGCGCCATACTCATGCGGTACGCAGTAAGCCGCAACAGAACGGCTCTTTGATCTTAGCCATTGGCCTCTTAGTAGTACCTACCTAAGAAGTCATCTCACATCCCGATATATAATCAGAAGTGGTAGTACAACGCTGATGAGGCTGGAGGATTGCCTTATAGATTACCTAGGTAGATGGCTTGTATGCTGTACACCAAACATACTACCCGGTGGGTTGCAGTGGCCATTCTAGTTAGTGTAGCTACAATGTCTGTAGGAACTGGACTGACTATCTGTTCTTTTTTTCCCTTTTATTTCTTACCTCGCCTCCCTCATCCCCTGTGCGAAAGGCGGTGTTGAGATACACTTTTCAAAGCACCTCAACAATTTACAACCATTTCCCTGTCACCGCATTTGACTGTCTGCCTGCTGTTGGTCGGTGAGCTGGCTACAATTGCTGTCGCGGGCGACGTGCAGTCGAGGGACAACGACGTGGTAGGTTGGTTAGGTACCAAAGCAGCAGTGGTTGCATGTAACAGTACCTAAATCCCCGACTGACTAACTGACTGAGATAACGTCGTACAGTAGTAGACAACAGTGCATACATAATGCACCACACTACCTTGTTTAGGACAAGGTCCATAAGGAGAAAGCATCGGTGTAAGTATACTTATCCTCCTACATGTAGGTATGTATGTATGTATTGCTAAATGGAAAATGGATCAATGATGTTTCTGCACAACGCACGCGGCTTTGCTTGACCGTCAATCCGTCAATCCGCGCAGACAGACGCTGGAGCCCGGTCCCTTGTCTCCGATACAACAACGAAAAGAGGATGGATACCTACTTGTAGTGTCGGTACGTAGGTACTAGACAAGCCGGGGAGGGAGGGTAGTAAAACCCGGCTGATTACAGTAGATACAGTAGAATACAGTATTTTGAGTATTTTGTGCGCTAGCTACATGTGTACCTAGGTAGGCAGGTAGCTCGTTCTGCCAGTTGCAGGGCAGGGCTGCCTGGCAATCTGGCTTTTCTTAACTTGTTTTGGATATTCGGTCTTCGCTCATCAATTCGGCAGGTTTGAGAACAGACAGGCTGGTAAATGAGAAATGAGCTAAACTCTGGTGATCCCAGTCGCCCACGGTCTGCCCTCCTTTGCTGGGATCCTCTGGCAGGTGGGTACACGCGGAGGTACATGTGCAAGTTGCAGGAACCCACAGTCAGCCCGTACCGCTGGCACCTGCAGGTACACAGGCCCTAGCCTAGGAACAGGATCTCTGTGCGTGCTAGCCCAGCCCAGAGCCAGGTACTTGCTGGGAAAGTGAGTACCTAGCGGATCGCCCAGCAGAACCTTGGAACCAGGGTTAATTACTGTACCTCTTCCCACTAATAAAATGTACTCGATATATTGTACACTACTTTTTAGACGATGCTCTGTTTATTATTACACGTACCTACCTGGGCCGAAAAAAGAAGTACTACGTACGGGGGCATGGAGTCGGGTCCATCTCCAGTCTCTCCCTGCTCTCACCCTCAACCCCCGACCCAGCTGGCCGCCCCAGCAGCTAGGAACCAGGCTTGCTTGCTTCTTGACGTGACAGGTTGTGTAAGAGACCCGTATAAGTTGAAATAAACGGCCCTTTCCACTCCTGACATTTTCGAAATCCTCAGCTCATCTTCCTCACCAGCGTGTCTATATCTACCCAAACCCCCCTACTTTGATATTGTATAATATACCCTCACTTCCTTATACAACTTCCTATCTTTGAGGTTCCTGGACCATCAGCACGCTCCAGTCTCTCCCTTTCGGTTTCTGTCTTGCATAGCATCGCCGACCTGCATTCCTATTACTGCTCCTGTCTTGAGACTTTCAGCAAAGCGAGAAACACATAAGCATACGGAAAGGAAAACTTCCTTCTTCCCGGCCTATTTCGCTGCTGCAATCTGCGCTTGTACGACCTGTGTTCCAGCGTGTTGATTTGATTTAAGCGACTTGCCGGCCTGCAGACTCCAGCCTCAGTTCGCACCTCGCATACAGACGGACGGACATACCCACTAGCAATTTCATTATCGCGAAACCCGGGCTTTATAATCTAACAATACAACGGTTTCTAAAACCAATAATATCTCAGCTTGCCGAGACCTGCGCGACAACCGCTCTTCGACGACAGTCTTCAGCTTTTAGACACACGCGCAAATCATCAAAGGATCAGGCTTCAGACACAGAATATTCTCTGCTTGTCTTGACCGTGCCTCAGCTTCGGCTTTGCAGAAAACCAATACTTTCCAGCCTTCGCTTGAGCTTCCATAATCGTCGACACTCCGTTCTGCACTGCAACATACGGAAGTCCTGATATTTATATATATAACATCCGCTGCCGTCATCTCATTGACGCTTTGGTGCTGACCTCAGATACCTGTTGCGCTCTGTCCAACCTGTTAAAACCGACACGCAATAACACTCGGGCTGCATCAATCACACTTTAATCTCATTCGACCATAATCCCAGCTTGAGGCACCATTGCCACGGCTATCTCACCCAATCTCGTCTCGCATCTTACCACCACATTACTTTTTTTGGTCTTTCCCATATTGCCGCTGGACCCGGCCTGCGAAGGGTGAGTCAGACGCACATCCGCCATCCCTACACCAGAGTTCTTTAAATTTCTATGTCCAGCTGCCTCGCGACGGGTAGCGCGCAATTACCAACTACCGCGCACACAATGATTAGCCTGCCTTTCGCTAGCGCTGTTTTATATATAACTGATAAACTATGCCTCCGAATATGTGCTGACCTTACTCTTACTAGTTATTCTTCAAGAAAAAAGCTCAACAGAAATTACAATGGCCATCAGAGAGCCTCAAATGCTGAATATGGGCCGCGGTGCCTATGACACAACTGGTGTTCCCAAGCCTCCCCCGCGCCCCAAGCCGCGATAATACACGAATCGACATCTTCAGAGTACGAAAGATCTACTCTGCAGACTCACTACGATGGCTGTTCGATTTTGCGCATACTGTCGTTCACGCAACATTAGCGCCATTATAATAGTCATGTTCGGGGGATGGTAGAAGAGTCCATCGGAGTTTTCCTATGTAGCCATTCGGAGTTGGCGTATGCACCTCGCATTGTACAACACTGCAAGCCCTGCCTTTCAGCTCAGCGTTTACGATACCACTTTTCTAATTCAGCACCATTAACACCAGGGCGCACTCGCGGGCCCTTACCAACGGCTCGCAGGATTTCTATTGATCAGCATTATTCAGTTTCGGTTCACAATCGGCGTTTTTAGACGGATCACATTTTCCGGAATCTGCGAATTCTCGGCACTGTCATGCGACACTGATTGCGACCGGCTTGCTTCGACGCACCGAACTTCAGAAATCAATAACAATCTACGATGCAGTTTCAACAATGCCACAGACATTTTTGCTACTGCCTCGGACAATACCTAGGTGGTTTATCTTTCAAAATATTCATTTTAATCTGGGTTTCGGCGTCAATGGCCAAAGCAAACAGGATTCGGTTCGGGAATGGACAAAAAGACGGTTTGGCTGGGAAAAGGGCAGCTCGCATATAGACATTTGGGTTTTCTATTAACATTTCTTTTGTTTTGCCGGTTTTTACACCCGCAAGCCCCTCGCGGGGACCCCTTACGAGTGTACGGTGATGGATGTACACATATTGGAATTGGACCAGGTTTTTTTCGGACATTATCTGCTTCCTTCTGGCGGCATTTTGGATACGACCTTTTAGTGGCGTGAGCTCAATTACTTGTGCTGCGCATTCAACTCTTTGTTTCGAGGGTTTCAGTTATTTCACATCCGATGCTGGGCTGGCCCCAGGTCGATAGAAGATACCCTATCTTTTAGACTGTACACTACATCACAGAGGCATGATAGCTCCACAGCGCCGGATACGACAGTTTCAACATGATGGATCATTTCGTTTAATATTTGCGTATTGTTCCCGCGTTTGTGTAATGTGACGAAATCGTTCGATTTCCTAGTGCAGATCAAAAAAAGCATCGGGATTTGGCGCCAACAAAAATCCAAAAGCTGAAAATCCGGTGCCGCGCTTGTCTCGCACAGGCGCGCCTGGGCTCAGGCAATCTCAGATATGGTTCTGACACGTCTTTTGTTTGCTTCTGCGATTCAGGCCGGCTCATAAACCTGTTGAGCGACATGGGTATTCGGTCGATGGATACCACCCCAAGCGAGTCCCTCATTTCTCTATCCCTTCCAGTGTGGTTAATTATCTTCATTTCTCCCGTTGCGGCGGAAGAGACAATGCGATGGACTTCACACCGACACTTATGTTCTATGTCGATTCATACGAGAAAAAGAAACGCAGAGACCATCGCTTGCTTGCTGGCATGTACAAGGAATCATGTGCGTGGAATCTAACTGTGTATGTTACCATACACTCGGGTCTTGGGTCTTAAGCATAGCATATGAGAACCTGACATCATGTGATGTACTGTTGCAGCCACGAAATGGGGAACCCAGTAAGAATGAGATGATAATTTCAGCAGCTTGTTCCTTCGTCTCTTCGCCCAATTAGGAGTTTCTGTGGCGATCGCGTTGCAGTCCTCGTTCTTTTACACTATTAGAGCTGCCCTCCGTACCCGGATACCTGGGTTGAATCGAAATTCCTGTCTCGCATCGGATCGCAAAGTATACTCCCTCCCTACATGTATGTGGCAGCCACAAAAGAAAACGGCTTGATACCGCGGTTGAGAGAGAGGCAATTGACCAATAAGGTGACCGATCCAGAGAGAAGACCTCGACTTGCGGCTTTGGCCCTAAACCCGGCAATGCAGCTCCTGCATATGAGACTTGACCAGAACAATGCCAAATAGAGGAGATAGCATATCCGAAAAAATCCACATTAGGTCGTGTTGAGGTGACTTCTCGAACCCTTCTCCTGCAAGGCTAATGCAAGCTCTAAAAATGGGGGGAGACCTGGCCTGTACCTATCTCAGGCTAGTGTGCTACATAGTATGATGATGCGCGTTTGTGTTCCACACTGATGCCGGTTTCCAGCGCCTATCAGTGCAGGTTGTAGCTGTTGCATAGGGCAGTTGGCCCAGGTGCCTCGGGTGCTTTCCAACGACCGTCCCGCCGGGTCCCTGCAATC
Organism: Xylaria cubensis; assembly: GCA_022385715.1. Taxonomy (NCBI): domain Eukaryota; kingdom Fungi; phylum Ascomycota; class Sordariomycetes; order Xylariales; family Xylariaceae; genus Xylaria; species Xylaria cubensis. The sequence continues at coordinate 406,198 of MU279011.1, read as the reverse complement.
TTCCCCTTTAGGTACCAGATACCTATCTCAATCAAAATTATAGGACTTGACCAGAAAGGGGCATTGGCATCATTCCCAAGTTCCCTTTCCGTCAGCGACCCATCTGCAATGCGCAAGGTCCCTCTGAAAAGAATAGTAATATAGAACGAGACTAACTTCGCTAGGCTTGCCGGCAACGAACCGTCCGAAGCTTTCGCTGCGCCCGCATTCGTTCCCAGATGAGACGAAGTACGTACTGCAGTCAGAATACCTGGCATCATCAAGCACGGAAAACCCGCCTTTCTACCCGCCTTTCTGCCCGCCTATCCCCCATTTGTTTCTTTCTCGCTTGCTTCCAATTTGTTTCTTTTTCCTACGCCAATTGGGGCACTGATTTCCAGATGCAGATCCCTCAATTAGAAGCGCCAAGCGGTGCGAAGTTAGGGAGCAACTATTCAGAGACACTTGTAGTACGTCTCGTCTCACAATTCATGAGTAAGAAGGCTGGTCACAAACAATCAGTCTCAGCCCGTTTTTTTACACTACGTTTACTATGTACTTGTACGTAGTAACTATTACCTAGACTGTCTCTAGACGAGGCTCTTCTTTGAGAATAAGAATTTACATACGGGCTTGTTGCGAACCCCTCGCCACAGCATTATTTGCTGCCAATCGATTGCCGCATCACATCACACTCGAAGCGTACAGTATCGGTGCCGAACTCATACGAATTTTACCTTATGATCGATCATGCACATCATATGCGAAGTCTAGCTCCCGAGCTGAAAACGGAATGCGACACTGGCGCCTGAATACCTACCGCCCGCTAAGACCAGCTAATAAAAACGCTGTTTGTGGTATCCAATCTGTCGCTCTGATGCACTACCTGCGCCGTCTGCACGTTCCCCTTGCAGTAGTTAGCTGACGGCTCCAAGGTTTCGTTGCTGCACAAAACTGGGCAGGATGACGCCAGTCAAGAAAGCAACCGTGCCGAGGATATTAGCGTACACATTTGATTATGTGTTATCTTGGTAAACGTTGCGATAGACATCCGATTTACGTTCTGCACCCAACCATTAGGATCACAAAGTTGCACCAACAGATAGATAGGTCATCGTCGCCTGTCAGAATGTAGTCGCCAAGCCCAAAGCAAACGAGCCTCCACGGCAGCAGCCGCAGTCCCACCAAATACCTATACGTACCAAAAGCCACATGGCATGGCCACGACCCATTGTCAGGCTAGGTAGACAGCCTGCAGGCGGGATGGTGTGGGTAATGATACAATGGTAGTTTGGGTTGCGGCAGCTCCCCAGGGACCGAGGCATCTATCTCTTGCATATATGCATGCAAGATGTGATTCGCAGACGTAAATAAAACACTTCACCCAACCAGAAAGCCGATATTTCTGGGAGGGAATAAAAGACGAATCAGACGACGCTCCCTGACGTTGGTTACAGCTGTTATACCAGGAATAGTCTGAGATAATTCTCAGCCAACCCATCCTTTCGCAAATTATTGACCGAAAAGTTCGGCGACCACGTATGCATCTGCAACACTTACCAATCCATCTTATATCAGCATCCCATAACACAAAGTACCAGACAGGCACGAAACGAAGCAGGAGGGCGTGGGGGCGCAAAATAAGCCTCGTCAATTGGTTAATAGTCAAAGTCACCGGCCCACAACGATGGTAGTAGTTATTTTGGCGAAATAGACAAATACTATATCTACAACAGGGCTATGGAGTGTTACATTGGCTCCCTTTTCGATGCGGCCGCTTCTTTAATGTTTTCTGGCGTGGACCCGAGGATCTGCGTGATGCCCGTTTTTTTCTCCAATAGCAACAATTATTAAGAGCCGCCTAGATGGTTATATTCTCGTCAACGGAATTGTACCTCTACGTCACTTGGGCTAGCCAATGGGAATAGCAGAAAGCTAACTACATAGTGACAAATTAACGATGCGGCGAAACGGCGCAGCGTGCACACACATTGCGCGTAAACGTCCATGTGCACACTTGAGCTTGCAGAATGCCTATCCAGCGCCCAGCTACGGACTAAGCAGCCAGACTAATACAAATATTCGACTTCTAATATCAGCTCTTATTCCCATATTACGCGCGTTACCTGTCTCATCAGCGTCGAACAGTTGCGCAAGCAAGAAGGGAACAAAAGTCCAAAAGATCTCCGGCGATTCCTTTGATAGGAGACGCTTACATTATCGCAGAATCCTGATAATTGCCCGCGTAGCGTTTCACGAGAATCTTAGGTCATATGCTCTCCCGGTCCACAACAGGTCAAGTTCCAGAAATTTAGTAGTTTTGCTAACCCGATGCTAACCCCACGTCGCTAATCTAGAAGCTCTAGAAACCACGGGTAAGCAATGGAACCAGAACGTTTGCTGTCTAAGTAGACTAGCAGAACCCCCATGTGCTGGACTACGCGGGATGCAGAGCGGGATCAGTCCTTGCGCGAATGGTGCGTCTTCTAGACGTCAGAGCCACGCGTGAGCGTGTTTCCAATAATTGGGAAACCCGTCAAATAAGCATTCTCGTTACTAATCATTAATGGAAGTGTATAAACTAGGCGATATATAGCAGGTGACTCTGTTCGAGATTCCCTTAAGTCGAGATCCGCGCGGGAGGACCCCAGCTTAGTTGTCAGAACCCCAACAATCTCTGGATTCTGTTGCCACTGATTTTGTCATCGCTGCTAGAAATCGTATTCCCGTCTTCTTTGCTGACGCGGGTTGACTGGCTTTCCCTCCCTGCCCTCTTGGAAATGCTAGGTCTTATTCTCACAGTGCAACTTCAGAATACTGCCTGACGTGGGATTAGATTCTGGGTTTCTTTGTCCTACGCCGAGGTTTGATATTCACGGTTTCCCTATTTGGCGTGCCTCTCTTCCATTACGGTACATACATGCTGTGTTCTTGCGTCTGTGGTCACATGGCTTCGGGAAAGTGCAACTTGGTGCTGTGCTACAGACGAAAATCAGCCCTTCAGTCAAAACCACCACTCTAGGCAATTTGAGTATCAGTGCTCATCCGGAGAGGCTACTCTCCGAGCACGAGTAGACTTCGGATTAAAACTGTAGTTTTCGGGGGAACAGGGTCTAGGGCCTTCATCCGAAACGGTGCACCGAATATCACTGCCCGTCCTTTGTCGAAATCATATCGTTCATCTCTAAGAAATATTGTCCATTGATATGTACTTACTACACAAGGAGTCTCCACAAATCCTCCCGCGATGGCGTTATGTACTAACAAGTAAGTGAAGATATGGAGGGAAAAAACGTTGGTGTTAAATTCAAAGTAAGCACCCTGATCTGATGATAGGTACGATGGATTCATTCCCGATTACATCGTTATATGTACTACGTACTACAATCATTTTATACGTGCGAAGAGCTTTACTTCTATTAGGTATCGCCGGACTTTATCTTGGTCCTCGTATCACCTTACCCTTGCTTCCGGGCTTGCAGATAGTCTTTGTAGTACTGCATTGTATTGTGTACCATCTAAGTTCTGGGTCTGGGGTATTGTTTTAGATGAGACAATTAGGCGAGTCTTTCGATCTCCGAGATAGGTATCAAGGTCGTACGTGCTGAGGGTGGCAACTATGGGACAAAAATTTATTGGCTTTGAGGCTGTGTGCTTGGGACCTAGGCTGGCATAAGACATACTTTATCTTAAGGCGGCGGCTAGTCGCACTGCTTAAGCTAGGTGGTTCATTGACAGCTGTTCTTGTAACGCCTTTTTAGTCATGTACATGGGCCTCGGCCGAAGCTTGTCGGATATTTCTGCTCTTATATGCAAATTTCTGTCGTCCTTGTCAGACTTATGGTATCGTTGCTATTTCCGGCTTCTGATGTTGTGATACCACAGAATACTACCTGAAATGCGGATCAACGATTGGCTGTTAATCAAAAAAAAAAAAAAATTAGAAGAAGAAGAAAAACAAAAAGGTTCAAAAATCTAAGTAGCCTATTAACATCAACTAATCCGAGAATTATTTCCCCTTTACTTTGATGATGTAATGGTATTTTATCTCGGTTCTTTGTATTTCCCACAACGTTGAAGGTTTTTTAGGGTGATATCTATATTCTCACCGCCTCAGAAGGGCAACTGTGTACTTTTATCTTATGAGAAACGAATCCTGATCCTATTACTCAAGGCCAGGTCTGCTTGTGAAGTAGAGCATATACCTTGTAATTTTCAACGTGGTCAATGCCTTGCATGTCTTCTGACACTATGAACTTGTACGTGTTCTGTCAATGCACAAATAATTAAGAGTGAAAGTGTGAAGGGAAATGTAGTAAAGATTTTGGTATCAACGTATCTGTCCGATATTAAAGTATATCAGGATTATTTATACACTATATATACGTACACTTATATCAATGTTACATATAACATACATTCACTCTTACGGATCATCGGACGTTGAATGTTCGTATCTAGATAGAACAGATATAACTGTGTCGGGTCGGTATTGGCCGACAACAAGGGTTTGCTGCGGTTTTGCCAATGCATCAAGGATTAGACCAAAGTATGAATAAGCAGAGATATATAACATTGGCACTCAGTAGGAGCATAATATTTATAAACTATTTTTGACATTGCGATAGAGGAACATGCGTAGAGAACCTATCAACTCCCAGGCACGAATTGCTTAAATTTGTCTGGTTTGATAATAAAATTTCCTTTCTGCTATTAGAGACTGGGTGGAAATTCCCTCAGAACGTGAAATTCGTTAGTTATGAGGAGATTCTGATAGGAGGCCTTTGCGCTGCATAGCGGATTTTAAATCATGAGACTAAAGATAAAGACCATGGAGTAGAGCGTTCGAGACGAGGGGCGTGAAAGGGTCTCTACCACTTCTTGAGCTCTCTATATAAAAGACTACCCTGTGGTGCTGAATTTTACATATTCCTCTCTGACGGTTGATAAAAAACCACATAGTAGTCTTAAAAATTTCTATGAAGGTAGGATTGATATCTTATTCAAGAGCATTGAACGAATGAGACACATCTACATGCTCATGTTCGCGGTAGGCGGTGTGGAAACATTGACTTCCTTCATAAGCGCATAATATTGCAATACAAACCGCCGGAACTCGATGCCCAGGCAGTTCCTATACCTAGTATGTCCACAGTTTGGAACTTATAGCACCCAGTCCAGTTAACAATTCAAGAAGGTTTATATTGTAGTTCCAATTGGCCGGTCAACAATATCTACTGCCGTTCTGTCTACAATAGCACGGTTTGTACAATCCCGTTCTAAATATTTTAAGGTCTTTTCTCGGCAGCCAATACGCATGTAAGTTTTGGGAATGTCATGAACTTATATAAGAAACAACTACGAAATATATTCAGTTGTAGAAGAGGTAGCGGCTCTGTTAGGCCCCTCGAATTCAAAGAACTTGAAATGAGCTACATCGCTCCATCTCCAGATAAATATCTCTTTCTGAGCAATGTTCATATGGCTGTGACCAATGCAAGAGAATAAATTAACTAAAGTTGCGTCGGTGAATGACACACAATTGTCCCCATTAACTACCTATATGGGTTAGCCTAATTTTCAACTTCGGTAGGCTGGTTGCATCATCTGCCCCTCCATCGTTGGAATAACTTCTTCGCCTTTTCGTTCGCATTCTATATATTACATTTCTTGAAACAGCAGCCAGTACAGCTTCTCATACCTCTACATATTGTTAACTAATACTGAGACCGAGAAGCAGTGTTAAAAGATGTCGAGCAGACAATTGCGCAAGCTTCAGAAGCAGCGAGAATTACAGCAACTTCAGGCCTTGAGCCCCGCTAACGACTCTGACGAAAGCGAACAAGACGTGCCTGTCCAGAGGCATAAGCCGAGCGCATTCTCCGCCTTTGCTGCCATTCGAGACGACGATGGCGGGGACGACGAGAACGAGAAAGATGACAATGCGGACGATGTCGAACCCAGAGAGACCTCGCCACGGCCTACTGCAACTTCGTTTAATATAGAAACCCCGAATAGCTCTTCTAAGAAAAACAAGAAAAAAAAGAAGAAGAAAGGAAAGCAATCGGACACGTCCGCTATCTCGCAATCAAGAACTGACCCTACACGAACCGGCACCGACGAGATCGACGAAGCCCTTCGCGAACTGAACCTATCCAGCAAAAAAGCCGGCGCTCCAGCTGGCGCCCAAGTAGAAACTGCGAGGTCGATGGCCTACGAACGGATATGCGAGCTTCTTCGTATCAATACCCACCATTTGAAGGTTGTGAATGAAATGCGCAATCTCTTCGGGCGCGAGGCGATTGCCGCTGCCCTAAACGAGGAGAACGAGGAACGCGCGCGCACACAACGCCCACGACGAGGACAACAAGTCGACCTAGAAACTTACCTTAAGGGCCAACCAGGTAAGACACTACCAGAGGTCACACTTCGGAGGAATCCATTTTTGCCTGGAAAAGATATATGGCCGCGCGCTCCCACCGAGGGTCTTTTTATGAAACAATTCAGTGAAGGAGCTGAAAAGTCCTTATCTGGCACGGTCGAATTCGGATTCGTCCATGACCTGACCTACAACAAATTGGAGCTGGAATTCTTCAATCTAGTACAGATGTATGATCCTATGCTGCTGACAGAGTTTCTACACCGCCACCCATACCATATTTCCACTCTCATCCAAGTCAGCAAGATTGCCACACAGGACCAGAACTCAGCTCTCTCGGCCGACCTATGCGAGCGAGCTCTGTTCACATTTGGTCGTGTGGCACTGTCAAGCTTTCGACAAAAAATGGAAGAGGGCAAGGCCAGACTTGACTTTAGACGGCCAGAAAACAGGCAGTTCTGGCTGGCGGGCTACCATTATCTCAGGAACCTGATCAGAAAGGGGACATACAGGACATCTTTGGAGTGGGCTAAGTTGCTGTTTAGTATGGATCTGAATGACCCTTACGGCATGATACACTTTATACATCCTATGGCTATCCGGGCACATGAGTCAAAATGGTTTATCGACTTTTGTGACTCGGAAGTTTTGGACGAGTTCGACACGGCGCAAGACTATATTCGGCAGACGTTGGTGCTAGCGAGGCTGCAACAGAAGGACGCGGCTGGTGCCAAGGCTCTCTTACTTGAGGGCATGGAGCGGCTCCCGTGGCTCTACAGCAGCCTCTATAAAGCACTTAATCTTGATGTGCCTAAGGCAATCTGGGGCATGCAACCGCGCGACGGTCACGAGGAGCTCTTTGTAGAGCTGTATATACACCAAACGAAGAGCTTGTGGGATAATGCCCAGGCTACGGGTCTACTAAAAGAGGCGGCTCGTGAGGCAAAGAAGCCGGATTTCCAGACATTCGGTTTTCCACCGGTGGTTGGGCGGAACGTGGCAAGGTTTGTCTTTTTGAACAATACGCCTTCCTTGATGGGCCATGTTCCAGGGGACTTGCTTAGCACATCACCTAATTGGGAATTTGATCCTATCCCGCCACTGAAAGAAGAAAACATCTTCTCTTATGATTCTCAACAACAACCTTGGATGCCAGTCCAGCTACAAGGATTACTACAAGATGTACAGGCGTTGCGTCAACTGCTTGTACGGGTGAGGGGAGCAGGCGCGCCACCAGAATTCGAAGCCTTTCTTCTAGGCGCAATAGCCGAAGCTGAACAAGGTGATGCTGGTAATGCCGCTGACAACGAAGATGGGGACGAAAACGAAGCAGCTGATGCTGAACATCGCGAAGTTGGGCCTGGCCTTTTCCAAGCCCTGATGGACCTATTCCGTGTCCGGGGAACGGGTGGCGGAGCTGCGGGGGAAAGTGATAACGCTTTCAATGATCACGATCACTGGGGCTTAGCCGAGTCGGAGATAGAGAATAGGATGCCTGGGGCATGGGGAAGCGATTCAGGAGACGAGATGCCAGAATTAGTTCCCTATGGCGAGGACAGTGCAGCGGGAGACGCAGCCCATGACGAAATGCCAGCTCGAGGACCAGCCACTTAAGAATGGGCTGCCATCATTTGCTTGTATGCGAGATGGACAGGCGCATACCTACTGTATGAGCGTTGATCTACATACGTATGTTGTGCATAGATAGACTAACGAGTTAGACTACCAAGATGTGCCTACATGGACTCGACAGCGCGCACGGTGGATACGCGCCAAGGCGGAAGATTGCGCAAGATGCAAGGGTCCGCCATGCGCGAACCCGGTCTTGGGTAGATATGGTTTGCAGTTCAAAGACCCAAATGACATATCTGGCCATTCGATGCTGTCTGGTCTGTCTGTAATCTACTGTAATTCGGAGCTTCAGGCTACGCGTGATCGGACGACTACAGGGACCCCGAATGAATCTGGACCTGCTGCTATTTCGGGAAGTGAGCAAGTTTTTTTTGTCTTAGAGCAACATTGATCGGGACGATTAGGTAGTTTCACCTGATATTACGAAGCACGATTGGAAACTTGCTCAAGTCTCACTTCGTCCCCGGAGCGCCTATAATACAGTACGAAGAATGCATTTTAGGTGCACTTTCGTGCATCGCACTGTACAGGTACCTGGCAGCCCCTCTTCGAGGCGGTAATCCGGGGTAATCACGCTTTCGCAACAATGCCAAACTTGCATTATTAATACTGACCAGCGCAATTATCACGCAAGATCGCATCCAACAGTTAAATAGCTTGTCGCTGTCCTTCTCTTGCCTCTTCTCTCACAATCAACCACCTTGCGCTATCAACCAACCACATCTACATCGCACATCCACATCCGTAGACCACGCTTTTGCTGCTATTGCAAAAGATCGTAATTCCGTATCGACCCCGCCATCGCTTGCAACCCCCCTCCGAACATACCGGTATCTCTCCGTATCCCACGAAACAATGGCCGATACGCACACATATAAGTTTAACGTCTCGATGAGCTGCGGTGGCTGCTCGGGCGCTATCAACCGCGTCCTAGGCAAGCTTGATGGTGCGTTGTCCTTCATACTGTTTCTCCCGGTTCCCATGACATTGATTACACCGTTTCGCCGAATGGCATCATATTGTTGCATGCGCTCATTCGCCTAACTATATTTCTACCTACCTACCCGCACATCTCTCCATCAATAGGCCATACTACCAGCAACTTACTGACCGTGTTCTTGAAATATAACAGGCATCCAGAGCTACGACGTTTCCCTCGAGAAGCAAGAAGCCGTAATCGTCGCGTCGCCCGGTCTGGACTACGAGACCGTGCTCAAGACAATCAAGAAGACTGGCAAGAAAGTCAACTCGGGCGAGGCGGACGGCGAGTCCAAGAGCATCGAGCTGTCGGAATAAACGTGATTCCAAGGGCTAGAGGGCAAGACGAACAGATTCCCCGATGTTGATATTGTGATATAGAGGGAAGAGCCAGGGCTGGCAAGGCTGCTGGGCCATGGGGCGGATCTGATGATACTCTGACTCGGGAAGAGCACATAGATGAACAAGCACGATTGCTTATTTGATGAATAGTTTGGAGTTGGGCAATTAGCGACTGAATTAATGATAAGATGAACTATACTACTTGTAAATGGCACGCAAATTGTAGTACGTTGGTCCTTGATAACCAGAATGTATGCCAGCTGTGCCTTTTCTGAACCAGATACATCATGCCCGTCCGTATCACTAGCCCTTTCATAATTATATGAAATGCACGTCTGTGACGATATAAGAGCCTTGAGAGAAGAGGAGGCAAGAATTCAAAGCTGGAATTGATTCATTATTCAAAATTGTGCCCTTCTATGAACTCCGATACTTTGTCCTAGACAACATTAATCTAATCAGCCTGGAATATCTTAGCGTTTAAACCCACGTCGCTCCTGGAGTCCTGGCTAGAACACAAACCTAGCAAAACCGGGGAGGGCTGTTTGTATATATTTGGCTTTAATAGTATTGAATGAGAGCGGGGGAAAAGGAGTGGCGGAAGGGATGAAAGAGCACTGACTTTACTTTCTGAAGTGGGCTCACATAGCTACTCATTTAACTGCCAATTTCCTAATCAATTGATGAATTTGATAATTCAAGTTCTTCTGATATATAACACCTAGTGAACATAATCGAGTGCTTCTCATGATGTAAGGATCCCTTGTCTGTCCTTGCGTATGAAGGTAGGTCTGCTCGTATAGTTCTCTACGAGCTGAATGTGACTGAGAAGTGACGGCGAGTTCCTCGACCACATAGAACAACTTCCTTAATGGTGAAGGGTAAACCGTGTTTATCGCAGGAGTTCTCATACCTCTAGTCTTCGAATGGCCTGCTGACATACCCCCTATATAGCCCGCGTCACCTCAATACTCGAGATATTGATTACTCCTGCCCACCTGCCATACGACACCCATAAACGAAATTTGGGCGTAGGCGATAGGCCTCATGTGATTGCTCATGTTCCTGTTGCTATCCGGACCACTACTCCAGAAATCACAAGTCTGTCTGAAGATCAGGTAAAAGTTGTTGGCGTCGGAAACTTCGGAGTAGTGCTCGGATTGGTGACGCGTGTTGAAGTCCTCTAACCGCGCCCACAAGGTCACGCCGTCATGGGTCTGTATAATGGCGCGGTTCTTGCCTCTCAGGCACTCTGCCTTCCACTGCTCGAAGTTATGGGTCTGATTGATCCGCCACCATAGCCAATCTTTGACCCCGGACATGTCGTACACGAGTGTTGCGTGGTTACGTGGGGGAACCATTGTTGATGAGGGAATGTTAGATGCAGAATGTTGAGTGTATGTTGAGAGGCACCAGGTAGGGGTGAAGACTTCGTCGTGAATGCATCGTGGGCTGGAACTTACAACTTGGCACTGGAATCATGCTGCTTATATAGACGAATTGACCTGGTGATAGCCTTCGTCCACTAGCATGCTTTGGCGCTACGAAAGCAGCCGAAGTATGATCGTCCCTGTACGTCTGTGTGACCTTTTTTGCTATATTTCCATCATATCTGTTTGTCGAGCATCTGTATCGTCACGATATGCCGTATACGTTCCACAGTGTTACTAGTCACTGACTAGGGAAGAATTTGAAGTTGTGGATAATGCTATTAAGGCACCGAGAAACTAAACACTGATATTATCTTGTCGGCTATAGAACAACTACACTCACTCTTTTAATGCAATATTTAGTCTATAATCTGTACTGTCTCGTGTGAATAGTGATTCCCTAGGATACCTTTTCGTTTGAAAAATAAGCGTGGCACGTCATTCTAGGTTGCCCGTGACCTTCTCTACTCTCCCTGTACTACGATCTGGTACGACCTCCTATGAGGACAAAAGATCATGTGTGCTATAGACGTTTCAAGGCACAGGTGCTCATCTTTCGCTATCCGAAATATTTATGAAAATTCACAATTATGGGCTGGGTCAACAGTTTGCTTTTAGTAAATTTGGCTGCGCTTCACTTAACGGAACCCTAAAGTTGAACTTCATCTGATAGTGCTGGTACCATGGCCAAATCTGAGTGTCTAGACTCTAGTAGGCACACTTGATCAGCACTATAACATCAAACTGCTAACGAATAAACCGGCACGGAACACTATTTGGTCTGAAAGAGGGCGTAGCATGTGCTATAGAACTGGTGAATCCCTTACAAATCTATTACTTCTTAGTTGTTTTCCTCAACTCATCCAACGTGACTTCTTTTAGCTCTGTGTACGAGGTGAGCAGGAAGGGAGAACGTCTGCCTATCTATTTCCTAGTCTTGATATCGTCACACTTTTGAGTTAAATCTTCATATTTATTCTTTTAGAGACGGGTGGAAATTTGATAGGGTAAGGGGAAACAATATTCTCTTTCAAGGAGTACTCATATATTTCGCGGCGTTGCATGCATACTGTGCTCAATGCACTGACGAGTACGATGATTCGTCGTTACCAGACATGGAAAGAGAGGGATAAGCATAACTCTTAATTGCCTGATTGTTTGAGCCTTAGCCTCTCCCTGTAACTGTACTGTTCATCGGACGTGGCTGATTCCCCATGGGGTCTTCTCCCTCATGATTACTGGTGAGCCGGGCGACCCTGGCTATTGATGAACTTCGAGAGTGTAGGAGTAACACCGAAGATGCCTCCGAATATAGTCATGCTCGGTCCTAGGGCGACTCATTGTAAGGGGTGATCCAGTGCTTTAAAAGGGTCACTCACTATCTACTCAGTAACACTGGACTGTCTTAGTCAATCCTCGTCATCGTCATCATTTATAACTTCTAAAAAGGACTCGATCCTGGAGCCTCTCTTTATAGATTAGGCCATATGAAATTTGTTCTCATTGGTTATGTAATCTGGCGATATGCGGGAAGTTGCGATGGGGAAGTTGAATATGGCATCGGATATTATCGGATATACCTCCGAGTTGGGCGATTATCAGCCTGAATCACGTGCCGATAGAACTAGTTGGGTGCTAATTGCTTACTTACAGGTTATCATCATAAGATGGGTTGATCAGTTGCCTTAATTATAAAGCGTTCCGATCCTCAAACCACTGTTGAAAGAGCTAAAGCGACGAATGGAAGCATCGCCGTCGAACTAGACTTCACTTTATATTGACGCCTCTGTAATATATACTACTAAGGTATTTGGTGGGAATGGGACCCTTGGCGCTGGCGTTCCATAACACGATTCAGCCGACTTGACCCATTTGTGAGTCTGCGTGTGCGCCAAAGCAAACTCCCCACTTAGGTGGCTGCCAATCAAGAAATCTAGCGGCGGAAACCCGCTTGTGATGGCTGAAAATAAGACGAATGGGAGCGCTTTAGGGCAACACCGTGTCGTGAAGCGGCCGCGTCCCGTTAAGAGTTGTTTAGAGTGAGTCAAGTCCCCTCAGCTTCAAAACGCCGTTGCTATAACGAGCTTTATCATGGCAGTGATATTCCCGAGCGCAAGAAAAACGAACTACAGACAATAAGTGACTGGTCTTTCTTATGCTAACAAAATCAATGAAGATGTCGCCGAAGGAAGTTGAAGTGCGATCGCCTCTTGCATTGCACTCAGTGCCAGAAATCGCAGCGATCCTGTCGCTATGTCGCAGATGGAGAAACAGGCAGTGTATCTGATGCATCAGATGCTGAAACCCCTGACCGAGGATCGAAGCGTAGTGGTGTTTCACCAAACAACGATGGCAATCTTCGCGATGTCTCATCTAGGCCCCAGTCTCAGCCTCAAGCGAGCGCAGGACTTCTGGAAGATTATGGCGCTAGACTTGATAAACTTGAACGTATTCTACTAGGGAAAAGCTCGCCGCTCACTGAGGCAAGCAGCGGGAGTCGCTCCCAACGGCCGATGGCATCGGCCTTCACTATGCGCGGGCTCACCGTCAAAGGCGGATCTCGAACACGTTTTTTTGGGCCAAGCAGTGCACGGGTGTTATGGAATTTGGTAAGCCAGATCTCCTACAGTCTGTTCCCCGCATGCATCCTAAGCTCACTTGGCTTTTGTAGTTTGATGAGGCAAAGGAGTTCATGTTTAGTCAAGGCGACTCTAGTGATATTCTCCGTCAATTCGCGCTCACCCACAAGATCCACAAAGCTATGCAAAATGAGCATCGAAAAGCTACATCTCCAATCACGGTGTTCGTAGACTCAGTGACGCCGATCCAGAAACGCATGGCTGATGTTTGTGAGTGATTCTCGTTGTTCTAACGGCAATTAGAGAACAGGGTCAGGTTCCCTTTCTGGCCAAAACCGTGTCTCAAAGTCTCCACGGCTCTGAGACATATATAGATCTTACTCAGAATGGTAACTAACTATGAGCATTGTAGTGCCAAGCAAGCCCGTATGCGACCACTTGGTTCAGTTTTACATGAGCGGGTCCGAGACACTTTATCGTGTTCTGCATATACCCACGTTCATGTCTCAGTATAATCAGTACTGGGACGGCAGTCAACAGCACGAGTACTTCTTACCGCAACTCTTGTCAGTATTGTGCATCGGGTATCGATTCCTCGGAAGCCAGTTTCCAAGCGACAGGGAAGGAATTCACGTACCGACTGCTTGTGCACTGGTAAGAGCCTGGTTGGCCAGTCTGAGGGGTAAACAGCTTGTCGAGTTCAGCTCGCTACAAACCGAAGTTCTTGCACTTATGGCTCGGCGAGTGTTTACTTCGCAGAACCATGAAACTTGGCAGCATCTCGGCCTCCTCGTACGAATGGCAATGACGATGGGTTTGCACCGAGATCCGTCTGAGTTCTCCCACGAAATATTACCATTCTGGGCTGAACAGAGGCGAAAGCTATGGGCTACGATACTCGAACTTGACATACATATGTCTATACAGTGCAATTTGCCTAGCTGCATCCGCGAGGGTGATTTTACCTGCGGTCCCCCCAGTAACCTCAATGACAACGAACTGTATCCGAACATGATTGAGCTCCCCCCATCAAAGCCTATCGATGTAGATACTGATTCTCGTATTCAAGTGTTTGCTGCTACTACTTTGATAACTCGTTTCAAGGTCGTTGATTTGATTAATCGAATTGATGCTCTTGAAGATTATCAACAAATTCTTGATATTGGGACTGAGTTGGAACAAGTGTTAGAGGATATTCGCCACGTGGTACCCCAGGTGCACTTGAACAATTCGGACGAAGCACATCGGCAATGGATGACAAGGGTAATCCTTGACATGAACACTCGTCGACCACTTCTAGCGTTATACCGACCTTTTGCGCTGAGCAGCGCTGATGCCCCCCAACAAATTATGACTGGGTATTTAAAGTCGTGCATAATACTACTTTCATACCTGGAGGAGGTCGACATTTCGCGGCCCAGCTATCCTCAGATTTGGCACATGCATAACCTTGTTCTGAGGCGAGATATTATGCATGCTTCGTTTGGTATTTGTTATTACATGAAGCAAATTCAAAGCAGCGCTGTTAGCACACAAGGACTAGGCTCTCCCAGATCTAGTTACAGGTCAAATTCCATCGAAGCGGCCTGCACCGCTGCATCTAGAAGCTCAATGTTGCTTTCTTTGCCTCGCTTGAGAGCGACCGTGGAAAAAGTGATCAATACTATGATTAGGCGTATTAGCGAGATAGGAACGGATTTGAAAGACTTGGTTTCATTGACGATCGTTTTCCATACGTATCAAGGCGAGACACGTGAGCCGCAGAAAGAGATTAAGAAAGCCCTGCAGCAAATTGTGGATGCAGGTCTCCAATCAATCCATGTTAGTCAAGAGGATATATCGTCTATGGCAGTAGGTACGATCCTTCTAATGTTGGTACTAACGTTGACTTGGAAAACAGATGGTACCACCCACAGGACAGGTGCAGATGATGAGCTACCAAGCCGAACCGAGCTTCATGATCAACACGGAGCCGTATATGTTAGCGGCGGATACAAATGTGCGCTTCCTCCACTGACCATTATTTTTAACCAGATACTAACGTCTTTTAGTTATTGGACGACTTTGGGTTATGGGACGTTGAATTCTGGAATCCTTATATAACTAACCCGACGACGTAATGATCAAGTACACATGGAACCCTACAGGCTATACGTCGCCTGGGCGAATCGTCTCTCGTTTCGGAAAACTACATGTTCCATCACCCTTTTTCTCGGCCTTTGTCGCGGTGTTAATGATCCAAGGCGTGGCCTTTCCATCCAACGACCTGATTGCTAGTGAGCCATCTCGGGAATTGCGATAGAGTCAAAAGATCGTCAATTTGAGATCACAGGACTCTTGCATACGAAGTCGTCCTTCTCGCACGCTTCGACCATGAACCGAGCAACACTCGCCCTCGTAATCTTAGGTAGGAACCCAACTGATTTTCCGTTGTCAGGGTATACCCGAATTGGGGCTGCTTCACCGTCAGCTAGCACACAGGCGCGTGCCAGCACAAATTCTACGCCTGCTTTGCGTGTTTCTTCATCAACGGTATTATGGGCCGCCCATCCGTACTTCATGTTGGTGTACTGGAACATTGCGCGAAAGAGGAAATTCATATTGTTGAAACTATTGCCGGCCCCCCACTGACTCAAGATGATGATGCGCTTAGTTCCGAAATCCTTCATGACTGAAATAGCGTTTGCTATTGAGTCCTCCACTGCAATATGTAAGGTTAGTAACCGCTACTTTCGCATGTCTAGGATTATTGCCTGTGGAAACAAACCTGACAGGAAGAAGGCGACCTAGAAAACTACTCACTGATTCTGTCCGGCGCATCTGGTGAAATTGCTGCGAAGGGAGAATCGGAAACTCTCTTTAGACTTAAGGCTACTAGGACAGCCTGGGGCGGCTTTGGCATCGTCTCGAATGCTTTGGCGATATCTTCGCGCTTCATTGGCGTCCCCTGAACGATTGTCAGGCCGGGACGGGCGGTCAAAGACGAAGGTGATCGGATAAGTGCGACGACATCATGGCTTTTAGATATCGCTTCTTCAACGATTAGCTTGCCTGTTCGGCCGCTACCGCCGAGGACGAGGAACCGCATTCTGGTACTAGTATATATGATATAACGAGGATTTTAAGGGAGATAGTAGCTAGAAGAGTGTGATGATCGATGAATGGGAAGACGTAGAATTAACAAGGAGAAAGAGCGCATGTACCCAGATATATACCCATACATGTACGGAATCATTATTAGCGAGGAAAGCGATTAATTCTAATCATATTGAACTACCTCGTCTCTTGCCGCCTATGTCAACACTCAAAGATAATTGTAATTTCGATAATAGCGTTGAAGATGATGGGAACGGAGCCGAACGAGCAACATTGTGCACTTACTCGGCCGAGACACTCGGAGAAGGGGTTACCCCAGGCTTAGCCCCTGGTAGTGTCAACCCGCACTAATTACTCTGTTGACGAGTAATTACTAAACACCTGCTACCAGCACTTGTTAAATCCTATTTAGCTATAACAAACATTTGCCTAACGGTGGAGGTAGATGGGTGGAAACCGGTTGCTTTTCGCTGGGGTACCTAGTTGATGGGCTGACTACGGTCGAACAATTATTCACATTAATTGGGAGTCCGGGCAGTGCAAGGTACGCTGAATGTCTTTCTAATGGTTTCTCAACAAAGCGACTCATAGCCTAAGAGAGAGAAAATAGGAAAACCATCTGGTGCTCGTGCATAATTGGTACTCTAAGTGAAGTTCAGACTATAGACGGTCCCGGTTTCTGACGTGGTTCTGTCACGAAAGAGATCTGACGAAACCTGTGAGATTTACCTAGTCTCTCTTCCTGATTACCAAGCCACTCTCGATCTCTTCCTACACTGGGGGTTTGACTCAAGGCATAATTCGGCTTCAGAGTGCCCGGTCCGGTGCCCTGATTATGATGGTCATCAATATCGAACTTTGTCTTGTCTCGGTTTCCGAGAATGGTACGGTTACTGCTGCTCCTCGCACCACTCAGACTAAAGAGCGAGAAGAAATCTTGTGTGAAAGTTGTCTCTAAGTCTCGTGGCTTCCCATCTATAGTCCAGTAACGCTCGTTGCTGAGTTCGTTGCTCAGGTGCCGTCGAAAGTATCGGTCTTGGTTTACCCACCAGCCACGCCAACTTGACAAAATTATAAGTGTCAAAGGGATAGTAAAGGCCCAATAAATCCAAAACGAAGGCATAATCGTTGGCGAAGGCAGATCTTTGGGGGCATCTCCGCTCGCTGCTGGATCGCCTGCTGTTCCTTTTTGCCAGTTGAACATGGAGACCCCGAATAATGTCCCTATATATTCTCCCGGCAGGAAAATTGCTGTGATGACTGCGAGTGCCTTCATCGACGAACTGTCACGCGTTGATGCTACCGCCATTCGCTAAAAACTCCGATGTTAGTAGTTGGCCACCCATAGTAAAGATACTGCTTATTTGGAAGGGTACTAAGCGCATGTAGGACTCCGCAGCAGCAGTAAAGACTGCCGGGATAAGAAATAGTAGGCTCGGATGCGTACCGCATTACTTGCATGATTCTGTCAGCACAGCACCAAACCAAAGCAGTTAGTTATCAACATGCGACTCACAGGTTATTATCCTCTTGGGCCATCTTGGAGTAGATGATGTCTATCTGCGCCCCTGAAACACTTAGAGTCAGTTATGATCATCCGAGGCATAATTCATGTCATTGTTTGGAAGCTTCTAGGAACTGCTTCGCTCGAAAAGGAAAATCGTGTCCTGAAGGCCGTAAAAACAAGAAATCAATTCAAGGATTACTCACGACACCGTAATTCAGACATACGCCTGTCTGTCTCTAGCGACGTACAAAGGCGCCATATGCAGTCAAGGTATTGCCGGATTTCATGCCAGTGAAATGACATGTCGTCTGTATCATCGTCGTCATCTGCTTTCGGCTCAACCTTCGATGCTGCCTTCGTGTTAAGTTCATCGACACGTGCACCCAGCTCGTCACCAACCTGTATCAGCAACTTCACAGCGCGCTCCATCCATCTTAAAGTATCCAAAAGTTGAATGGAACCTTTCAGAACATCGTGAGCCTCTTTCATGAGATAGATGGTTTGTGGGGGAATATAGTCCGGATCGAATAGACTAGCTGCAGGGCTAGCTCCTGAAGGACTATTATGTTCGCGCGTTCCATTTCTCACTTTTTCCTCAACGTATTCCTTCAGGGAAGATAGTCGCTTCAAAGGTCTGAGATGATGCGGCCGCGAATGGCTCTTCGCTCCGTTCCGTTTGTATGCTTCCGCATTAGCTTGGCCGGTAGTTCCAGTAACGGCATCTACACGTCCTTCTAGAAGAAGAACCTCGCCATTATTGGCTATGACCGCCTCCTCGGTACGTAATAACTGAACCTGGAGAAGTACTATTGGAAGAATAAGCGGATGGGCCCATCGAGCTCGGCATGAGTCGAATCGCCGTTCATATTCGTCCAAGGCATCTTCATCGTGCCACCTTGTGTCAAAAGAGCGTCGAATCAACGCTGTTGTAGTTTTGGTACGTAGCTTATATGTCATCGAGAGGAAGTCATATGGTGGTTGAGGGTTGGAAGAGAAACTGAGGATTAGATCTTTACACGAGCATTGTCAGTAAATGCTGCTGCTGGCTCCATACCGCTAACTTGACGAAGCAGTAATATATGTGAGCTTACAGAATGATTCTCTCTTCGCATCCCAGAAGGATGACTCGCTTGTAACTCGTGTCAGCCCGGGTAGCGTAGCGGGGTGAAGGCCCAGTGTCTCATAGTCATCGATTCTGAGATCCAAGCCATCGCCTACGCTCCCGATCCCATCTGCGGGGCGGTGGCATATCCTTCGACGAGCTATACTAGAAGTTGAATTATCAGCATCTGAGCAAGATAAATATGCTCACGGATTTAATGTTTGACGATATCAAGCCGAACAATCAGCCGCCTCAAGACTAATATGAACTCACCATTGGCGCACTCGTCCTTGTAGCGAGCGCCTCCCTTTCGGATTTGCGGTAAAATCGCCCTACCTACGATCAGTACTCGAACTTAAGGCCGATCACGTATCTCGGTAGCGTGAACGACTACTTCGCCGGCTCGGATTTCACTACTTGTGTTCAGACTTACTTCATTATCTAGCCCGTGTCCATTCCTGACAGCATCTCGGAACATACATAAGCCTTCATCCCCCTCGGACATGATACTTGGGGACCGGGGCTCCTTGTCGGAAACCCCATCCGGCGGTGAGAATACGGCGTACTCATGGTACGAAACACAACTTTCACCATCTTTGAGTAATATCTCATGCATCAGGTGCTTAAGGCCAAAATGAAAGAGATTTCTCTCGTGAAGCGAACCTCCTTTTCGACGTGCGGCTCCACCACTCGGACCAGTAGCAGACGGCACCACTGTGTTACTGGGGTCAACACCACCACTTTGAGAATGTTTTCAAGGCGTGCAAAGATTTTGAAATACAACTCTAGCTGAAAAAATGATTTTAAGTACTACTTACAACTCCCGCGCCGGGTGTTTGGAGCGGTGCGTCGGCTATCACTGGAAGGGCCTGCAATGGCAGCTGCTTGATGCCGCGCCTCGCTTAGCGCGAGATCTAGGTCATCGAGGTTATAGTTGTTGAGATCCATGATCCTGATCTGTCGTTAAGGAGGTTTATAATAGTCAAAGGGAAAACGAAGCATCACATCAAAAGTGAAAACTCCTTGACGGAGTCGGAAGTGGAGAAACGGCGTTGCCAGGACTATAACTGAGAAGATCTCCGTTCGACAAGATGACCGGCCGGCTTCTTTTCAATGAAGGCACCTCCCTATTTTGTTCCTCACCTGAACAGATTGCGCCAAGCGTTACTGGTGTGATGTACGGGGCTATGTTGTTGTGGAGTATCCTATCGTGGTTTAGACGGGCACTCCCATTCGGGTAAAATCGCGTTTTCTCGCAAATGACAGGGATCGATGTGCAAGTCGCTGAATATAATATTTATAGAGTAATATGCACGAAGCCAGGTGAACGACTGCGCCTCGAGAAGGACCTCGGGCGGGAAGCTTTTCTAGGACTTTGGGCAGCAATCATGCTCCGAAACCTCATGTGATGCGTTCCCAGCTAGGAAACTATGACATTAAATATATAGAATTACTGTTTCTTTGTCTACGTGTAGCTCATGGCGCGGTGGGACTACTGCCTTCGATCTGATAGCTTTTGAACTGGCGTGCAGGAATTTTCCTATCGAAGAGCACGTCTAGCTCTTCGAAGGTTCTGCCCTTCGTTTCAGGCACTCGGAAGTAAGACCAAATCAGACACAAAGCACCCAATCCTCCAAAATAGTAGCCAAGCTTGCCTTGCAAGTTGGCTTCGTCCGGATTACTTCGACACTCTTGAGTCAGTCATCGCTCAAAGAAAGCCTCGTGCTCTAAAAGTTGCCAAGACAAGAAGAAAGCAGTTCTGAGAATTACTCACATCATGTAGGGGATGGCCACCGTCATAACAATGCCCAGTACGGCCTGAAATGCCGTGGCTACGGCGATCGTCTTCGACCGGACGCGAGTTGCGGAACACTCAGAGAGGATCACAAAAGTGATGGGACCGATGGATAGGTCATAGACTCCATTCCACACTAGCATAAGAGAGCTCTCGGCCCATGCGACACCAGATGGTCGGCCAGGAATAGTGTCCAAAATGCCGATGATAAACATCAAGATTACGCAGATCGAAAGACCTATGTTGAAAATACGACGACGCCCAAATTGCCCAATAAGATACCACGAGATGACAGTCGAGACCCAGCCCACAGCTGCTACTAATTAGTTTCATTGGAGATTCAGGGTGCTCAAAACTAACCCAAAAACCCTATGCCCAGATAAAACGCGTCCTGTTCGCCTACCCCCGCCAGCTGGAAGAAGTACGTTCCGTAGTTTATCAGGTAGATTCCTGATAAAACTTGAGTGCAGTAGACGCCACTGGCAATCTCGGTACGGCGAAGATTGATACCCCTGATGGTATCTAAATATGTGCTTCCTGCTTCCATTTCTAGCTCAAGTCGGTCGGTTTCGGCGATCACGGCAAGCGTCGCATCGATATTCACCTTCTTAGACGCTAGTCGTCGCAGTGAATCTCGGGCTTCATCAGATCGCCCTTTCCGCACTAACCACCAAGGGCTTTCTGGGATAAAGAAGATGCCAGGTAGAATGACAAGGACCCAGAACCATTGTAGTGCAAACGGAATACTGTAGGCCCAATGGTTTTCTAAAGTCGCCGTACCGGCTGTTACACCATTACCAAGTAATTGTCCTGTCACAAAACACTGTGATTCTTGAAGTCAGTTGTCACCTTTTGTACATAATTTTAGACTACTATGGAAACACAGAAAGCCCCCAAGAGTTCTGGCCCGAAATGAAACCTTTATGCCGTCTGCCGATAGACATTAGAAGAGAGTCCCTTTGAGAATCACTCACTAGATTGGTATATGAAGTCAAGAAGCCTCGAAGCGCCATTGGACAGACTTCAGAAGCGTACGTCGGTCCGATGACGACGAAGCACCCCAAGACTAGACCACCAAGTAGTTCCCCTACGAGGAGGGCTTCTAGAGAACGAGCAAAGAATTGAATGAACACCAACCCCGCTGTCAAAGCGACACAACCAAAGAATGTCCATTTCCGACCGAACAGTTCCATTGGGTACGCGGAGAACAGGGCCCCAATCACCTGACCGAGAGGATTTCCTAGCGATAGGCCCGTTTGCCACCGTGCTGGAATAACGAACTGAGGAGCTTTGAATTAGCATTTAGTCGTCTTCACGGGCTATAACTGGTAATATTAAGTGGTCTTGACGAATTGAAAAGCGCCTATCATACTTCTCCATTGGGATGCGCATCGCCAAAATCCTTCTTGAACTGTGGAATAGCGAACATGTTTCCCACGATCTGAGGATCAAATGCCAGCATAATGACACCAATCGACACAAAAGCCGACCAACCTACGGCCGTTGGATAGAGTTTGACAGCTTCCCAGAAGCTTAAGGCATGTTCGAGCTGGATAGCCTCGCCGAGAGCGAGAGAGTCTAACGGCTCAGCCTCCGTCAACACTTTACGATCACCTTTCTTGTCCATTGCTGTAGTAGGACTTAAACCTGTGGATATTCGTAGCACAGACTGTTGTGGGTTGGTTCCGGTAGATGCATCGGCATCAGCGGCGAGTTCTTCGCGGGTAGAAAATGTCCCGTATCCGGACGAGAATTGAGAGGTCATTTATACCGAATTAGCTGTTGTTACATATGCGCACCTGCATCACGAGATGTAGTATGTATACTGATAGTGACGCATCCCCTGTTCAACAGAGAACAGGGACTGCTTTCATAGGCTGATAAGATGCAGTGGGTTGATGAAAAGGAGGGGAAACTTTGAGGATCACCACAGATTAGGCGCATAGTTAGTCCACCTAGTGAGGGGATGCTGGCGGTCGACAAGGGTGAGTGAGAGTTCTGCAACGTTGTAGCTCCCAAACCCCTTGTTGATTTTGAACTTGCAGCATCTACGTATACAGCATCTAGACAAAACACAAGCGCACACAGCACAAATAAGTTTGAGCTTATCGTGAGATGACCTCAATCAGTTCCTATCGGTTCTATCCCGTGTGTACCGACTATATCGTCAATCAATTAATTGATATTATAGCTTGATTGAGAGTGCACTTGAGAAAACTCTACGTGTGTTTTCGTCTTTCAAAGAAATGCAGGTATGTAACTCTTTGTTCTTTGATCATTATCAAGATACAGATCCTTCATATTAACCACCTTCTAGATTTTCAAGGACAAAAGATCCTCAGTTATCAATGCGATTCTTGTAAGAAGGGTTAGAGAACTAGAGCTTGGAATGGTATTCGATATTGCAATAATCTACTTGGGCGTCAAGGAGGCCATACATTCTAGTCCGCCTTTCCAGCCCTGGCAGCAATCTAGGTTCAAGTACATGAAGGCTCCGCTCTTGTTTGCCTGGCCCTGTCTATTCAGGTCCGTATCCCTATTATCGTGATTAACTCCTTAGGATCGAAGAATTGAGCAAACAGATAACGAGAATGAATAAGGGTAGCTAAATATGCGAGTCGCCGCCTCATAGGTTATTTATCTAACCCTACCCCCTGGTATACTGGTAGTTGCAATCCCAATATTCACGGGCTAGTACGTGTGAAAATTCTGAAACTAGCAATATGGCAATCGCCAATTTTCATATCTGGCTACGACTAGCTAACTAAGATTCTATTGTGAGTCCATTATGTGAGGGTTTCGCTTTCGCTCATTGATATTGTTCGCTTCGTCTTGTCTAGTGTATGATTAGGCATTATACGGATGGCCGAAGAGCTTAAGCCTCGTAGGATTGCCGCTCATATGATTATATACATGATATTGAAAGCGTGGCCGGTCGGGTCTCGGGTGTATGCAGTCCCCTGGGGTCTGTGTGACAACAGAAGTCATCAAGAGTAGAAGGAAAAGTTTAATATTAGGATAAACATTTATTTTACTCCGAATGTAAACTAAAATACACTTACTTGAAGTATGTATATCATTGGACTATTCAATACCTGCGGGTATCAAGGTACATTGTTACGTACTTGTATTGAATGAAAAAGTCGGAGCAAACTGCGCTACTAGGGCTAGTTGATTTCTATTGAACTCATTCATTCACAAATTTCGTACTAATTAGTGGCCGCGAGCTATACACCACAGGTTCAGTGTAAATAAATAAATGATCGACCGTGGCCGTCTCCTTTCTAACTTTTCCATCACTCTTGACCCAAGTCCGCAAGCATCACTAACACCGTTAAATAGCTAAGATGACTGCTCAGAGAAGCATAACAGACTTTCTCTTCTTCAGCTCACTTCCACCGGAGCTTCGACAACTTATCTGGAAAGAATCGGTGCTGATATCAATGGAAAACCCCGAAGTTCTCGTCCTCGTCCCGCGTGTTGCCCGTTTTAGCAAGTACGCTATTTCCAAGTCCTCACCGTTTCCTCCGGTCAACACCGCGTTTCCGGTGGCTATGCATGTAAATCACGAGTCCCGATACATTGCGTTGTTCTACACCCAAATGATAGATCTGGGCCAGTATCCTTGGCATAAGTGTCTTGTTCCTCAGCGGCCCTTCCGTCCAGAGATCGATACTCTCTACGCAGCACGTACCACATATCCGCACATGGCATACTCGATGGAGGAGCTAGTAAAAGTTCGGTATCGTGAGTAGCTATTAGAATCATTGTCTTCTTATTATGGCAGATTCCAGAGTAATGGCTTTCATCCCTAGTCTAAGAGCATGCTCATGGGCTTCTAAAATCCCCACAATCATGCTCAAAATGGCGACAACTGACTCCGAGTGTTCTAGTGGCTCTTGACTACAGGGGTAACATCACCACTGAGATGGTTCATTTGTTTGAGAACATAATAAATCACATGCCAGCCCTGCGTACAGTGCGTTTCATACTACCGAAAGCGCAAATAAACTTGTGTGATGGTTCGGAACAACCACTTCTACCTCATCGACGATGTATGCTACGACATCTTGGATATAACGAGCTTAAACAAACGAGGGCTCTTTCACGAGAACTGCAGAGACAGAGAGACAAGGGGCGCCCTTTTCATTCAGACTGGCCCCTAGCCGTACTTCCTGGAGCTCCACTTGCTCGAACTTTCGAGCAGATGAGAGATGAGCTGGAATGGGCTGTGATGTCCAGCGCAGAGAAGTTCAATATCACATTCGGGGTTAGCCTCATCACTGAATTTTGTTACTCGCCTTCCGGAAACTCTCGATTCGTTGCCGCGGGAGAAGAGTTCCCAGAGAGGTCTGATCCCAGTGTTTTCGCAGCGCTAAATAGTCCAAGGCCTCAACACAGGGTCGGATGATTCCCGGATTTTCGTCTGCTTGAGAACTGGCGCCCTCATCAATGGTAAGATAATTTTCATAGTATTGATATAAATATCTAAGACATCATTAACAGTCAAGTCTGATCAAGAACTCCTACAGGAAACCTTGTCATCCGGGGTATCGAGCACCTGGCCTGCAACACAAGGTTGATCCAAACTTAATTCAACCCATAAACCTAACGTTTCAGATTTCTGTATCTAATCTCACTGGAGATAACTGTCCCAGTTCTGCTGTCTACTGGCACTACGATTATCGCTATTGTCTGCGTTCTGTGATATCTTCGCAGCGTCTTCTTCCACGACTTCGATACTCACTGTCTTGATAATTCCTAAGGGCCACGCATCCGCACCAGCCGTCTCACTTGCGGACGAAGTACTCTCGGAGCTCGCCCGCTGCAATACTTCTACCATCATGTTCGACGCTTCACTTTGTCGTCCTTCGACCTTACTTCCTTGAGATTTCTTTGATATTATAGACACAGTGTCTATTTCCCTCGAGCTCGCAGCATCGTTCAACGCCCGGCTTATCGGACGAATGGTCTTGGAGCAAAAAGATGAAATTGGGATGATATTTGCGGAGATTATATTGAGATTCTGCTGAAGGCTACATTCAAAATCTGCCGTCAGCCGAGATTAGATGGAACTCAGAGATAAACAAGCACTCACACAGCCAAAATCGTTGCTATGACCTCAAACATGCGCCTTTCATGAAACTGTAACAGAGAAATATTGTATGTTCTCAAGACACCTAGCATAGCCACACTGTAGAGCTAGTCAGCCTAATACTATTTGATGTCATTGAGATTGGACGTACACAATGCTCATGATTGAAAGCAAGTAGAACGGCCATCGTACATTTCTCGGAATCTCCAGATCTTGAATTGCAATGATGGGGAATAGTGCTATGAACAGCTGAGTAACGACGTCAAAGGCTAGCAGTCACAAGATTAGTGTCATCATAGGTTGCCCTGCTTCATTGGGGCTTTGGGCTAGCATACCACCTTGGGAATAGCCTATGTCCTGTTGAATACTAAGATCCCAACAACGGCCAGTTATTTCGGGTTTCCACAGCTTTTCAAGTGGTCGACACTGCAACAGTGTGGTGAAAGTATACGCCAAATTAACGAGAAGGAGGAGTATAATCTCCACGGAAAGCACAATCCGCCATACTCGAGCCCTGGCCACGAGACGCCTGGCAAATAGGCACATCGACACCTTGCTGAGCGTCGACCCCATGTTGAGCCATGGCTGTGCCAGATAGTCAAATTGAAGCGCGCTCCGGAGGTCCCCCTGGCTCACACTTTCGACGATGGCGAAGCTCACGCCGATTATCCCAAGTAGCTAATTCACGATTTTTTTTAGAAACAATTATTTAGGGGGGTAAAGAGAATCTTGAGAACGAAGACTGGTGTATTAACGAACCATTGCCCCTCCGACAAAGTAGTCTTCCCATCCTACTGTCCTGTTGATCCGCGATTGCACCCAATATCTCAGCATACACGTGAGTAAGGCGATGGCAATCGTCGTGACAGACACTGCTAGCAAAGCCGGCCCTCGCGAGTTGGACATCATGGCAGTTGTGTCCATGATGTCGGATGGCTCCAGGCCAGACACCGTTGTGAGGGTTGACCAGGTTCACTGCTTACGTAGTCATTGAGATAGACCAAGTCTTCGTTGAGCCGCAACTACCGTACACCTGCGAGTACACCTTCGTAGAATTTTGCGCAATCAAGTCAAGGTCATAGTAAAATCTGGACGAGCGGTATCAAGGTGGGTCGTGATCAATGTTATACTTTGATATTTCTCCGATTCAGAATCCTTCCGGAGGGGCGGTTCCCGGCTTTCTGAATGGTGAAGTTGATAGTAACCCAATGAGACATCGATCTCCCAGGTTAAAGCCACTGCTACCTATTCTTTGGATCGCTTCTGAGGGAAAACAATAACATAAGGCTGGTGATATAACTCGTTGTCCTAAATATTTCTCGGAAAAGATGAACAGAGCACGCATGACTATAGTTAAGATGCGCTCACCGAAACTTAGTGGAGATTCAGGCTAATACAGAGAGCCGTGCTCATGTTTTGGTGATATAAATGCTTAGGGCCTATACATATTTCCAATCCCATCCTGCCCTATCAGTGTCCGTGGTAACCTTCCCTCTTTGGCCGTGGTTGGAGTTGAATAGGGCGGGACTATCGCATTCCGTCTACTGTAGCAGAAAAGTACAGCTGGAATTATGATCAACAGGTATAGCGCACGGTATAATACGACGTGTACAACACCTCTTGTCTCAGTGTGCTGGCAGACATTCATGCAAGCTATAAATTCGACATCGGAGAATTCATGAGGCGGTTCGGGATATTAGCCAGAATCTCCGGACAGCGCCCGTGCCGTGCGCTGTTCACGGCGTTGGCGTCTTAGTCTACAGTGTCGCATGGCCGCCTTACTTCTAGGCCTGATGTATGTGTGATGCTGAATACTTAGGGGTGTTCTACAATCCACAGGTTCGAGCTTGCTGCTTGTGCGTATTGTAATGTTCATAATAGATCACTAAAGAATGAAACGTTCACGTACGCCACTGAAATTAAGCTTGTTCACTATGACCTAGAGTTTAGTAGGCGCTACCGTAGCTCTGAGATGTTAAACTGTTGTCGCATAAAGTCAAAGAGAGTACGTGTAGTATGATGAGGGTCGATGTTTTCAGAGTGGTGTATGATCAGCACGTCCAAGCGCAAGCTCTGTGCCCCAACCAAACATGGTGCCGCCGCTATCATTCCCTGGGTGTAGCATTCGACCCTAAAATAATCTTCTATTGGCAAGATAGGTTTCATTTTCCAATCTCCATAGTGTTGTTGTGGCCAAATACCACGTCCAGAATTAAGGGTTTGAATTTCATTGTGCCTGCGGATATCAAACCGGGTCCGGGCTAGAAAACGAAATAACCCAAGATCTATCGATGGCTGAACTGAGGTCAAGTGTCGGTTTGCCTGAGAAATGTAGATATAAGCATCTGCAAAGTTTGTAGAAGAGCAAATATTCGTTATATTCATTATGACAAGGGCATTCAAGTCATTAATACAGTTATTTACATTCGGTGGTATCACCTTAGAACTGACAGACTCTTTTTGTTAAATCTTATCCAACTCAGAATCTGGCCTCGACCTTCTTCTCGGTATCTTGCAAAGCCCAAGCGCTTGTTTTGGTCTTGCTGAGAACGGACTTGCATTGTTCTGATGTGAAGCCCTTAGCCACGACTGCAGGGTTATAGCCGAGCTTATTTTTCTCTCCGATGGTGGCGTCGTCCACCTTGGGGGCCACGCCCCGATCGGGACGGGAGTACACCGTTACAACGACAGCACCACCGAGGCCGAGATTGTGCTGCAGTGCAAACTTGGTGTTGGGCACAGCGCGGTTGTTGGCCCAGCCTCGCATGTGCCAAACTAGCTCCGCGCATTGAGCGATGCCGGTGGCACCAAGGGGATGACCCTTCGAGATCAAGCCACCCGAAGGATTGATGACGACTTTGCCGCCATACGTAATACCACCGCTGCGCACTAGTTCGTGTGCCTTTCCTGGCTCTGATAGACCGAGGGCATCGATGACAATCATCTCATTGGCTGAGAAACAGTCGTGTAGCTCGCATACTTGGATATCATCTGGGGTAATCTTGGCTTCCTCCATGGCGACCCGTCTGGCGTACCTCGTCATGTCGATGCCCATCAAATCGATAGAGCTCTTTGAGAAAAGGCTGGGAGCGTCGGTGGCGAAGCACTGACCTGCGATGAGGATGGCCTGGTCCTTGAGGTGCGGTCGTGCGTCAAGGAAGTCCTGAGAGACTAGGACAGCGGCTGCCCCCCCATCCGAAGTAGGGCAACATTGAAGTTTAGTGAGAGGCTCGTGAATCATGGGTGCCTTCATGATCTGTTCCAGAGTATAGACATCCTGGAATTGAGAATAAGGGTTGCGGGTTGAATGTTCATGGTTGATGCGTGCAATCTCTGCGAAATCTTCCGGCTTTGCTCCATTCCTGGGTGCTGTTTTGAGTATCACCGATTAATGGACATAGCAGCTTGGGAAACTTACTTCCGTATGTACTCTTGGCCAGCATTCCCAAACATCTGGGCAGCACCAGGAGCGTTGGTAATGCCGTGAGTCTCAGCCATCATCTTCACTGTTGTTCCCGTGGGGTTCTCGCGGTCATTGAAGAAGCTCTGAAGGCTACCACGCATCATCTTCTCAAAACCAACGACCAGAATGCAGTCAGCGCCGCCGTAGGCAATGGTACTTCTAGCCATGGCAAGACCGGTTGATCCGGTCGAGCAGTTGTTGTTCACATTGACGATGGGGATCTGAGTCATGCCGAACTGGTAGAACACACGCTGACCACAGGTTGAGTCGCCGTAGCAGTAACAAGCAATTCCCTGCTCCACGTCATCGTAGTTGATTTGTGCATCGAGCATAGCCTTCACACCGGCCTCGAAACCCAGCTCTGTGTAGTCGACCTTGCCACGGGGCTTGATGAACTTGGTCATGCCCACGCCAAGCACGTAGACCGGCTGCTTCTGTTTGGCAGGCATTTTCACAAGACGTTTATATCAGATCAAGGGTATAATGGACTACAGGTGTGAGTAAGAAATTGTAGTAGAAAAATGTTAAAAAAATGTTGATTTACCTGGGAGCTGTGTACACTATAAGTAGACCTGGAGAGCTAAAGATCTGGGGAAAGTTAGCAGCTGCACTACTGGTAAGATCCCTTAGTTTAGTGGCTAAGCCTAGGGAGCGATTCCCCATGTCTGCGGGGAAGGCGAGGCAAGTAAGGTATGCCGAGGCAAACCCCGAATGCGTTAGTGGTATTGATAATGCATACGGAGAACCTACCATAGACACACATCAATAGGTAATCTCGTTCACCATAATGAGAAATTCTTGACCATCGAATACCAAACTAACCGGTAGTGATGAATTTACACCTAAACAGGATAAACTACATCGTATAGCAGACTTAGTTGGACATAGCCCAAAGCGTAGACAGCGGCCCCTTTTTTTTCGTGTCCGTGATGATGATCTTGTTGTCATCCCTACTTATATGTATTCTGATTGAAAGCTTACCTTGTAAGACGCATTAGCAGCAGAGATAATATCATCTTGTGAGGTATGTCAGCTGTTGAGGCTGTATGGTATCGATAACGCTAGTGAAACATTGATGGAACTTGGCCCGCAGGCTCCAGTTCTTGTATTCAGGTGCCTAACCTCTAAAGACACATCTCACGCTAACCGAGTCGAGGCGCAGTGACGAAACAGAAACTGAGCCACTATGTAAGGCCCCTCGTCAGATCCCTTGGTTTCCATCAACCTACCTGGCTTCAACAATCGTGCTCTCTACCTTTCTAGTGTCAAGCCACGTTTCTTTCTGATATTAACTCGAATGCGCGTATAATACTAGTTTCTGGAGACGTCCTTCGCTTTCCTCATCTCACGAATAACTCTTGTCACCATGTCGAGGATGCCGTTTGGTGGTCTGGGACTGCCAGGATCAAATCCACGAGCGCCTCCTCGCGAGAAACAACAGCCCGACGCCCCAGGCGGTCCGTACGGCAGAGCCGACCCCTATGGCGCGAACCAAGGATATAGAGATAGGGACCCCCGAATACCTCCACAAGGGAGCGGCGGCGGCGGCGGCGGCGGCGGCGGCGGATATGATGCGGGTCGATCGCCCGGAATGCCTCGACAAAGCGGTTCCGCCCGTGCTCCTGCCAGACAGGTCCCGTTGAGAGTTGAGAGGATCGCAGACAAAACCCTCCAGGAGAAACTGATTTTCTCCAATTTGTGAGCATTTCCCAACCGCCCCGCGTTGTCCCCGGCCGGTTCGTTCACGGGGCTGACTGGCCACGATGCAGATGCGCCGTATCTCCAGAAGACTTCCCTCCTCCCCGAGACGGCTCCTATCTGTATATACTCGTTCGCGGCGGCCAGCCGGTGGGCGAGTACGTTGTCACCGCGCAGGCAGTGCCAGGCTATCCACAGGGCTGTATAAGTTTGTCCGACCCTCAGCGTTCTTGGTGTGGTATCACTATGACAGATCAGTTCACGGGTGAATTATATGATCCATTTGCTTCGAGTGGCAAGGCGTACCTCGGTTCTTTGGATCTGGAAATTGGATTTGCCTCGCTCAAGAAGAGAGTCGACACCCCGTACGACGAGGACGAGCTCTCCAATATCTTCATCAACACCTTTCAAAATCAGGTCCTGACCCCAGGCCAGCGAATTTTGATGAGTGTTCGGAATATCCCCCTCGCAATCAACATTAAGACAGTGGGGCTGGTCGACCTTGCCATGGCTTCGGACGAATCTGGCAAACAAGTGTCCCGGGAAGGGTCAGCAAGGGGCATACTAACCAGCCAAACCCGAGTGCTGTTCCATCGAGACGGGAAGGGCGATTTCAAACTGAAGCCTTCTATATCGAAACCAAACTCAAACGCTATTTTGAGTCCGGACTTCAAGTTTGAGGATATGGGTATTGGTGGTTTGGGTAACGAGTTCTCGACAATCTTCCGCCGAGCATTTGCATCCCGTGTCTTCCCACCAGGATTAGTTGCGAGAATTGGCATTCCTCATGTCAGGGGAATGCTTCTATATGGCCCTCCCGGAACGGGAAAAACCCTGATTGCTAGACAGATCGGAAAGATGCTGAATGCTCGCCCCCCCAAAGTCATCAACGGCCCCGAAGTCCTTAACAAGTTCGTCGGCCAGTCCGAAGAAAATATTCGAAAACTCTTCGCAGATGCTGAGGCGGAATACAAAGAAAGAGGAGATGAGAGCAGTCTCCACATCATCATTTTTGATGAGCTAGACGCTGTCTGCAAACAACGAGGATCAGGGGCTGGTGGTGGTACCGGTGTTGGTGACAGCGTCGTCAACCAGTTACTATCTAAGCTTGATGGCGTGGACCAGCTCAATAATATATTGCTGATCGGAATGACGAACCGGAAGGATATGATTGATGACGCGCTACTTCGACCCGGTCGTCTCGAAGTTCATCTCGAGATTTCACTCCCAGATGAGCCTGGCCGGCTAGAAATTCTCAAGATCCATACCTCAAAAATGAAGACGAATGGTCTCTTAAACCCTGATGTGAATTTAGAAGAGCTGGCAGGACTCACAAAAAATTTCTCGGGTGCTGAGCTCAATGGCCTTGTCAAAGCGGCAGCTTCCTTTGCATTCTCAAGACACACTGAAGTCGGACAGCTGGCTGCTGTCAAGCAAGATGTGGCAAATATGAAGATCAACCGCAGTGACTTCATGAACGCCTTGACCGAGGTCCGTCCCGCCTATGGTGTGTCTGAAGCTGAACTGGAAGAGGCTCTCAGGCTAGGTATCATACCCTACAGTCCTCATATTGATGGTACCATTGAGGAGATGATGCGCGTCGTCGGCATGATTAAGGATGACCCGAATAAGTTCAGCACTTCAGTGCTCTTCCACGGGCCCAAGTCCTCGGGCAAGACCGCACTAGCAGCACATATTGCGATGCAGTCCGGCTTCCCGTTTATCAAGATGATCACGCCAGCAGACTTGGTAGGTTATCGGGATGATTTCGCTAAAAAGGATTACGTCCACAAGGCTTTTGCAGATGCCTACAAGTCGCCCGCCAGTATACTTATTCTTGACGACTTCGAACGACTGATTGGATGGAACCCGATTGGAATGCGATGTTCCGAGACCATGCTCCAGGCACTCACAACGCTCATCGTCTCCAAACCTCCTAAAGTGAGTGCTCCGAAAGCTGATATAATTCATCTATAGCGAGTTTCATGCTTACATTTGTACAGAATCATCGTCTATTAGTCTTTGTCACTACGTCCAGGGCATCTATGCTAAAGATGCTTGAGATCGATATGGATTTCGCAAAGAAGGTAGCGGTCCCTGCTGTAACCAGTTTGCCGGAGCTCAAGCCGATATTACGTGAATCCAGAGTCTTCAGCCCAGAAGACATCAATGAAGCCATTAGCTTGATTCATCAGGGCACAGGGTCGGATAGGATAGGTGTGGGCATCAAGACGGTGTTAGACTGTATTTTCGAAGCCCGAGCGGGCGGTGGACCTAGCGCTGAAATTCTGAGGACGTTCTCTGAGCTCCTAGTTGAAAAGATACAAGAATTGCAGAGTTAGACTTATATTTATCTAGAGTTAGATGCACCCGCTTCAAAGCCTATGATAGGCTATATACTTACAATTGTACGATGTGGCGGGCCAGATGCTCTCTTCTAGCAGCCTACAGTTATTAGAGAAGAGAAAGAAGGAAAACGCAGCGAATCATAAATATTGCACGAATAGCTGTCAACAATTGGTCCATGAACTACCACGATGGATGTAAGAGACAAATATTCTCATCCAAAGCCAAGCCAACCAAACTTACATCAACTCGATAATAAGCCATGAGTCACGGCTACCTTCATCGGCGTGTAAAAACCATTTATCCTCAATAGGAGAAACTGCGACTTCCCAAGGCTTGGAGCCCCCTGTTGATGCGCCGACCCGGGTCGTCTACTAGATCTCGTAGTCCTGCTTGATTGATGCTGTGAGATGCACGATACGGCTATATCATTACTCTACAGTATCTCGCCTCGGGTGTACTTCGAACGTCAGTAGTGGAAAGAAGTTGGTGTAGTGGGTCCCTATATCTTGCTTGTAGGATACCTACCCCAAGGAAACACCCCATTCACTCAGCGACTGACTTCTATCCAGTATTTTCTAATCTACTGTAAGAATCATTTTCAAAGTTGTCGTCTCGAAGAACACGAATGCGAAAATGTTGTGCAAATCATGCTCGATGCATTTTAGCTTTTCGCGGCCTGACCTGGTCCAAAACATATTGCATGCCAAGAATCTCGCTGTAAAGGCTGCGATGAAAGCGAACTTGGACGAGGCTTTAATACAAAGCCTACAGAAGGAGTTTGAACGATACCAAGCCGGCATTAAAACCAAAGACTTGTCAAATCATTGCATGCCGTGTCCCACTACTTTAGACGACCGCAACGAATACTTGCTATACACTGGTAATAGCGCCTTGTCGGTCTGGGATGACCACCACCTTAGACTCACATGGAAAGATCTGGTGGCTGCAGCAATATCAAGTAATTGTCAACTGTGTCGGACGATTATTTCAATGACGCAGTATGCGACAGGCAATGAGATTCCCGGTGATTCGACGGTCAACAGCGTCTTATTTTTGGACGATGCCACTTACCGGCCAACTTGGCTTCGTATTGATGTCAGTCATGATGGAGCTAGAGCGGCGATGCTTTCATTTAGTATATTCATGGAGGATGCAGCTTCAGGTTAGTGTCTCCTAATCAGGCTTACTCCGTTCAGCTGAATAAATTCATAGCTCACTCAGAATCTTCCATTGTCCTAAAAACACCGGTTGCAACTTCAACTGATGAAGATGACTGCATGGAGTTTTGCTCTCATGCTCTAGAAACCTGTCTCGCCAAGCATGAATCTTGTCGTGCTGATGAGAAGAATCCGTGGCTCCCAACCCGGCTGCTAGATCTGTTACCCGGTGTGTCTACAAAAGGAGCTGTTCGGGTCGTTCAGACGGATGACCTTTCAGATGGTGATAAGCTTAATGGTATTCAGTATCTAACCCTGAGCCATACTTGGGGCCAGATTGGGCCAACGAAATTGACTCTATCCAACGTGAAAGACATGGCAGAAGGTGTACAATTTATCGATCTTCCTCGCATATTTCAGGATACGATACGAATAGCTCAACGATTGAAGATACGCTTCCTCTGGGTCGACTCGCTTTGGTAAGTTTGATACTCTGGCTGAAATAGACTAAACTCGTTGCTCGTTGCTCTTTTTTCTTAGCGAGCTTACACATTGTTCAGTATCATCCAAGACTCGCCTAATGATTGGGCTAAGGAATGTTCCGTCATGGATAAAGTTTATCGCCACGGCATTTGCAACATTAGCGCGTGTAATAGTAAAGACTCAACATCAAGTCTTTTTACAGCCAGAGAACCCCAGTCTGGTGCACCGATAGTCTTTACGCAGGAGTACACAGACTGTGCTATAAGATTTTCCATCATCCCTGATCATGTAGATTTAGTCCGAAGGCACGCCAATCTATACTCCCGCGGATGGGTGTTACAGGAGCGCCTCTTGAGCCCTCGAATTATCCACTTCGCCCACTTCCTATCTTGAGAATGCCACACATGTCTAATAACCGAGATATACGACGAGTCAATGATACCGCACGGGGCCCGCTCTTCCCAACTTCCATTATCTGAGCGGGGCTGGGTTTTTGCGGACGAATCATCAGAGTATCCCACCAATGCTGCCCGTTGGTGGCGTTTGGTTCAAATCTACACGCGATCAAAGCTTACTTATCAGAACGACAAGCTTGTTGCCATTGCTGGCCTTGCCCGAGCATTTTCGGGCGTGATCCGAGAGCCATACTATGCAGGGATTTGGGGTGGTGCTGACTTTCTCTTGAGTCTCCTATGGACATCTTGGCCTAGAATTTCCGTCACGAATATTCCACAAACAGGGTATCGAGGTAAGACTAAACTGTGTGATATATCCTTGGGTATTGCTGATTCTTATAGCGCCGTCCTGGTCATGGGCATCAGTAGAAGGGGAGGTCTATTACGAACCCACCTCGAGAGGTGTCTCGAGAATTATTACCCAAAAATTGGTTCAAATTCAATCCATCAGTACAGAGCCTAGGCGAGGAGACGCCTATGGGGAGATAAAAGGTGGCGAATTGGCATTGAAAGCTTTCCTACTTGAACTTCCGGATCCTCTCCAGCAACGAGAAGTGCCAAGAATGTGTCATTTAGATAACAGACACTCCATAAGACAGGGCGTGATGATATACTTCGTTCCTCTTGTAGAGGTTAGGTGGAGTCAGTCGTTGCTGGAGCATAGTCGAGATTTCGCCGGACTTTTCGTTCAACGTTGCCATGAACTTGATAACTCGGATAGACCCCAAGCATTTCAGCGAGTTGGTTATGGCATGTTCATCGAACGTCTACACCGAGACCTTCTAGACCAAAATTCGTGGGCAATGCTTTGTGGTCTCGAACAGCCCGAACTTCACGGACAGAATTTGACACTTGTTTGAGGAAGGGAGCAACGCACCCCTGTAAATAAGTAACCGCGGCGTAGTCGTGTCTAAGCGCTACACTGGCTGTCGCTTCGTTTTGGGCTTATTGCTCTGTCCTACTTAGAGGATAGTGTTTAAGAAGAATCTATAGGCGATAAATAAATGCCATTGTGCAGTTACTAAGTTTAAACAACCCCATTTTGATTGTTACTTAATTTCTATCAAAGTGAAACTCAACGAAGGTCAAAGTTACCGGCTAGAAGCAGGGATCACAGTCAATAAGAGAACATGCTGAGTAGACTTTAGAACTCTGATTCATGTACTGTGCGAAGAGTAAGTATCTATGCTCCGAACGTATAGAGAGTGGAGGAACTGCTGGATCTTGAGGCTCTATTGGTGTTGCAGATACATCATTTCTGTTGTGACAACTTTGCTAAGGCTTTGCAGATACTTTTATTGCAAAGGGATATTACTATAAACTTCTTCTGTCAACTACAACGGTCCTTGAGATGGAATTGTTGTATGGAAGATCTTTGGAAACAAAGGATCATACACCCGCCATCGTGAAATTGCTATATGGCATCACTGGACTTGAGCTCAGCAGACAGTCCATCAGCAGTCGAGCCCTCGCTTGTGCCTGCGACGGGCTTGAAATGCTGTGATTCTGGCTGCTTAAGAGAAAGCCAGTCCATGAAAATCGGCCCGGCAATAGATAGAGCGCTGGCAGCAACACCCACATAGAATGTCCATATAATTGCCTCATTATAGGCCACGAGGACGGCAGGAAGTTGTTCAGCAGTGACGATGGTCCTCAAGGCTGTAGGACCCTGGCTAAAAATGGAGATCGCGTCGACTTCGGGGGCTTTAACGGCTAGGCTATGGATGAGCTGGTTCTGGAAGACGCTTTGGGCCACAGCTAGGAAGATAGAAGAGGAGAGTGTTCCGGAAAATGACAGAACGGAGGTTGCTATGGCTATGTCCGTTGATGGAACAGCCACCTGACCGATAAGGTTGACATTCTGGGAACCAATGCCTACACCAGCTGCCATAACCAACTGATATCCTAGCCAGATGCCAGTGCTCGAGTCAACTTTTAAGGTGCTAAGTAGGCCAGCACCGACTGCCGAGAGGATGGAGGACACAATAAGCAATGGGACGAATTGCCCTAGTGCGGTGGCCAAGCCACCACCAACCAAGGCAAATACGACTTGGCCAAGGATACTGGGTAAGGTGCGAATGCCTGATTCTGTGGCTGATACACCCTCAATTGCCTGGAACCAGATGGGTAGGTAATATGTGAAGACGAAAACAGCAGCGCCCAACCATACACCATACCATATGCCGCCGAGTATGTTCTTGTTCTTCAAGATGCGTGGAGGGACAGTAGCGCAATCTTTTTGCCAAAGCTCTACACACCAAAAGATGATAGCCAAGACGCCGAAAACGACGAAAAGAGCGATGATGCGGCCATCGCCCCAAGGATATTTGGCTCCACCCCATTGTAGGGCAAGTAGTAAAGAGATGACGGACGGAATGAGGAAGAAAATGCCAATCAGGTCGAATTGCTTGATATATTCCTTCCATGGCAAGCGAGGCCGCGTGGGTGTCCAGTCTGGAAGGAAGAGGAAAAGGAATATGAGAGTGACACCACCAACTGGCAAATTGATGTAGAAACACCAACGCCAAGTTACGTGGTCAGCGAAAGCGCCCCCCAAGCTACGTCTAATCAGAGCTCTGGGTGTAATTTGGAGTGATTGGGTAACTTACATAGGGCCAACCACGCTGGCAAGGCCGTGTGTGCTCGCCAAAATGCCGGTATAGATAGGTCGTTGTCGCAAGGGAACTGTGGTAGTGATAATAAGAATGGCACCGACATAAATGCCTGCTGCTCCTATACCAGAGACGGCACGTCCAACAATGAGAGCGTTCGAGGTTGGAGCGACACCAGCGACGAGAGAACCGACCTCCAAGACGAAGACCGCAAACAGGAAAACCCATTTGATAGAATTCGTCGTGTATAACCTGCCATAAAGCAGTTGCAAGGCGGAGACCGCAAACAGGTACGATGACCCGTACCAGGCTACATCGTTAAACGAGTTGAACTCTTTGGTGATGGCTGGAATGGCGGTAGATAGAATAGTCCCGTCCTACATCAGAAACAAAGGTTAGCCAGACACATGCCATAACCACCACTACCTAGACAAGGTGGAGTTTTACTAGAGCTACTAGGAAGATGGCAAAGTTAATGCCGATGGTCAAGAGTGCCACTTTCCAAAAGGGGGGATACTGAGACTCATCCTCTCGTGCTGGGGATGCATCGCCGACGGACCCGCTGTTCTCGGCATCAATCTCGTTTATTGCGCCTTGAGTTTCGTCTTTCTCTTGTAGTTGAGATGACGTAGGAATTCCCTGGATGCTGGCTTTTTCAAGCGCTGTCGAATACTGCAATGAAGGGGGCAATGTCGTTGTCTCGACCGTTGCAAGCGAATTTGAATTAGCCGCAACCGACACCGTGCTCTCATTTGTCATCATCATTGTCATCGCACAACACAGCAAGACCAAAAACGTAGAAACAAAAAAGGCTCTGAATTCCTTGTTAATTGTAGCCGAGTTGGAGCTGCTACTACATCGATATCCAAAGGGAAGGCGTTAACATTGCTGCGGATCGAACCGTAATGCGCTTTTGTTCAAACAAACGAGAACAAAAATCCAACTAGCAGTAAGAGGAGATTCTCCAACGTTTTGACAGATCGGCACCGTTTTTTTCTGAGTATTGTAGTTATTATGTAGGGTTCGGAGAACCCTTTCCCGAAACTGTCTCCGAATTCCTTCGCCGAACGTTCTCTCCGAATGCCCTCTCCGAACGCTGTCGCCGAATCCTGCCCATACGCGCGCCCTCCACGCCATACAATTTACCTCATCTGTTGAAACACGTGACATTGGTCTACTCCACATCCCTGTATATATGTTCATTTATACTATCATTCTTCACGTCCCTGATCTAGCTTTTAAGTCGACAAGCCAGCTAGGCTACCCATCTTGGCAACGACGAGCATAACAGGCGTGTCAAAAGAATCAAGAGACTGGGATTACATTGCATCCGAGATCCGTCAGGCCAGGGCTTCAAATAGGCAAGGCGAAGTGAACGAAAGCGAGGAGCTTTGGCTTATATAGACCTTGAGTCGCCGCTTGACTGAAAGAGATGACTAGACTTGTATGGCCTCATCGACGTCCTAGTCCATTATTGCAACGCACACGAACTTGCGAGCCTGCCTTTAAGCGGAAATTTTTAGGGTAAAATACGGGATGATCAATTCAGTTCAACTCGCTGCCCACTGTCCGCGGCTTAATGCTGACGCCACTTTAAGTATTTATCGAGTTGTCAGGCTGTTACCCAAGAAAAGCTGAGAGTGTCCAACCAGAGCTCTTGTCGGCGTCTCTCGGCCGTACTACACATTTACTATTTCCTAGCCTATTGTCAAGTTAGGTCCTTAAGCTTAATGTTTTGGTTGATCCCATTCTGGACGTAATGGCAAGATGCACTCATGAAACATCACGTCTCTGCAATATAAAAATGGTAATGAGGAAAACGATCTACGCATGTCTTAAATTCATCCGCCGTTGCCTAGTTAATCAACCGCCCATATTCATGATCTCTAAATATGAAGACTGTCCACATTTTTGCCAAGCCATTGGTAAGACCCTGATCTGAAATCATCCTTCAATAGAGTGCTGTGATCATTGAAGAAATTCATCAACTGATTTCCTCCCTTCCATTGGGGCCAGTTCGCAAACGCTGTTGACGTGCCATTGTTGGGATCCATAGTGTACAAGAACGAGAGATAATAGCTCTGAATAGCGTTGCTCGCATAGTTAGGAAGGATGCCATAGAATACTTGCAAAATATCGGAACCATGAAATGTACCAAGGATAGGAGTACCATAGTCATAGGAGGCCAAGTAAGACCACGATGGGACATTGGGGTTCGCGTTCAAAGTGTCTTGGAGGAACAGCCTCCGTGTCAAGGTAAACACAAGGTCGCCGAGGATGGCAGCGAGACGCTTGAATTGAGGATAGGGATTGTTTAAAATACCAGTCCTAAAGGGGCTTCCAGCTGAAAGGGCCGGGCTGTAGGTCCCTACGAGTTCAGCCACCATGTTTCTAGATGCCTTTTGGAAAAACACCGTAGAGAGGTAGTCGATAAGTTGGGCCTCTGTTGTGATATTCGATTGAAAGAGAGA
The DNA here is from genome assembly GCA_022385715.1 of Xylaria cubensis. NCBI lineage: Eukaryota > Fungi > Ascomycota > Sordariomycetes > Xylariales > Xylariaceae > Xylaria > Xylaria cubensis. The sequence continues at coordinate 365,596 of MU279011.1, read as the reverse complement.
GAATAGAGTTCCTTCGTCCTCTTGGTCACCAATGATCATAGGTACGGCAGCATACTGGCCATTTTTGATTAATACATCTGGACTGTCGGGCAAAATGACACCATCCGGCCGAGGAAGGTATGATAATGCGACGGATGTGTAGCTGAGAAGACCTGGAACGCTGCTTGCGGCCTTGCGGTAGGTTTCAAAGTCTGTAGAACGCAGACATTGAAGAGTGTCCTGAGAGCCGGAGCAACCGGCGGACCTGACGACTTGGTCATAAATATCTTGGCAGCGTTCACAATCGACCTTGTCTGCGGGTACGACGCTGCCGCTATCCATAATACCGGCACGGAAAAGCTTGTTGCCTTTATAAGTATTGTTGCCACCATAGAGTGCCATTTGATCTGTGACGGAAATGGAGCCAGCTGACTCTCCCCAGATAGTTACTTTGGTCGGGTCACCGCCAAAGGCGGCGATGTTGTCTTGGACCCATTCAAGACCCATGCGCTGGTCTAAGAGTCCCAAGTTGGCGGCCCCGTCTGCCAAAACCTCTTTGCCTGGCAAGAAACCAAAACCCCCAGTGCGATAATTAACAGACACAAAAACGAAGGGCTTCTTCTGGGAAACCCCGTTCAAAATCAGACCGCTAGCATCATACGTCTGCGTGCTACCCAATTCGAAGCCGCCGCCGAAGATCCAGAACAGTACAGGTAGTTTTGCATCAGGCTTAGTCCCAGCTGGTCGTTGCACTCTCATCGTCAGGCAGTCTTCGGTCTGCCCTGTCACGGTTTGAAAGAATGGTGTATTGGTCAGGTTACCAAGCACCTGTGTAATAAGATCCCCTTGAGTAGAGAAGAAAAATTGTGGGCAAGATGGACCTGAACCAGAAGCATCGAATGTGCCGAGAGTCGCAGTGCGTCTCTGTGGTGGACGAAGGCGGAGGTTTCCCACCGGCGGGTCAGCAAAGGGAATTCCACCAAAATTCTCGACTCCAAGGGCAGAAGAACCGACTACTGTCCCCAGAGTTGTCACGACAGAGGCCGTGGCCCTTTCCTCGAGAGGAACGGAACTCAGGGGCACCGCAGCAGCAAAGCCGGAGAGGGCTAGAGAGATGATATATCCCTTCATGTTGACTGACACGGGAAAGGATTTGAAATCTTTAACTTGCAGCTACAAAAAAAGCTAGCAGGCCCAAAGACTTGTCTCACCCTTTGCCGATCAACGTTGAAACTGCTGGAGGAAGAAGGCGAAGACGCGTCCAGTCCAGTCTGCCTACATTCCATCCACCTCAACGAGGCGACCGACTGTTTACCTATATACCAGGCATAGATGTAACCCTCTGCTGGCGATGCATGGCTGACTGATCGCACCGCCTACAGAGCATCCCTGGGAGTCGGGTGCAGCCAGCCCAAAACAGGGGTGCCTTGCGTGGTGCAATACGACCATGTTGGGTTTATCGGTAGATTCCTTTTCTAAGGCCTAGTGCACAAGTAAATAGTTCGACATGTATCCGCAACACTTGCCCGAAATCGAAGTTGCTCCAGGTACACATCACGAGGGGAAATAGAACGTGGATTTTTAATCCTTGTACCCTGCAAGATTTCCTCCGTTCCCCACGGGGATGAACCCCACCGCCAGAGACGTCAGACCGCATTCCCGTTCCTTTGTCACGTTGGGGTCCGTCAGTGTGATGAAAGGGTACGCCATATTGATATATGACATCTTCGTATTAGCTGTTTTGTGTTTCCGGTTTATAGAAGCGCATCTCCTGTGCATATCGGATCGGGGTTTGTTATTTTCAGTAGTGCCAAGTACCTATTATGATTCGTCGTACCAAATTTATTCCATACTTTCTCCGCACGGATCGGCGCTTTCGTCGACCAATCTTCCGCACATCGCGTAACCCACCCAGGAACGTGGTATTGTATGGTTTCCGAGACACGACGCGCATTAGTGAAAAGCATTAAATATCCCAGTTCGGAATACAATGCTCCCGGCTCTTCAATATTTAACTAGTCATGTAATACCATCGGTTCTATATTGTTAAATTCTCGCTACTGGTAATTAACAATCGCTCTAATATCATCAAGTATTGGCTTGGTGGTCCGATGGAAATGACTTGCTTATAATATCCATCACATTAACAGAACCTGGTTCTGACCTAGACAAACTGGTCAGTTTTGGATAAGGTGGTTACTTTGTATACTGTAATAGCCTTAGACCCTACGGATCAAAGAAGGTTATGGCCCAATAAGCTGGACACGGGATGACGGAATAAAATATATCACGAAGGATACCTACAACACCTAGCTTGGCAACGTCTATGCTTACACTAGACAAACCAGCACATCGCATCTGCGGGGAAGCACACTAAGTACGAAGCTCTCCACGAGCAAGATACCGCATTCGCCAGCCCTACATTTATGCATCCGCAATAGGTATGACGCTAGCGGAATTCTTTGCCGTGGGGATCATGCTAAGAGTTCAGCTATGAGGTGGATGAAGACCATCTTTGCTGCGTAACAAAGCCCTTCATAGGCCAGTGATAGCTGTGCATTTATTGTGCTCCTTTGTTCCATGGTGTCTCCAGATTTTATGAATGATGATGTTGTTGCTTGAACCTAGGTCTGGGACATTCTAGTTATTCCCCTTTTCACGGAAAACTGCACCATAGTGGTATAGCAACGGTCCTTCTCCTCACGGCACCCTTGGAAGCCCACAAAAGGAAAAGCTGCACACCATCTTCGACGCAAGGTACTACTATAGACTCGGCAGCTTAAGATCCCTGTGCTTTTCCCCAATGCCTCGGGACATTCTCTCAATTTGTCCTTGGAGAACTGAGTTATCCAGCTCGTTCTCACATGTGATCAAGATCTCAAACCTGAGACAGGTAGTTAGATTTCGATCCAGGCATATAACGTTGAATGCGGATCCGCCAACCCCGCATAGAATACCTATCACCAGACTGTAACATGGAGCTGTAAACGGAGTCTTGCAGAGAACGCTGAGAAGGAAATATTCCCGCTGCCTCGGTTGTTATTTCATTTATGATCGCGGTGCCTATACCCACGAATGAATAACGCGATCAGGAACGGAAGTACAACATGTGACAAATACGTTTAGGTCTCAATCTTGAGATAATCCAATTCTATTTGGAGTGGTTAATCCGAATACGATTGTCTGTCTTAGTCGACATTCAGTGTCCTTCGGGCCGTCCAAGCGTGCAAGGACCGGGAACCCCTTAATCCCAGGATACTGCCATCCGTTCAAAGTGGTCCCACGTTATACAAAGTCATATTTCTAAGTCATTCGACTTCTAAAAGTGTATTCAGTGTTGGTTCATTTGTTAGATGTTTCCAACACGTTAATAATAGCCTATGACATACTTGTTCACGATGGACCGGTTTGAACTGATCTCAAAACCACATGATTTGTGCTTGTTGATCCTTTTACATCAATATCAACATGAGTCTCAACAACAATGATACAACCCCGATTCCCAGCATATGTAAGCCGGCTTAGAATACTAAGGAAACGGTGCAAGCAGATTTTGACAGTTCTCATTGCTGGATTTTCAGGCTTAAATATTGTTATTGAGTAAGGAAGGAAACCCACAATCTATATAGAAGCATCTACTTAATATACTGGGCCACGGGACCGTGTCCGGTACCACCTGCCTCAGGGGACCCAAGTAACATTGAACCAGATGATGGGTAGGTACAGAATGAATCATCTAGAACTGCAAAACATTGGCATAATACAATATGACGTTACGTAATCTGAGTTGGCGATTTAGCTTCGTTTTCAGTCATATACTGTAGTATTTGTACTAAGTGAACAAGACGCCACTATGTCTCAATCGCAACTTCTCCTTTTTAATAGAGAGTCTCGCTTATTTGATTCGATACCTAGGCTCCTATATTAAAAAGATTCCACCACCTTCTCATACCGAAAATTAAAGAGCTTTTGAAACAATCTTCCATCACGTTGTTTCTTGAAACGAATACTCTAGATACTCTATTATGGTTTCCATGTGCACTGTTTCAACCTACTAATCGTCCAGTATTATATCAACTCAGCAAGCAACCTAGATGGTGCTGAACGATACTCTTACTAGTGGTATTGTATATCAAACAGCCCTACCTCTGCGCATGTTGTCACTGCCCTACAATAGCATAATATCAGCGACTTCGGAGCCGAAATCCCATGCTATTTTACCTTGTGTATATGCACTGGAATCACCAGGTCCTCATGGCTATTGATCTCATAATCGTCTGATGGTCGTTGTAGTTCAAGATTTTAAACCAAAAACATGTACCTAGTCTTTGCCTGTACACCACTGCGCTATTCTATCAATATAAGCGAGGAATGGAGGAGAAAGTATCATTCTGGGAGTTTTCACATCAGCCCGCCAAGCGTCGACACCTGCCTTTGATGACTAGTTGCTGTAAACTCCCGAAAGACCTCATATATCGCTTCCTGACGAATGTGATAAAACAAGGGCTAGTGATCTCGGGCTTGGAAAGGTCTTCGATATTATAATGATCTACTAATCCCCCTTTCTAGCCTTGGCGGCGATCTAGATTTAAATATACGAAAGCTTCGCTATTATCGTGAATTATTGTGATCATGCGAACGCGATAATGAGGGGAAAAGGATACGGGTAGCTGAATATGCACATCGCCGCCTCGTAGGCTGTTTACATAATATCGCCGGCACTAGCCCCTGGTTTACGGGTAGTTGTAATGCCAGTATCTAGGAGCTAGTCCGTGTAAGATGTGAGATATGCAATATTAGGCCTGTGTCCGTTTCTCCTAGCCGATAAGCGAAGCAACTGGAATTGTCAGCGCGTTCCCTAACCTGGTGGATATTGGCGCTATTAGGTTATAGGTCGTTAACGATGAGGAAACGTTCAAGAAGCCAGAATGATATGGTATATTACATGAAGTAAATGTAATTAAATATCATAAATTCCAAGGTAATGCCTGAAGTTACAGCAGACTTGAGAGGGCCATGATCCTGACAAAGAGATCCCCGCGTAGAGCTTCATTCGGTGTCGAGCCGCATTAATCCTAATTTATACACGCATTTCCATATCTAAACTTAGGTTAGTCCTTGGATTACATGTGATTTAAGTTATTTTGACTTAACCCACTTCCGCCTGTTGTCGGCAATCCCGAGATCGAAGCTGTTAAGCTTGTTTGAAGTAGGATAGCCATCGATTGCTTCTCATAAATATCTAAAATTCTCAGAATGCTAGGATCTCTAGTATGAGGTCACGTACAAGCTCTGTTGTTGCGTAAAGACGTCTATCCATCTCCGTGGGCTCTGGCTATACATACATGTCCTTTGTGCTGCGTGATCATCATACTGAAGTTCTGATCGATTGATATAGGGAGAAGCGTTAGTCTCCTTCCAGGTGAGTGAGCCGTGAATATACTATATGATACTCTATGCATATGCTTGAACATACCCCTAGTTAAAGCGGTTCGAAGACATTATAAATCGGCTCACAAGCTTGGTAATAGGGCACTGAATTTAGAATAACGCCAGCCGTAGGAGGCGAGGCTATAAGACCTATGCCAAAACGTGGTCTCGTCAAAGTACAATGCTTAGACCAGTTAATCTAGTGTAATTCGACATGTTGATAAAGGCGAAAATCTCATTGTGGGATTTTGAGCAAGATAGCTGTGTTGTGTTGCATTTGGTTGTCTAACTCTACGTGAAACTAGCACGACCAACCCCCGACAATCTTTCCTCAACAAGCCTCTTTCAGCTAAGGCGACGACTTCATCTGCTGGTCGATGCAGGTCCCAATCGATAGAGCTTCTATATGCTCATTTTGATGTGCATTAAAGTCGTCAAAGCAAGGTCTTTGACAGAGAGCAATATTTCTTTTGTTTTCCCTATGCGTTTCCTAGAGGTATGGCATTTCCAATTCCTGACCCATGATCGATTATTTATTACCCAATTCAACGCCCAACGCTAACCCTGTCTGTCTGGTCTGCCTAGACCCCTCATCTCATGAAATCCCATGACCTTTTCGGTAAATATTCCTATTAAGACCCCATCTACTGTAGCGTTTGCACAGGGAAGCTCAAATCCGGGTTAACGAGGGTGTTGTTCGTAACCATGTTGTCTGTGTACCCCGCATAAACAATGAGCTTCTTGGAATAGTCAACAACCGAGATGACGGTGAAGCCCTGGCCTCTAGAACACTCGGAGTCAGTTATCACGGGTTTGAGATTGGATTGCCGGGGGGGATGGTCCTTACGGGCCGAATTGACCGCTCCAGCCGCTGGTAATGTTGAAAACACCACACTTGACTGGGCCGCCGCTGGACTGGGAAGCCGGTGCCGGGGCGACGGCCTTCACGGTATACGTGCAAGGCGTGACGGCGACCCCAGTTTCATTTGTGTTGATCCCGAACTTCCAGGTAACCGACTGGTCACCAGTTCCGATGGTTCGCGACAGCGACTGGATAGTCCATTCTGTCGATGCGAAGGTGGACAGGGTCGCCGCGGCGGCGGAGGTGGAAAAGAGGGCGAGAATTGTGCTTGTGAGCTGCATCTTGGTGAAATATGTTTTGACAACGGACTGATGGAAGGTCGTGATATTTTAGCAAGGCTATATAAAGCTCCGAGTGGCTCCTATTCCTTTCTATCCTAAAGTGATGACGGCAGATATGATGATGGGGATGCTACTCACAAAGGCGAGACATGGAAAAAGCCCAACGTTAACAGCGTCCTCTATCCTTATATACAAAATTCTGAACGAACCACCCAACCCCCCAACTATTGGTTCAAAGTGCATGCTACTAAACAAGGACCAAATGCCCCGGATCCTCAATTCCCCATGGGCAGTACTGCCGCGGGGGTTGGACATACCCGGGCAGGCCAGGCAGAGATGGTATGTCTAAAACACTAAAACACTAAAAAACACACCTCGTATCCGTTGTGTTCCATCGCCACCGCATATTGGGGCGCGGCCCGCTAAGTGGCAGCGACGCCCAAAACTCCCAAGTCCCGGTCCGAGAGCGCTATCCAGCGGTCAGGAGATCAAGTCCGAATCTTCCGATTCGATTGGGAGGAGTGTCGACGATGTTAACCCGTCGCGGGGTGGACGGGATCGGCAGCGCCAAGCCCTCGTATTGGTAGATGTGCCTGCATGGCAGTACCGCGTTCCCCGCACAAACTGCAACGTCGATCTCTTTTATGTATGCGTAGCCAGCTGACTTGGCTGAGAGCCTTTTTATTTTTTCATTTTTTTGATTCACAAATCAATTCGTTTTGAATTACCCTAATATGTTCCGAACACGGCTCTGTTGACGTGTCAGACGTTGGTCGATGGCTGGATATTGGATGGTTACATATGAATATGATGCTGTGAAGTGGATGCTCGAATAGAGATATTAACTAGGGGACGTTGTATAACGTAGCATCCTATACCTTTCCAGCTGATGATCAACCTCACCGAGAGACCCAAATGGATGCGTTGTTCCACCCACCTGATAGTAGTCTAGCGGTATCTCTTCCGACACTAAGTGGCTGGTGGTCTTCTTTCAGCATAACATGAGTTCGTTAGTTTCAATTTTAGTTACCGAACCCTACATAGTATAATAACGATGGGGCCTCAGAGAAGTAATTGTTCATAGAGTGCCTACCTAGCTATTTATGGAATCCTATAATTTCACCGTCTGTCTGTATTGAACTCTATATCACAATGCCTCTAGATGACCAGCCGTTCTTACCTTTCCAGGCCCAAACGATCATAGATGCGCCAATCCAGATTGACACTGTCATTGCCCAAAACGTTGGAACGTAGCACTGCTTTCCATAGCAAAACACATCCTCGCCTGTCCCTTCATCTTCGAGCGAGGCCGAGTTACGAACCCCGGCTTGATAGACTGCAGAGTAGATGGTCCCCCATATTACAGAACCAAGCGCTGGCGTTAGAGCAATAATGCCGAAGTTGGTACCGAAGTTTTCAACCCCCCAGATCATGGTGATAATAATAGGAGTGAGGCTAAACACCGCGCCATAGCCTGCACCAATCAAACCAGATACAATCCAAAAGCGGCCAGCATGCTCTTGTACTACGCCCGAAGCCAATACTAAAGACCCGCCCGAGAAGATCATGGCTGACACAACATATAAAACCACACGCGAGATCTGCAACTTTCGTCGTAGAACAGGAAGTGAATGTGGATTTCCGGTTTGAATATGCTGGCTTTCTGGGGTTGGTGATAATAGGTCGCTCAGTGAGGCGACCACTACTCGTGCTACCGTACTCACTGTAGCCATGATAGAGACATGAGTGGCAGCAGAGGGCGGCTTGGAATAGGTATTGGGCGAGGTCAGCGTCCCAATGACAGTTCCGAGGTTGTTGATGAACGACTCGCCAGGTCCGATGATGAGCCAGAAGCTAAGTGCAAAGAGCCACATAGTCGGATCGGCCAAAAAAGTCCTGGTCTCGGCATTGAGAAGCCAAGCTTTCTTCAGCTTCGCGTACATATCGCTTTCATTGTCTCTCGATGTATCCCGGGCATCAGAGTCTTCGTTCTCATCATCAATACTAGTGGGCTGTATAGTACCGTAACCTCGATCTGCCCTTCGACGAAACACCTCACTACTCTCGAGAAGCCCACTTCTTTCAAGCTCTTCAACTGCCTCATCAATAAGATCCTTCTCGTCAACGATTCGTAGCGCAAATGTACCGATGATCCCAATGACGATGAACAGAATGGCAATAAACAAAAAGAAGCGGAAAACGTTGACATCGCCCTTTGTCCCATCGGGTTGGGTTTCGTAGAGCAATCGACTAGCGGCCTGACTTATGATCATGCCACTTAAACCGAAGGCGGCAATGGGAGCAACAAGCATCAACCCTCGATATTTCCCTTTGCCAAAGTTCTTGGCGCAAGTCGTGATTGAGGCCAGATATAAGCACGCAGTACCCATACCGATGGCCACAAAAGCAAGCAACATGGGCGCGAATGTAGTGCTGTGGCCGGCTGCATGGCCCTCCACTTCTTGAACACCCTTCCGGTATAAGGCTGCAGCGAGCGTGTATCCGCCGCCGGCCAGCACGGCGGAAACGAAGGACAGGAGGCCTGGGCCAAAGCGGTCGCACACGTAACCGATAATGGGCACAGGCAGATACATGGCGATGTTCATGGTGCTCGCAATGCCATTGATCTGGAACTGGCTGTAGTGCAAGCGGGACTGGAAGAGATGTCCGTAGAGCGAGAAGACGGTGACCGAGCCAGCACCAAGCGCGCCGACGATGGAAGCTACGAAGGCGACAGAGCGCAGAGCAAGGGCCTGGCGGCGACGTTTCGGGTTCGGGGTCGCATCGCTTATCGAGCTTGCCGAACTAGAGAGGGAGGAGGAAAGGGCCGTGGGAGAGACGGTGCGCAGGAGGGGTGCGTCGGATGACTCGGTCGATTCGTCGGCCATGATGGCGACTCGCGCTCAGCAGTCGGTGTCGTGCAAGATCCAGTCGGTAGCCGCTGCGCTTCGTCGTTGTCGACCTACTAAGACGCGTAGGTACCAATATCAATAAATATACTAGTTATCCATAAATACAGGACAAAGAACACGAGAAAAGCAAAATATATGCAAGATTCTACAGAAAAACAGCAAAAAATCGAAAAACAGGATACCGCACGACTGCGCAAGCATTCAACTTGAGATAATTTCACTTTAACATGTCGATACCTGGGTAGGCTGTCGTGGCTGGAAGCGTAAATGAATGAAGGAAGGAAAGGCAGCAGGAAGCTCGGGTGTGTCACGAGCCCACGTCATTGGGCAGCCCAATCCCAATATTATCATGTATATGTACTTTCTATCCACCGCTATGCATTAGTAGTTCTGAGTACAGTGTACATTAGGTACTCTGCTTACCAGGGCATGTACCAACATAACATGTAGCAGCGACATGTACATGTAGTCAAAATTTACTGTTCATATTTTTATGAGGCTCTCTTTCCTCTTCTTTACATTAAGATTAATAAAAAGAAAAAAAAGGAAGAGAAAAAGAGGAAGAAAAACCGGGACCTGGCGGTTCTGTCGACTGCTGTGCGGCTGCGACTGTGCGACCACGCAAATATGATGTTTGTTTATCTATCCCATCCCTTGTTTGCAACTACACCGCAACCTCTCCTTGCGAAGTATCTCTCACGTAAACATATCCTTCTCAACAAATACAGCAGATCTTGAGCGTCCAACTACTTCAAACCATGAAGCCTATTACATCAGTCATCATGAGCCGTAGCCCAAGGTATTCCGAACTCCGGCAACTTGTCTTTGACGATAATGGTCTTACACTGGAGGAAGCTCGATACCTGAAGTTTCTGCTCTACGATATACACACAGATCTGATCAGCGACCTGCCGCTTGAGCTCATTATCTTGGTTGCCTTGGAGCTCGAGCTCCACGACTTTCACCATTGTCTGCACGTGTCGAAGGCCTGGAGACGGCGGTTCCTGTCAGATTCGGTCATGCTAGCATATGCGAATCGCCGATGGCCAGCCCTAATTGACGGCGTTATGATTCAGTCTAGATTCCTAGAGGTTCTCATGAAACTGAGAGTGACGCCTCCTGATACTTATGGCTGCTACCGAAAACAGTGGCGAGTCGCCGAAGAAGTGCGGTTCGACAACAAAACACATTTTACACTCGATCCAGTATTTCATTCTCAACTCAGCAATGTGCCTGATGTCTACACACGATATTCCATAGAGCCAGATGGAACAGAAGAGCCGGATGGAATAGAGAAGCCAACTCCCTTCTACGCATATGGAAAAGTGGCATGGCATATACCTGGTTGTGCTATAATTATTGATGATCTGCGATCAAAAACACGAAAAGTCTTCACCCCGCCGAGTGGTACGATGCGTGGCTCGTCACTAGAGTTGCGATCGCTTGGCTCTAGACTGGCCATTGGGACAATCGACCGACTGTTGTAAGTTTTGTCCATATCCTATAATAAAAACATGTTTGCTGATATGGCAATTTCAGAATCGCTTTCGATCATGTCGACAATCGGGCGTACGAGAAGTCGCTCCCTAGCCGGGTACTTCAATGTGCCACTCAAGACAGTAGGGTTGCCATTGTATTATATGGGGGTGATGTGATCACCTGGACCCCTAACCATGCAGCAACCCACCTCGATATATCACGTTTGATTCTTGGATTGGGCATGAACCCGCGACATACCAAATCTTGGAAAAAGCATCTTAACGTGTTTTTTGATCCCCGCAATAGTAAGACTTTATACCTGGCTTCCAGCTACCGTTTTGAAACCAAGAACTTGGTTCGAGTCACAGTTCATGAGTTTTCGGGATCCGTTCACATAGCTTCGTGGTCCTTCGACAACCGATATCCTTATAATAAAGTGAGCAGTTCGGCGGACTATGAGATTGATTACGGTTGTATACTCTTCTACCAGAGTGGGAATGATCCATTCGCAGTGTTCGACAAGATTAAACGAAAGTTTGTTGATGTCGACTATTATGATTATGACAAGGACCTTTTTTATTTCTATTTACATAATCTGGAACCAATGGATTTGGACTTTAAAGTCAGCTTTCGCAAGGACTATGAGAGCTATGGCGGCTATGACGTATTGCAGCTCACATTGCCACAGAATACATGGGACAAAGAACATTGCTAGGGCCACATGAACGAAACGAAACGGAAAGTGTATGTGGCGAGACTTCAAATTCCTAATAAATTATCGTTCCGTTTACCAGCTGGTATTTACTCAGAATGCAATGACACAATAAAGAGACAATAAATGATTGAGACTGAGATCAAGGCAATTTGCCCTGCGGCGGAGTGATCTGGATATATTTGGTAACTAGAAACTATGGGCTCCATTACATCTGATCATTTGTAGATTTACTGAGGGCATATGATGACTGACACAATGAAAAAGTTTTGCATCTCAGAGTGACTGACATAACTATCCCACTCATGAGAACTCTCCAGATATTACATCACCGGACCGTACAGTTTCCTCATATATATATATTTACCACTTGGCGAGGCCAGCCTTGACGAACATAGCCAGAGCGGAGCCGATACCGACGAACCAGACCGGGGTCCGGAGACCGGCCATCTGGCGGTTGCCGCCGAGGAAGATGTACACCCAATTGTAGACAATACGGCTAAGGATGTAGGTGATGGACAGCGAGTTCATGGCTACGTTGCTGAGACCGGCACTGTTGCCGGCGACGATGGCCGCTGCGAAGAGGGGTAGACCCTCGAACCCATTGGAGCTAGCGGACTCGGCGCGCTGAATGCGGGCTACGGTCTAGATCCGCCAGGACCTGTCAATGGATATTCACCATTGAGGGCGATGGAGGTCGGAACTTACCTCCTTGTCCAAACCGGACTTCTCCAGCCGGGCAGGAAAGGTTCGAGGGTTGGTCGGGTCGAAGTACTTCTGGCCAGGACCCTGGAAAGCAGAGTAGCTTCGGGGCCACAGAGCCTTAATAGTTGAGATAATGTTAGTGATCTTCCGTGATCTCTAGTTGGGTGTAACTGATCAGGCATGCAGCAAATTTGATGGTTTCTGTTTGATTCAGATCCATCCTGATGCAGATTGCCTCTTCTGAAGCATTAAAGACGCATTGTAATGTAACGTACAGTGAATACCGCCACTGGGATCTACCGACATTGGTTAGCATTCTTTCTTTGAATATAAGAGAATTGCAACTTACAGTGAAGTACGAAATGTTCTTCTCGACAAAGAAAGAAAGGGACGCCATCTTGGTCAGATAGGTGTGCTAGTGATGATAATAGTACGAGTCTCAATTGACAACAGAATGTATAGTGAGTTATAAAAGACGATGATGAGCAGAAACTATGACGCGGTTAATCGTGATGCCGAGGGCAAGTCACCTATTAATAGCAGGAGTAAAGACCCAAGCATAGTGCATCTTGAGCTAAGGAAGCAATACCACCTAAATTAGCCCAAGGCGAAAATTCCACTTGCCCGCGGGGGCCACTATTACGCTAGCAAGTTCCCAATTCCATTTCTTCGGGGTCATTACTGTACATGTCGTCCGTCGTCCGGTCCAATGACTAACCGATAGGTTATTCAGAATGTGGTTCTTGGACCGAGAAGCTGCTTGTTGGGTCGCCGATTCGGGAAGAACACCGCATTACCCCTCGGTATTATATACACTAGGATGACTAATAATGCTCTGTTAGGAATAATCAATCGGATAAGCTGGGGGGATACCTACCTATGTGTATTGTATCCGCACTTTTCGTTTTGGTTGCCCTAGTGGGTTTGACTGAACGGATTGCTATATTCATCGGTCCTGAAAGCCAGCAATGGCATAATCTTGAAAGTAGCTCTGGCTGTCTCTGTCTTCGTATGCGCATTGAAGAGACTAACATTAGAGTCTCACCTTACACAGATCCTAATCAAATTAGGAGCGAAAATAGATGTAACTTGAGTGCGCAGCCTAACGCAGTTTGCGTCAAATAATCACGTATCCAAGGTAGTTGAGAGTATAAGGGTATCATATTATAATGCATTACCTTCGGAATGAGAAGGGATAATTTTATGTACAAGTCCAGCATCAAGGAACTAAATCAGCTCATGAAGCCACCTCCACACGCCATCTGCTCAACTGAAGTCTGCCCCATTCCAGTCTCCCCAAAGATCATTCAGATCTGAACCCAGAAGTTCAAAATTGAAATCAGGATTCGGTACCAACAGCTGACTGAGGTCTGTTGGTGGCATCGCCCAAGGTATAGAAGGCGGTAAGCCTTCACGAGGAAGTGCTGTAGGTCCTAACTGCGTGGCAGGGAGCGGCGTGGCAGTTGAATACGTACTCATAGGCTAGACAGCGGGTCAGTAAATTCGCTTAAGCGAGTTTAATAATAAATATCTAGGGCTTAAGATAATATAATTACCATGAATTCGTGAGCAGCTGAGCTTGATTGTTGTGCGGTTCCATCTGGCTGCGCCTCAGGCTGTTCTTGATACGACAAGAGTTTGTAATGGAGACCGATGAACCGTTCAGCGGCCTGGGCTTTCGCAGCCTCTGCGGTTTTTAAGCCCAGATGAGTTTCCATAAGGCCATATGCAGCACACATGCTAGAGTAGCCCCAGGGATCATTATTGCCGCATCTCAGTACACGGTCTTCTTTCAAGGCGATGCATTTCTCAACAAGCTGAATTGTCTCTTTGCTATTGCTGTTGATAAGTGATGTTGAACCTATTGAGCCATTAATGATGGGCTTAGAGGAAGCAGACGCTCTGCAGATATACCTTTAGGTTGAAGAATCGAGATATTACAGAGGTTCATAGCCGTGCTAATTGAATCCTCACGTAGAAAGTTCAAAGTACGAATCCCTTTCTGGAAAAGTTGGTCATGCATCAAGACCAAATCTCGGGCAGCGGTATAATATATAAACTCTGACATCTGATACTTGGAGTGGGACTTTCGTAACTTCAGGAACGGCAGGTGTAGAGGCATGAGAAATTGTCGAAGTTGGATGTGTAATAGAGTATAGGCAAGAGACGGTTTGTGAGAAACCCCTGAGCTTTTATCGGATTCAAGGTCCCATGTCGGGATGGCGTCGATCTCATGGGTGATCAAATCAGTATATTGAAGAACTTGTTCCCAATCCAGATCGATCGGAGGGCCGGTCAAAATCTTATACAGCTCGAGTCGCGCTGGGATACTCTGGCGACTGAAGTGGGCATATGATGAAGAGGTGTACTCTGATCGTGGCTTTGAAATAGGCATCTCTGTAGAGTCTGGATTAAAGCTGTCGTCGTCGATGTTGCTGGGGGCTTCCACATCGAAGTGGACCTGACTGAGCAACGTTGGAACGCCCAGGTCAAACGATGCTTGTAAATCGAATTCGACTATGGTCGACCATATACGTCTTCTCATCTCCTTGTTGTACGGACTGATCTCTGACGAAATAGTATCGGGATCTTGGTGCAACCCTATCGTAATCGCCTCACGAACAAGTCCGCCAGACGTTGTCCAAAACCGCTTTTTCTTAAGGATATTGACCTTCTTGGCAAGGTAAAGAAGGCAGTCGATCTGATAATGCACTAGCCCACGGTGCTTGTGGCTTTGTTGGCTGGCCCATTTGTCGCAGGCCTTAACCCATTTTTCAGCCATGGCATGTGCGCTTGACTTGACTCCAATAAACTTGCCAGATGTTTGCATGCCAAGGCAACAGGATACCGAGATCATCGATAGCACAAGAACCGAAAACGAAGCGGGTCTTGTATAATTTGGATCCCAGAAGGACTCGTATTCCTTCCTAAAAGTTGGGATGTGAACAATTCGATGAAGCTGTTCAAACTGATCCAAGTAGACGGCGACCAGTGAATCAGTCTCTTCTTTAGAGGGTAGCAGTGCTTCTAAAACAGGGTCAGATTCGGCAGCCTTTTTTTCGCGGTCTTGCTTTCTTTTGTACCGATCCTTCTTCTGGATATTAAGAGGCCGCAGCCACTCATCCGCTATCTCCCTCATAAAATGGGCTATGCCGGTAATATTTTTGAGGGATGACCAAGCATTATGTGGGCCGTGATATCTGCTCTTGAAGCACATCGCATTTTCGGCAGCCTTGATTCGCGCTATTTCATCTGGGTTCGTGAAGCCGGAACCGGGATGAGTCCAATATGAGGGTGGCGTGTCTTTAGACGCGTCTCTTGTTGTTGCAGGAGAGGCAACAATCGTGCTGCCGTCCACCGAAGACTGCTTTGCTAGCGCATTTCTTAGCTGGGCAACTTCAAGCTCCAGTTTCCTGATGCGCTCATGATCCCGCGCTGTATCTTTCGCAACAACAATGTCAGCGTTCTGACGAGATGGGGTCTGATTGCTGCTTGTGCGGCGTCCATCTGCACCATACGAGATAAAAGGATTTTCCGTTGGGATGAACGTGTTCCTTGCCGCGACCGTGACTGTGGTTGGGCCACCGGGTCTTGTCTCGTATGTGCACCGGTCGGGAGTCCCGGATTTGATGCATCGATCACAAGGCAGCTCTCTCGAGCATGACAGTTTCCTCCGCCTACATTCCAGACATGAGAGTCGCACTCGCTGGCGCTTTCGTGTGGAGCCCTGGTGACTGTTTTCATCTTCTTGGCCGTCGTGATCATCATGGTCGTCATCATCAATGTGACGCTTCTTTGAGATTTCTCTCGAGTCCCCCATTGTGCCAAAGGAGGGTTTCGGGGTAAGAGAGTGTTAAGGCTGGCTACGGGTCCATCACTTTAACGGGAACTAGAAAGTGTGGAGTGTTGACTCACAGCTAATATTATAATATGGGTATACATTGAAATTCTTACGGCGGCGATTCGCGCCAGTGCTGCAATTGGTATGGCAGCTTTTTCTCCAAGGGGGTAAGATGATGTAAGTTGATCTGATAAGATTGATTCACTTCATAGGTGCCTTTTGATCGCTGGTGCCTTGTTCGAATGCTCGGATTTGGTCCCTCGGAGCTCGGCATTAAGGAAAGCATATCCGAGCGATGCTGTTTCCTCATAAACCTGTCGTGCGTGCTGATACGTCTATGAAACGTCTGATAAAGTTGAATGGTCCTCCAGGGTTTATGTTCTTGCAAAACCTTAATTGAAATTAACTAAACAAATTACAGTGCCCGTACTTGATGTGATCGATGCTTACATTTCCAAGGTTGGTGGTGACGCTTTACTTTTTAAGTTCAAAACTGCACGAACTTCGACCTATTATATGCATGGCCACTTTCAAGTGCATATATCCTAGTACAAAGATTAATCCTGTAACGACCTCATTTACCTAGCTGAATGATAAGATACTAAGGTTGTTATCGAGCGCATCTCACGTACTTGTCAGATTCCAGCCTCAATATCCCAATCGCAGTTTTACCCAGCTAGTTATCACAATGACATAGCGGTCATGCTATCTCTACTAATCGGCCAATTTGGCCTGTTGTTATGCTATTTACTAACCCCCACGGATGCTACAGTAGTTCCTGGTAGAGCATTTGATAGATTCATTAGTATATGGCTTGAGAATCAGGTCAGTATCATCAGCCCAGGCCAGTGGACGCCAGTTTCTTCCTTGGACTAGCAACTAATACGTATTCTCCCCCTTAGGACTTTGATAAGGTCGTCGTAGATTCTGCTTTTGCGGACTTGAAGAGATTTGGCATCTTACAAACACGTTATTATGCACAAACGCACCCAAGCCAGCCCAACTATTTAGCTGCAGTCGGAGGCGATTACTGGGGTTTAGATCATGATGAAGTGGTCCGAATTCCTCCCAATGTATCTACAATAGTCGATCTTCTTGAGCCAAAAGACATATCGTGGGGAGGGTATTTCGAGGGTATGCCAGGACCTGGCTATATGGCGGAAGCTAGCGTAGGGCGGCCAGAGAACCAATCGCCTAACGGTACTTGGGATTACGTGCGAAAACACAAGTGCGTTGTGATCCTGGTTTTGATTGACTCAGAATGTGCTAATGCTAATCGAACTAAATAGCCCCTTTGTCTCGTACGATTCGATTAACTATGTCGGGCGCCGGTTACTCAACTTACTCTCCTTGGACGATTTCCAAAGCGACTTCTCTGCTGGTGTCGTGCCGGTACGTATTCACAAGACATTCATGAGCCAAATAAGCTATCCTCTAACTCCTCCTTTAGCAATTCGTTATGATTTCTCCTGACATGCTCAACGATGGGCATAATACTACATTAGATTATGCGACCAATTGGGTCCGCGAGTTCCTGAAGCCTCTGCTCACTGATGGGGCCTTCGCCGAAAAGACGCTCGTGCAATTGACATATGACGAAACAGAGGACTATACAAAACCCAACCGCATTGCCTCTTTGCTAATGGGCAATGCTGTGCCTAAGAAACTTCTGGGAACTGCCGATGACACCTTTTATACCCATTTCTCAATCCTATCAACGATGGAGAACAACTGGGGCCTACCGAATCTAGGTCGATTTGACGTTGGGGCCAATGTTTTCCAATTCGTCGCGGATGCTACAGGATATCCAAATACTGATCCTCCCAACGTCGCGAATATCAACAACTCGATATCGTATCCCGGACCACTTAATAGGAATCACCCTACGAAGTTAACGACTTTTCCTCCTCCAAACCTGAAGCTGACCGGTGCTGGTGGAGAACCTATACTAGAAGCAATTGCTCAGACCTGGAAGTCCGAGGCAAAATCAGATACTCCCTACGATGGTAGTGGCAGGGTGTACGACGGCGATGACTTGCCTGTATATAAAGGACAAGGGTAGAACCCGAATCCTCATATCAATTGTTCATTGTTGAATTCCTAGGTAGAACCGAAATAGACTAAACGTGGAGCCAGGTAATCCGCCAAGACCCGCACTGTATGTAGGTAGGTAAATCTGAATATCTGATAGCTGAATATTTCCCATTGTCAAGACAACTTACCTTAGTAGATTCTAAGGTTGCACGTATGAGTATCCAACTTTCTCGCTACGCATCAATAATCCCGACTTATACTTACTTTGTATGAGGTCGAACATATTAGTGACAACTATGCATACTGCTACCACCTCTACAAGCCTCTTCACGGCTCTCATCCGAACCCATCACATCACTAGCCGTAAGAAGCTCCAGCGCGTGAGAAAGGCAGCGTCGCAGCACGCTCTGCCCTTCGTTCTAATACGAAGCGGTGGTTCGCCGGGCATCATGTATGCGGAAGGTGCAGAAGCCGACGTCAATGCTTGGGTAAGCTTTGTACGAGGCCTTCGATATAAGGACTTTCAGTGTCCTCGAAAGCCGGCAGCAAATATGGTCTTTGTGCCAAGCCAAGCAATCCAGAGTAGTTTTGAAGAAGTTACATCAGTGACTGAATTTGGCCATCGCATGGAGCAGAGAGGCCTGGCCTCGTGGTGGAAGTCAGCTATGGGATATAGCTCGTCTACTTGAGAGCACCATACCGTGGCGTTCCGCACAGCACGCACGACGGGATCACAGTACAACATCATACTACTATTGATCGTTTTGGGGCAGAATGGGCTTGGTATCGACGTCATGGGAAAGTATTCACTCACCGTCTTCTCGGTCTCGGCCGCACTGGCTTGAATCTGTCAATTAACACCATCCATATCGTGGAACAACTACCTTTCGGATCGGCTTCCATTTCGCTTTCGCGAAATTAAGAGGCACACTTCTGGGCGAGAAGCGGCCGCCTCAACATAGGCGCTTACATATCAGTCACGATATGAACAACTCATGACGCCGTCTCACAGTTGCATTCCAGCAAGTCGGCCCGCCTGACCTCCCAGTCGATACAATTCGTCCTATTTGCCGTTAGCGCCTTGTCCGTCGGCAATCTACGCTCCGATACGGTTTGGAATCACACTATGTATATTAACTTCAAGCGTCTGTCGACTATTTAGGAGGTGATGGGCTTGCCTACTACAATCCGTGGGTTGGGGCTCGGTGGAAAACCTGGGGTATTCAGCCGCGAACGGCAGTTCCATCTATGGATTCGCAAGTCGCACAACCAATGATATCCCTGCGAGTTATTGGCTTCGTTCTCGTATTTATAGCACTCGGCGCGATTCAACCGATGAGGCCGACAAATCGCTATTGCATTCTGCTAGGGAGAGAGATATAACATTGGTCAAGGCATCCCATCCTTGAAAAGGTTCCTAGCCCTAGGTCTGCTTACCTCCAGTGAGATTGAAGCTCAGTTGTTAACAAAATGAAATCCGCAGCCTACGCTTTGGTCTCAGCGACACTGGCCTTCCAGGCCTCGGGCCACTCTATCTTCCAGAATCTTTGGGTAGACGGTGTCGACTATATAAGTCATCCCCCACGAGCGAGACTATGAAAGCTGCTAACCTACGATGCACGGATCCCAATGCGTCCGCATGCCCGCGAATAACAACCCCGTAACCAATGTCAACAGTAACGACATTCGATGCAATGTTGGTGGTACGAAGGGCGTCAGTGGGAAATGCGCTGTCAAGGCAGGATCCACAGTCACAGTCGAGATGCACGCGGTACGATAGACGAATTTCACATAGAGTAACGTCCACTAATGGCTTTGCAGCAACCCGGAGACCGGAAATGTGGCCAGGAAGCAATCGGCGGCGCTCATTATGGCCCAGTCAACGTATACCTGAGCCAAGTCCCGGATGCCACAACGGCCGATGGCTCGACCTCTTGGTATAAGATCTTCGCCGACTCTTGGTCCGCGAAGGGATCTGTGGGTGACGGTGACAACTGGGGAACCAACGACCTCAACGCCTGCTGTGGCAAGATGGATGTGCCTATCCCCGCGGATACCCCATCGGGCGACTACCTGCTTCGTGCTGAAGTCATTGCTCTTCATACCGCAGGCCAGGCTGGCGGTGCCCAGTTCTACATGTCCTGCTACCAGATCACAGGTGAGTTGATGTCATATCAGATTATCTCGGCTTAAGGCTTTGTTTCTACGAGTTACTAACTCCGTGCCTCTCTAGTATCTGGCGGTTCCGGAAGTCTTCCAGCAGGTGTGAAGCTTCCTGGGGCCTTCAAGGCATCCGATCCCGGTATTCAAGTGAACATCCACGCCAAGATGAGCAGCTACGTGAACCCAGGACCAGCCGTTATTGCTGGCGGCCTTACCAAGACCGCCGGCTCTACCTGCAGCAGTGGCTGTGCTAAGACTTGTACTGCTGGCAGTGGTCCTGTTGGAACCGCGATCGCAGCTCCGGCTCCTACTGGTGGCTCAGGTGGCTCGGGTGGTGGCGCCGGCGGTTGTGCTCAGGCGCAATTCCAACAGTGTGGTGGTCAGGGATACACAGGTTGCACCGCTTGTGCTGTGAGTTATCCCAGCGATATGTTTTGCCAGATATATACTGATCTTTTTGCAGAGCGGACTCACTTGCAAGGATGTGTCTCCCCCATACTACTCCCAGTGCAGCTAGAGGAACCCGGACAACGAGGGTTAAGTAGTGTTGTATGGTTGATCAAGCTTGAAAGTTGTTGCTTCGGAAAGCAGGATGAGTGCCTATTATCAATGTCAACGAATAGTAGAGTATCTCAAAGCATGACTAATATCACAATTTAACTTAAACGGTCTTCTCCTGCAAAGCCCTCGATTCCCTTCACTTCAGCCCTTTCCACTCCTACACCCGTAATTATACAATATAGCTAACAACCAGGACATGTATCGCCATTCATTGGTAAATTAGGAATGACATCTGAAATACCTTCCAATTTGTAACCCCAAAGAAATCTCCTCAGTTATCTACAGCATACAGTAACACTCCTGTCCTATTTATAGTTCAAGATCCATTAGTGAAGATCGGGGGCCCGCCCCTAACCCAAACCGCTTAGATGCATCTGTCGCTCCCGCCTTTCCAGGGCCCGCATATCAAATAGTTAAACATCGCAGAATGTTGTCCGAGCACCTAGAAACCCGACGACCTTGCTTGTTCCCCTCTCCGCCCTATTGTCAGGATTACCACTACATGAGGAGGTCGCCATTGCAAGGGCACCAGAACACAAGATGGATCCCAAAATGCGCATCACGGCGCACATGAACAAGGAGCACGGGGCCGAACTCAAGCTGTACCTACGAGCTTTCAACGGCCTTTCCTCGTCCGCCGCCGCCGACGCCCTGCTGACCGACATAACCCTCGACGCCCTCACCATTTCGTCCGCGACCGGCGTTCACACCGTGCGCATCTCCCCGCCCATGAAGTCGCTCGCCGACGCCCGCGTGCGTCTCGTCGACATGGCGGAGCGCGCGCAGGAGAAGCTCGGCCTCAGCGACATCCGGATCGACCGGTTCCTGCCGCCACGGGGAGGCGGGCTTCTGTCGTTCATCGGGGTCAGCTTCTACTTTCTCAGCGCGGCCATCGTGTCGTCGGGTCTGCTGCATTCCGGGACGGCGGCGTGGGCGTTCCTGGATGCATACTTCCCCTTTGGCGCTGCGGGATTCACGTGGCTGGTGAAGACAATCGGTCTTCCAGTCGTGGCGATCCACGTCACCGAGGCGTGGTGGATGGCGCGCACTCGGCTGGCGAGGTATGGTGTCGAGACGGGCAGCGCGCTGTGGTTCAAGTGGGTGTTGGAGACGTTCGTGGAGGGGTTCCCCGCCATGGTCCGATTCGACCAGATGGTGCAGGAGGAGAAAAAGAAAAAAGAGGCCGCGAAGCACTAGAGATTTGGTTCGAGCCTGAGGATCCGGGGTAGAAACGCTGGGTTTGGAGATACCCCCGGGGCACAAGAACGAGTGAGACGATTTTCACATGCATATAGATTCCTCCAGCGGTCAATTTTAGACGTAACTCGCGGCGGTAACGATGCAATGACTGATGATAATAGAAGACGATCCCGTTTCGCAACTCTAAATACCTAGCTCGATAGCAAATGCTTCTAAACAGAAGATGTCGGCTAGGTCGCATTTTGTCGACTCCACGAGGTATCCTACCCATTCAACAAAGTTTTTCTACACCTAATCCTACGAAAGTATCCCCTAGCCTCTGTAGCTATTTGCTCCGCTCACCACAACACGTTTGTCAAGTTCGCAGCCTTTAGAAAGCTTATTTATGTGTTGCTGCTTCTTTCCCTCCCCCTGAGCGTAATAATAGTGTCTCGAGAATTTCCCTAGCAGAAACTTGCTGCAAAACAGGGGGAGATCCCCTAATCCTGACAGTTACTGCATGAAAGATGTTTCGTCCCGAGTTCTGTGTAGCTAAGCTGCCATATCCAATCTAACATGAAAAGCTCAACATGCAATCATAGGTAAATATAACAATAATACTTGTCAAGCCTGAGCTTCGTGACACGACATGTTCAGTCTTTTAATACCAGAGGGGTTGACCCTTTCTCAGCAACTAACGCATCTAACTACGACCGCCTTAGATATTTGTTGGAAAGTCACGACGACTATTCACCCAGTGGTAGACAGCGTGATGACCACGTGGCGTGTATCACCATCAACACTTACGTTCGATTTCAAACTTACAAATCCCAACTCCAGATCGTGCTGATAGACAAGTCCATATTCATCCCATACTCCTAGTGTCTTTTAGATATCACCACGCATCATCTGATTTGCCAAAGATTCCATGCCGGGCTTTGATAGGACCACTGCCGAATTTGGAATGCAATAGCATACCTTGTTAGGTCAAGAGCCGAGATAAGTGGGAGATGATCTGTATAGATCAAGGATCTCGTTCATCTTACGACCTCCATTCATTTAATTCGTCGCGACCAAGGCCGGAAGGTTCGACTCGCGGCGCGTTATCCCGAGCGGCTGATACATCAGACCGGGAAGCGTCCTGATTGGCACTATCATCATCGTCGTCGTCGTCATCATGATAGTGTTCTCCGATCAGCCGTCCGCTTGCGGCTCCCTCTATATGCTGTGGAATGCGTTTGAAATCCTCAGCAGTTTTGCCTCTTGCAGCACGCCGTCTTAAGTACACGAGTTGTGCCAGCTTCTCCCGATTAGTTATTTCAAATACGAGTTGATGCACACAAACATGTTGCATAAAGTTCAATATGAGTAAGATGTTAGACTTACTTGGATAATGCCAGCTATGACAGCAACGGTAAACTCCAAACCGGAACTGCGTTGCATAGCTGCTCCCCATGGCACATTACATGATGTGTGTCTGTGGTAAATGTCCTCACATTGCTGGTCTGGCCAGACACGGTCACGGACGGTGCGATAACCACCTAAGTCTAGAGTCAGTCATCGACATCTTTAAGCCTTAACTGTGGAGGCTTTAGGAGCTCCTCGACACATTAATGGCTCGCAATGTAAAACGTGTCATCTGAGATTTGCCAAAGCAAGAAGAAAATGACAGCGACAATTCCTTACAGCAATCAAATGTATTCTGGATACGCTCGATAGCGCGGCCGTCGTGGTTGGAGAACAGTGATTGCCATTTCTGTTCCAGTGCGCAATTTAGAGTTGGGCTCGGCGCAAATCCTTGGGCTGCTAGAGTCGCAATGATGACGGTAAGCCCACCCTGGATGATGTGCAATGCGGGCAGGAGCAGTTGCTGGAGGGTTGGCGGTCCGGCAAGACGACTTAGAAAGGGCGTGTAAATGACATTGGCGGCGGCGAAAAGAGGAAGCAGGATGGTGAGTACAGTTGTTGCTGTCGAGATAGGAAACGACAGCGTACTCGATGTGACTTGCACGTATCTGTATTGCCGCTGTGTTAGATACATGTTTGTTGCCGGCGATGTAGAAGAGGGGGCTTACATAGCAATACCGATCAGAGCTATCACCAACTAAGACGCGTAATGTTAGCATGGCACGCACTCCCGCACTCCTGCAGTCATGCATCGGCAGGCCGGCAGTGATTGGTAGGAGACATACCAGCGGAAAAGCGAAAACCAATTTCGACATGTCGGATCGATTGTTTGTTTCCTGACAACTACCTAGTCAACGGTCCTTGGTCCTTGTTTGAGATATGGGCTATCGTGGTGGTCAAACAACATGAAGTGGAAGAAGGTGGGGGGAAACTAGGCAGACGTTGAATGCGCTCGCTGGAACATCAAAACGTGACGTGGTACGTTCAAAATGCTGTACAACATGACCTCTCGACATATACCTACCTCCTTAGGTACACATCCTCGGCAAATTGAGCCGTCCCAAACCGTTGCCAATCAGTAAGTACATAATAAAGTACGGAGCCATTATCTCATTGTATCTTAGTGTTCATGCCAGCTTATTGTCTTAAGTTGATGTGAAACAGACTGAAATACCAAATAATCAGGAAGGTACAAAGGATCGTGTTAATAGGGACCTCTCACGGGGACTGCCATGTAGCCTACTTCATCTTTTTATTAGAAAATATACGTGGAGCCGATTGCGAGTTTTGATAGTTGATGTAGAATTATCTGGTATTAAAGTTTATTTACATACTATACACCTCCTTGCAGCTTCCCCAATTAGCTGGAACCTATAGCCCTCGGGACTTGAGCTACATAGATGTACATGACAGGCACACAACTTTAATGTAGTATTTTGGAGGATGAGGGCTCTTTATGAGGGTTTTAAGGGCCGAAGAGAATGGCATCGTCGGGCTTCTATCGAATTAGAACTTGTCAGGCTGGCCTCTCATTTTTACATGTATATTGGGAACTCAGCATGAAATACTGCACCGTGCAAGCTCGGTACTTATGATACCTGCCTTAGTCGCAGCCTCAAAATGTAGAGTCGCGTTGGTGTAGGTATTAGGTATTATCGCTTGTCCGTCGGTTGCGTATTCTCACCAGAATATTTTTTCCCACGAAATGCGTGTCGTAGTCCATGAGAGATCTCTGCGCTTACTCCTCCTCCCATCGAGAGCCGTTAGACGCTCTGCGTCCCTGCCTCTCTTTCGCCACTGCTGCCGTGGATTCATCTTCATATCTATTCATTCGCTCTCCACAATGTGGCTACTTAACGCACATACTCGAGAGACGAAGGAGTTTATCTATCACAAGCAGACACCACCTTATCTTATACCTGGGGCGATGAAGAAGTCTCGTTCAATGATTGGCGATATAAACCCCGGGAACAGATTGAAAGAAAAGAAGGTCATAAGAAAATATTACACAGATGTTGCCAACAAGCATTTACCGAAGGCCTCGATTGGGTTTGGGTCCAACTAGATAAATACGATTAAATCGGCAAAAGCTGCTGAAGCTCTGTCAACCAACTGCTATATCGACAAGAACAGTATTGCTGAACTACAACAAGTTATTAAATCTATGTTCCGCTGGTAAAAAACGCCAATGTCTGCTATGCATATCTTTACGATGTTTTCGACTAATTTGAGTCCAAGTTGGCAAGATGCCATTGGATCACTCGGGGCTGGACGCCACAGGAGTTAATTGCTCCCAGCAAAGTTGTATTATGTTATTACAGCAATTGGAAAACTTTTGGCACTCGTTCTTCGCTCTTATCCCATCTTGCAACCGCTACTGGTATTGATAAAACATTTCTAGCCAGAAGGAGCCTCGACGATGCTAGTAATTATCGCACAACAAATTTAATGGGCAGCGAAGCGACAGACCTCATGTAAAGAAGACGAGGCTTACTGTCTATTTGACACTTTCGATGTGAGTATGTCGCCTGTATATGGCGAGGGCTCGAAGGATTTCAAGCGATTACAAGAAATTCTCGTTCTCATTCGCTTGGGGCAAGATCGTCAAGCGTCTTTCAAATCAAATAGACCACGACGAACAAATATGGGATCGAAGACTATTGAGTACGATCACAACAAAGTGGGAATGAAGTTTCTTTTGGTTTACTTGCTGAGAGGTGTGTGCTCGACAAGCAAGGAAGTATTTCAGAGATGGACCAAATTTCAGTTTCTGCTCTGATCGGTGTACTACGCACGTCGAGTTAACATGACAGATGACATAATGATTCTTTCTATCCATTCGAAACGTCAACCGATTAGTGAGTGGCCTTGTTATACCCAATTTTGTTGTTCCCATTAACTAAATGTAATAGTCAACTATTCTGTCGATCTTGCATCTCGCACCAGCTAATAGATACATACTACTTTATGTAGTCCAAATGCATTTTCTCAGTTTCTTGGTGCTCTTGTGTGGACGTTGGAACGATTCGCGCATGGACTTTCACTTTACAACAATTTCGGTTATTTCCCTAGTTATCAGCGATATTTGCACTCAGGCGAGGTTTTCCCACAGCAACTTGAGATCGAAGGCAAGCAGACGTAGCATTACACCAATGCTTCCATTATTACCCCATAATGGAAGTATTGTGATAACAGATTCAAACAGTCGAATAATTAGTCTCATCGGACCCTCAAATCGACTTTTCTTCTATGAGTAGTTCAATCATATTACCCAGTTCAAAACAGGCCCGCTATCAGACTAGGTGTGGACTTGGGCTAACAATAACTGCCGTGCGTCTCGGTGCTCTTGATCACTTACATGAAGATCTTACTTAGGCGACATGCTGTGGGAGATTGATATTTCAGGGTTTAACCCTTTGCTATTTCGGGGCATGCTAATCCCAAAATAAACCATCGAAGTTCCTCCATTGAGCCTGCTACCTCGGAGAAATTAAGTCTGATGTCCTTTTCAACCTCTTCAGAAGCACGAGACTACGGGTCCACGAATGGCACTAAATAGAGAACAGACATGACATGGCTCAACCTCGAGATGCATGGAGAATCAGCGCCATCGGCCTTGCGGATGTTTTGATTCTGGTCGAGTGATTCTTCTTTGATGGATATAATAGCGACAATATGGGTGATACCGAGTCATACCCTTTTGTAGATGTTTTAGACACCGTGGTCAAGGCTAACGAGGAAGATAACACAATGGAAGAGAATAGGGAGCAACAGCAAAAACGTATGATGACACATATAAAAATGAGATAACAGGAGAAATGATATAGGAAGCATATGACGAGAATCGAGAGGAGGATGATAAATGTTCCGGAAAAGGCGAGAAGGCACATACGAATAAAGTACGGATGAAGGGCACGGACGAAAAGAGGTCTACCGATGGCCTGAGTAACTGGCTCTATTGGAAGTATAAGCGTATTAATTGTTTTCGGGGTCTGTTTTTAGCTATACTCCAACCCTAATGCACTTTACGCCCGAAACCCTTTAAGTCGCTGATTGCCCCAAGTTTCTATAAATCTATGACCAGTCTAAACCCTAAAGTACATTCGTCCTGTTGGTCATCTATCGGAATTCAAACGTTTCTGTCTTCGATGCCAACCATCTCAAAAGTCACCGTTATTGTTGGACTTCTGCGAACGAAGCCCCTTGACGGTCAGCCACAGCGCTGAAACCAGGAAATAGAAGGCACCAAATGCTGCGTAGCCCGCAATGTTCTTGATCGATGGTTCCTCGGGCTGAGTGGCCTGGAAGATGAAGAAACCGCCTGCTAGGGAGGACTGTGCACCACTGAGGATCTGCGCCCATTGCGCGCCGGTGGTCCTCCAGCGCCGCACCGCGGAGCCGAGCTGCATGAGACCTGATAGGATCGCCCATGCGCCGTACACGCCAAGCACCCAGTGCATGTTCATCAGAACAGCGAGCAGGACAAGGATTGTCGTCGCCAGACTGACCAGCAGATTGATGGCCTGTGTCTGGTTGTTCGCGAGCCCGCCGCTGACTTGCGCGTCGACCAAGTTAGCCGCCGCGTCCCACAGCGGGTAGATGACGAGTAGCACGGCGCCGATGGCATAGTAGGCCGCGCCGATGGTGAATGCCGCTGCAACCCAGACCGCACTAAATGCTACACGCGCGAAGTAGTACTTCTTCAGCCAGCGCTCCTGCACGATGCTCGGGTCCGCATCGTCATCGAGCTGGTCGTACTTCACTGGTGCCGGGAAGAACCTTTCGAGGTAAGCGCCCACGTTGGATGCCATGGTTGACTTAGAAGCTGTCGCGTGCCTGGGAAGAAAGGAGCGCTCTCGGAAAGTCTCGTTGCGCGAAGCCTCTATAGACACGAATCGGCGGTTCATTAAAGGTGACGTCTGCCGGCGAGATGTGTGCTGTAGAATATCTGAAGAGTGAGCAAGAGGAGTAGACCTCAAAGTGAAACTTTTCGGCTCATCCTCGAACACATACAGAATTATCCCAGTACGGCATGGTCATTGCGTCTGACATCTCCATTTCAGTTCGCTGAAATGTAGTCAATCCCCTGACAAGCTTGCTTACTGTGTTGCTATTCTAGGATGTCTATGCTGGGTCCTTACGCCTCAGCTCTTACCGCTTAGGGCAAAATACACTAACCAACCAATGACGAGACTTGAAAATGGTATACCGAAGAGAATGGATCGTCCTATTACCTCAGCGACTGTTGCAACGCGTACCCTACCAACCTCGCCAACTAGGACGGAGGCTTCGGCATCTTCCATAGTACCTAGGTCAGGCCAAGCTTATTTTCCGGGTTAGCAATTTTACTGATGGGTTGCTTCAATCGTCAAAGCGACGGCTGGTACTAGGTTCTCTACTGCTCCGGCCAATGGGACGACATAAGAATATATCGCCGAGATCAAATGTCAAGTCCATGACACCTGCATGCTAGCAGGATGTTGTCTTGCTGCGAGTAAATCCCCAAGCGAAAATGTTGGGGGCAGTCAGCACGAGTAAGATTCTGTAATTGTTATCCCGCGACGCCCTAAGACTCCGAGAGTGCCGCCAAAAGGCGCCGCAAAGTAGCTTATATTGAGTACGCATCACTCTTACTGTACAACATACTTACGCAGGGAAATGATATTCAGCTAAGTAGTATACTTATAGATATCATCACCAAAGCTGAGTACGTTATGATATGGATTGATTGATTGAGTGATTGTTATAAGGTACCTCACCACGCCGAACTGACACGTCCCTATGGTTTCACTAAATCCAATCAACTCAAAAGCTCTTCAGCGCGCTTCTGAAGCGAGAAGTAGTATTGTTGCA
Organism: Xylaria cubensis; assembly: GCA_022385715.1. Lineage (NCBI taxonomy): Eukaryota > Fungi > Ascomycota > Sordariomycetes > Xylariales > Xylariaceae > Xylaria > Xylaria cubensis. The sequence continues at coordinate 336,198 of MU279011.1, read as the reverse complement.
TCTCCATCGCCTTCGTCGGTTGCCGCTCTCCTGTGAAGTTACCTTTTCCGTGGCCATCGAAGTGAAGCTTCCAAGCTAGTAACCAAGTTAAAATGAATTCGTGATTGGGAAGCACCATCAGAAACTAGAGACTTACTACTGGCATCGAAGGCAAGATATGACCAACTGTCATTCAGATAGGCTTTCTCACTGCCGACACGGATTGTCTTTACTTGTCCCATTTGACCCGGAGCGGGACGAAGCTGTTTGAGATCGGCAGCAAGTTTAACAAGGCCAACGATAAATGTGGGCGCCAGGTTTTTGGCCAAGCACTCATGTTGGCCATAACTAAAGGCCGACACGTCGTTGATCTTACGTTTGGGGTTGAAAGCAGCCGCATCTTCAATTTCTGCCTTATTTCGTCCGGCCTCGCCCTGCAACTCGATTAGCATTTCTTGGAAAGTAACAGGGGACACGAGTATAAACCGGCGACGGAAATACTCACAAGCATCAAGACAACAACATTGCCTGGCTGTACCTGTTTGCCCTCAAGCTCGCCAGGCGCGATAGCGATACGCATGTTACGCTGCGTTGTCGTCAGGCGCTGAGCCTCCCTCACATAATCGTGGAGGCCGGCATCATCGCCCTTCTGCGCGAGATTCTGGACTTCAGTCCATATGGATGCATTTTCGGGGCGTAAGAAGAACTCTAGGACTTCGTAGAACTACTCCAACGATTAGTACTCAATCAATAAATCACGAGATTCTAAAACTGACTGCCGTGACAGGCGCCCCAATGCCGCCAAAGGCTGTAAGCCAAAGGTTATCTGTGACGCGCTCTGCTGAGCCGCCTTGGGAGAGCAATTCTTCAGCGATCTTGTATCCGCCATCTCGCAGGGAGCCTGATTTAATGTGAGTCTTGCGTGAGAAAACGTTAGACAGGGTTGAAGCAAGGCCAAGTCCGAGACCCCGCCCACGCACCACCTCGTCGACGAGTTTGCGGGTGGTGTCGGTGATGACTTTAGCGCCTTCCTGAGCACGACGGCGTCGATTCCAGGCTTGGGCAGGATCGTTGTTGTTTACACCCCAGATGCGAATATTCAAGAGGTGTTTGTAGAGGTCTGTGGCACTGAGAACTCCGTCCGGATTCTCGTCGCTTTTTAGGTCGAAATATAATAGATCGGCAAGCAATCGTGCATTCAGCGGAATGGCAACGTCGCGGATGAAATCAATCTGATTTAGCCCCTCCTTGAGAGTGAATGTTGCCTTCGCGATGAGCTCAGCACCGACTTGTTGCACGAGTCCATGAATGGCTTCATGGAGATTTGGGACCTTCGCCAGCGCCTTCTGCATATTCGCGCGTTCCTTAAAGTTTACAGCCGTGTCGCCCGCTAGCTATAAGAGAGATCTGGTTAGAGATTTACGCTTTTCGCTTCTAGATACGGGAGAACAACTGATTGAGAAACACGTACCATGAACCAGCTGAAGTCCTTTTTGCCTGGGAACAAATCGTTCAACGGCTGTACCCAAGGGACAACGTATTGTCTAGGGTTGCCCAGGACCTGCCTGACGGATGCGCTCGAGACCACAACAATGGGCTTGGGTGGTGGCTTGGGATCATTCAACGTAAACTGGTCTAGAGTGCCGAGTTCTTTTGCAATCGCGGCGTTAGCCTTCTTGGTATACATGGGCTGCATCACGGCAACCGAGTTGTATGGGAACCACCCAGGGAGGCCACGCTGTATCAGCTTGTACAACATAGAGCCACCCATGGTCTTATAGTCTTGCTGCACTTCATTGTAGCCCCAGCTCGTCAAACTCGATGTTGTGTAGTCAAGAGTATTGAATCTGTCGGAACGCACGAGCGTGACAGCATCGGAAAGCACAGCTCTTCCGAGGGTGTAAGTAGGACAGATTCCAGTGCCGGCATTTCTGACGGGCTTGGTGTCTTCGATCATCAAGCCAGGGTAGAATTCGACCATGTCGGGGTCGTCACTGCAATACTTGGAGTTAGTTATCGTTAACATGGGTGTTGTTTCTTAGTATTCTAGATGCCTGCAGGGCTTCCAAACATGATTCTGACTGGAAGGGTGATTTTGCACCTATAAACCAGCCAGACAGGAATGAGAGAACTGGGAGCATTGCTTACTATAACTGCTCAAGAATTTTCGCGATCTGCGGATCAGAGTTGATGTCGGTGAATTTCTCCCATCGCTTGAGTCCGAAGAACTCACGGAACTCATTCAGCGACGCAATCTGCCACTTGCGGGCTTGATTGATGCCCAATATCTCAACAATCTTGAGTGCTTTTGGAACATTGCGAGCTCCAAACATGCCGGCCGGGCTTTCCATTGCTTCTTTCAATATGCGCACTAGATCCTCGTCCTTGAACATGCCATCTGCTTGGCGTTCTAGACCATCAAATGTGCGTACGCTCGGATCCTTCGGTATGCTCTGCTCAAAGGTCAAGAGAGCTTGGCCGAGCTCAGCCCAGCTGACATCCTTCAGGTCATCTGGGTTACGCCCCGGAAACAGCTTCAGGAAGAAGTTGTTAATCCAATCCTCATCTTTCTTAGATATACATGAGTGGAATCGGTACAGCAGGTTGAATTCCACGCTGACTTGGTTGCCAACACCCCGTGGGACACCCTCACCATCGTATTGCTTGGTAATGTCAACACGTGGGTCCAAAGTCCAGTCACTCTTTGTGTGGTGCGTATTTGTGATGGCTCTCAGATAATCATGCAAGCTAATGTTGACGTATAGTCCCCCGACAATGAGACGCGCCGTGTTGAAGAGGTCATGATCTTGTTTAGCAACTGCTTTGGCCTTGTCTTCTGGGCTTGCATCAGCTGAGCATGCTAAAGTGAAGCGGCCGCTCTCGTTGATCTTCAACAAGATATCTGCAACATAATTGTGCATGCGGTTGTATAGAACTAGCATGACATTTACTCCCGCAGGTTGCCCGAGCAGACGCTTCTCATGGAAAGTATCGGGCTTTAGCTTGCCCTCCTTCATTGTACGGATCTCAAGTTGATCTTGAAGACTGGAACCATAAAGAGGAGCCAGGTCCAAATAGGAGGATACATCAGATATGTTCATGTCTGTACGACTGGTTCGAAAAATGTCGTGGATGATAATTGACGCATGGTAGAAGAGCATAGATGAGATACCTGCCGGGTTTTCCTTGAAGCCGTCGTCCTCACGAGCCATCAAGAGATCAAATAGCAAACCTGGATCTGGCTTGACGCCATGCAGTCGTTTGGTATTCCTTACTGACTTGGCGTAGGGTGTACCCGCCTTGCCGAGATTTGGCTGAAGGATATTGTTGAAACTGCCGTCTGGCATGCGGTACTGGTGAAGCCCATCAGGAGATTGCGGAACCACCTCACGGAGAACGATGTCGGTACCAGGTGCTTCAAACTCAATGATATCAGAGGGTTTTGGCTCCTGCTTGGCCGTCGACGCTTCGGAGATCACCTCATACTTGACATCACCACCGACGTAACTCAGAGGCGGATGCTGGAGATTACCCCAAAGTGTATCAATGAGCTTGTTTGTTAGGTGGACGCGAGCTTCTGAAGTAGAAGGCAAAGACGTGAGAATTCCAATCAATAGCTCGGTAGTGCTATTATCTATTAGAAATGCCAACATTCAGATCCTTATCAGGATTTGGCTTACCCTTTCTTGTCATCTAAAGGCTCCCCAGGGTTCGTCAACTCCTTAATCAGTTCAACGATTTCCGGAATAGAGGCCTGGCTACGAAGCCCAGCATAGTCCCTGAGTAGATCTGTAGCAACCTTCACCGGGTCGGATAAGAAGTTGTCTGACTGCTTTCGTGGGTCACCGTAGGCCTCACCAGCCTGGAACTTCTCGTTTGATGCCATGCTTGATTGGGAGGTATTGGGAAATGGCTCAAAGAAAAGAGTTGTAGTGAACCAGAAAGTAAGGTTTCTTTCCTATACTACTACACCTTCTTTTATACCAGTGCGTAGCTTCATGTGTGTATTAGTTCAGCCGCGATATATCCCCGGTGAACCCCTCATTTGATTTCATCCACCCACGGGCGTGTTTGAAGAGGTGGCTTATGGCTTGCATCTGCAATTTGGCGCACATGTCGCCGGCTCACAAAGCCGCTTGTGGATCTGGTGACGAGTCTGAAGAAGCAAGTAGTGTATGACCACTTGCAACTACTCCTGCAGCCTGCATAGTAAATAATTATCAAGCCAATCATTGTCCCTCATCGTTCAGATCGCAGCTTGCGTGCGCTTTATCCTCAAATTGTGGCGTCCCGTAGTCTTTTGAACTGGCCTGATACTCGCATGGGTGACAGCAACGATAGCGCGATTCTTCGGTCCCAAAAGCTCATTGCGAACGGTTCCAGCTGATATGAAAACTAAATTTGACCATCTTTTACGATTTACACTATACTTATTCTTTATGTCCTAGTTCGATCAGTCTTCTATAAGCACAAGATAGCTTCAGCGATACATGGAAGATGCCGGTTGAAAGATGATGCTCGCTGTAACTGTCACACACCGATACGTCCTACTAACCAGTGAATCATAGCAACGACGGAGAATAGTTGGCTGCATGAAGTCAGGTGATACCTAGACCCCGAGCTTCTCTCCCTCCCTTACGCCTAGATCAATTTAATGCGCGGCAGGCCCAAAAGGTCTGATTCTGATTTTTGCCAAGATTCTGCGTTGCTCGAGGCCAGCTGAATACTAGCCAAAGCTTGAAGTAAAGAAGGTAATCCACATATATATTGCCAAGCATCTTTATACTCCAAATGATATTGCAGCTAGCTGAAGACACGTAATAAGTATAATCGACCTTCTGATAGGTGGCGGCGTATGCAGGTAATAGAAGACGAGGTTGTTCAACATCGGGATCGGCGCCCAACCACACATCCGGAGCTGTCGTGTTCGGCGCCTATCAATACCATGCCTTTTTGAGCCAGTTACGCGAACGAAGACGACAAAGATGGGAGGGGGGAGTTGTCAAACGCCATGCGTCGATGCGATTGGGGCAACTAGATCAATCGGGATAGCCGAGAAGAAAAGGGCGCCACCAACGCGGAGAAAAGAGAAGAAAATGAATCAATGGAACCGTTTGTTCCATCTTGGACCAGATAGCTTACCAGAAGGGCTATTTAATAACTACGGTTCGGTCCCTGCCGAACATCGTCTACTGATACTCCTCAATTTCATCCCTAATACCTTCCATGGGCAACATGAACGCCCATACGAACGGTGTGACAAACACCGAGCCAATGGAAGCACTGCTCGAACCAAAGAAGCTCGTGTTATGCTTTGATGGCACAGGCAATACATTCAGTGGCTCCAATGCAGATACCAATGTGGTCAAGCTTCTTAACAAGTTAGATCGCCATGCTCCTCATCAGTTTCATTATTACCAAAGTAAGCTTCAACCATTTGAACTTCTAAATTTCACTGCTTATAGGCTCATCAGCTGGAATTGGCACGTACGATATCAACGAAAAGTCTGTCAATAAGACGTGGCTAGGCGAGCTGCGTAGCTCCATCGCCATGACGATTGACCAGGGCATAGGAAACACCTTCGACGCCCATGTTATGGCTGGATATCGTTTCTTAATGAAGTATTACGACACTGTAAGCCATCTTAATAATTAGTAAATTTAATATAGTCTAGTAGCTAATCAATCCGACGTCTAGGGTGCAAAAATTTACATGTTTGGGTTCAGCCGAGGAGCGTTCACGTAAGTTTAGTTGAGGATACAACGATTTCTTGCTTCTCCGTACGCCATGCGCGTTGTGCCTTAATAATACCAGTCAAGGAGGAAGACAGCACACTTACACCTATTTATAGCGCTAAATTTCTTGCACGTATGGTTAACACTGTAGGATTGCTATGCAAAGGGAATGAGGAAATGGTGCCATTTGCCTATCGGCTTTATCAGCGTTATCTTGCTGGTGAAATCGAGGATTTCACTAATCAACAGCTAAATTGTGACGACGAGGACTGCGAATTGGCTGACGGTGATGGAGCTAACCTCATGTTGGAGGATAATGAAGAGGGTGACCATACTCCCCATGGGCATAATTTCGAACTGGCACACAATGAGGTCACTGCCTTTAGCAATACATTCTGCCGCAAGGAGCTGGTTACAGAAGTGGTTGAGTCTAAGGTGGTAACCGAGGAAAGGAACATCAAAGTATACTTCCTTGGCATCTGGGATTGTGTCAACTCAGTCGCACCCTTAGAGCGACACACGCCTGTTCCAGTACCTGTAAAAGGCACAGCGCGATATGTCCGTCATGCCGTTGCGGTTGACGAGCGTCGGGTAAAGTTCAAGCCGGCTTTACTATCCCAAGACATTCGCGCAACAGCTGACAACGACGATGAAGATTTAAAAGAAGGTGAGGGACTTTTCAACCCCATTGTCTTCTTATTTTGGCAGGCTTTGAGAGCACGAGGTTTCCCTTTTGGGTGAGGAAAGTATCTGGAAGCTTCCAAAACACTCACTTAACATCTAAATCACTGACTCCTAGTGTTACAGCCTGGTTTCCGGGCTGCCACGGCGACGTGGGCGGTGGCTGGCCAGCCGAAACAGAGCATCCTTTCGATACTAACGCGGACTCTTCTAAGTGGACCGTATGGCAGAAGGTCAGGAATCTCTTTACGACTCGCAAGCCAACGGAAGCTAGTAAAGATGTGCGCGCCGATCGATTTCAGATGAGCGATATCCCGCTGGCATGGATGATACATGAGCTCAAACTGGTTGGGGAAAAGGATAAAGCAGCTGCTATTCAGTTCTCAAAGAACCTGGAAGGGTTCCAGCGCTCATTTGAGAAAAGGAAGAAGGAGGCACTGACAGGAGTGATGCATGATTCACTCAGTTTCGGTTGCGGAACGGGCTTTTTCAAGGTGCTATTATGGAAATTCATGGGTGAGGATTACCTATTTAATAATTCTTCTCATATTCTTACAGTCGCAGTAAGTCCGATAAGGAGCTAACTACGACCAGAGGTGTTACCTACCATTACGCGATGGGAACTGGAGAAAAACGTTTGGAAGCGTGTTCGCTTTCCTCTCAACAACGGCGCCGCCCGGGACATACCGCGTGATGCTGTTCTACATGAATCCCTTATTTGGCGGTTGAGAAATGATCCCACCTACTGCCCTGGGAATAACCATGGCGGAATTTTGCCTCCGTGCCTCAAACACAAGGGTGACGTTGCTCCGGTCATTGAAGTCGAGTCCGCCGCTGGTAACCAAGGAGTCGTCGGCATTACGTCTCAAGTAGCACCGGACCCTGACCACCAAACGTATGTTTTCGCCAACCCGAATCAATGATATCTTCAGAGTAACGTGAAGTTGTTGTACTGAGTTCTATTCTTTACCTATTTCATCTCTACGAAGGATGTGGGTGAATCCGGGGCGTCACTTTTTTTTCTTCGAACGCAATGTTTATTCTATCCTTTGTTTCTGGTTGTCTAAAACGGCGTGTACAATATTATTCCTTAGGTATTTCCAAATAGTTAGTTTATAATTTCTCAATACATCGAATCTTATATCACAAAAGACGAAGTCATTGAGGCAAAAGGTTTGTCCCAGCAACACTATTTTTAGTATCGTCACTACCATCAAGGGGGACATGTGAGTCTTACAGTGCTACGATGTTTGCGTCACAGCAACACAATTAATTACGCATCATCCAACTCAAGAGAAACGGAAGAGCGATTGGATGTGCCACGTAGCACACTACCGCAGTATCGCACGATCTGTGCATCTTTCCATAACTCGATGGGCCCAGATTACTTTGCTTTGCACATGTCCTGTTGTACGACTAAGCGGATGGATAATAAGCAGCGCCTTGTTTCGAACTCTTAAATGAGCAGACTGTCTACCATTTTATACTTCATCTTTGTCGTGGCGCTTCAAACCTTGAATAAGAGGTTCCGTAAGACCGATTTGCAACCATCAGCTATGTTTACGGACGAATTTCGCAATAGCAGCATCAAGGGTGAGCCACCACGCCCGGCTCTTTTCCTATATAGATGCTCTATAAAAACTGAAGCATGTGTAACTTCGCAGATTATTGACACTGTTTAGATGGTTCCGAATCTATTTAGATGGTCTCTCCTGACGCACTTCGTGCAATGCGTATCAACAGGAGATGCGTTCGATACGACAAGTCTTCAAAACCAAGTTGAACCTAATATCCAGTATTGTGGTGGCTTGCATGACCCAACCATATCAACGAGTAAGTGATCAATCATATCTTGTTAATTGACATCTCCGATTGACTTTTTCTTCTTCAGCTGGTGATGACGAGGAAGGTCCTGGCTTTTGGATCACTAATCATGACTCCCTGGAAGTAAATTACTTTTTGTATGAGAACAGCCGAGATGAGCACCCATGGAAATATCTCTCAGTAAGCTCTTCCGCCTAAAGTCGCCATCCGTATGCTATTGCTAATATACTTTATCTCGTTAAGGTTCCTGTAGGTGCCACCGCATTCGTGTCGGTTTGTGAAACTTGGCAAGGACGTGTCGTCCGCGGTATCGCAGAAGTCAACTTAGACGGCAAATTACACAATCTCGGCACATGGTTCAAGTCAAGCATCGCGCCCAACGGCTGGATCTGGGGGGATATTAGCTTCCTCGAAGGCTGTGATGGTGGCGGAAGCGTGGCTGCTACGGACGGCTCTAATGTCAGCCGTAAGTGTCTCGAAGATATTCTTACTGGTGCACCCCTCTCTGCTCTTTCAATGAAGGAAACGGGAACGGAGGTTCTTGCCAAAATAATCGGCGACACACCGAACCAAGAAGCTAAGGATTGGGAGTTGTCAAAGTGTAGTGCAAGTGAAGTCTGGATGGATATGAGCAACAGTGATCCCGTCATCAAGTCTAGAAACGGACGGTTGGAGTTCGTTTTTTACAAAGGTAGAGCCTAGCAACAATGGGTCATTATTTCCTATGCTACTTTAGTGTGAAATTTTCTGTTCACGTTTTATGTTGCGAACTCTCAAGTGATGTGATGCGTAAAATCGTTGTTGACTTAGAGCTAAGTAAGGTATATAACCGCCCTTGTAGGTCCCATGGATTCAGACTTAGACATCGCCATTCTTATTCGGTATAGGTATAGGCAGGAAGACTAGGAATCGGAGCGAACGCTTTAACGTTGTGTCTACTCAAGCGGGGAATGCGCACAGTAATACTCATAAACATTTGGTGTATTATATCATATTGAGTTGAAGGATTAGCACAAAATGGAATCCAAGGCAACTTATGCACTATTCTCCATCTGCCGACTTTACTGTCCAATCAGCCTTGGCTCACCCCGTATAATTTGCGATACTGTACTATGCAAGGATTAATGCACAGTCAAGTAAACTACACGGACACCTTTTTGCTTCTTCGGAGTGTTTCGAACGTACAATAATCAATATGCATAATTATAGATGTCTATAAACTAAGAGCAACTCTAAATAGACTTTAAATACTGCTTCATCACGAGATGTCTTGCAGGAGTGCATTCAAGATGGCTTCAGAGCTGGCGATCGAGGAGAGTCACCTCGGTAAATGGCCGCGCCGCTTACTTCACATCCCTACTATGACATCCTACGAATGGCAGACTGGAAACGTTTATGGTGGTTTCACTTCGCCCTCATACGATGCTATTACTTATACCTGGGGGCGTTGGAGACTTGGCGACAACGAACAACTTGCGTCCCTGCCCCTCGCGATACATGGAATAAATTGGGAGGTGCCACGCGTCAATAGCGATCATTTCACCGCGGATATGTTACATACAATGCTTATCGAGATCACGCAAAATTCCCCGTCACTACAATCACGACACGGTGGGACAGACCAAGATGCAGCACTTGCGGAATTTGTATGGCTAGACATTGCGTGTATCGACCAGCGGCCTCATGAGCCTAAGTCTGCGGCTGAGGTCGGAAGACAGGCTGCCATCTTTAGGGGTGCTAGTAACGTCTTTATCTGGCTAAGCAGGACTTCCGAGTTAGCATTGAAAGCAGCACTAGAAGAACTTCACCATTTAGTTTTCAGCGTAAAGATGATTATCTCGGGAGCATCGCCCAGTGAGGTGCTTTCTCGGGATAAGGTAGAGCGCATACGGAACAGGTTGTTCATGATCCTCGCAGATCCCTGGTTTTCATCTCTATGGACATTGCAAGAAGCTTTTTTGTGCCCAAATGCCTGGATCATTGGAAGAGAGGCCGCCAGCGCTATGTCAGCAATACACGAAGATCCGTCCATAAGAACTTTGGATCATTTACTAGAGCTTTGCAGGTTACTTTCAGCCAATTATGTGGCCATTTCTGAGCCCCCTCGCGAACCTTACGAGGAGGCGCTCAACATTATGAAGAGTACTGGAATGCTTGCTATGACTTCCGGCAGCGCTCTAGCGGTCTATGGGGCATCATTCCACAGACAAACCACCGTGAACGAGGATCGAATATACGGTATCCAACAGATTTTTGGATTTCGACTTGGCAACTCAGGGGTGGCCACAGGGCCAATCAAGAAAGTTCCGCTCCACGAACTCGAGTTCCAGTTTGCGCAGCATCTACTGGAGTCTCACCCTGTTTTAAGTCAAATGCACGTCTTTCCAGAACCGGCTCCAATTGGAAGTTCTTGGCTTCTATCAAAGACGTCGCTCACACCATTACACCTTAACGCCGATGCTGCCGATGTTGTTGGTCTGCCATCAAAGCGATCGGAACGAGCTAGCTGCAAGCTATCAGTCCGAAAGGTCGAGGACGTCACATGGGCTACCTTTGAAGGACTCGTGTGCGACTATGTTCATTTCTCAACAATATCCACAGTAGCCGAAGACATCGCAGGTTACACACTCTCCTTTACGTATTTACCACGCCAGGTAACCCTGTATTTAGACGCCACATCGGAGATACTGCCACTGCACCGCTTCCTTAGTGACGTGGAATACCGCAACCGAGGGAATGAGCGGGCTGAGTGGCTTGCAAAGTTATATCCAGATAACCAATTAAAAGTCCTGCTTTTGGGTTCGCGTACGGGAAATAACGTCACCCTGAACAGCGTCGTCATGATCGGCTTACTACTGTTGCGAAAAGATTCGCTCGGGCTACATCATCACCGCCGTCTTGGATTCTGTTCGTGGCATGTTAGAAATCGGCTCCTTGACGATGATTCAAAGCTGCTGGTCTTGGATGGATCGGGCCCCCTATGGGTGAAGGCGACCGGCTTGTTTGGTTAAGGGCGTGTCATGAATGCATGTAGATCTAAGGCTGGATTTTTATCAAAGAGTCATGTACAAATATGTATCTTATTTTTCAGTCTTTAGATTCTGTCGAACATATCTGCAAGTGACTTATTATCTTATTACTTTGTATTCACCTATTGAATTTTAGGTATGCGCACCAGCTAAAGTCCCCTCAATAAATGCTGAACCTTTAGCAGAACCTTTCTGGCAATGGTGAAATTGCCAAAGCATTTTCTTGGGTATTTGTGTGCTTATATTAACACATGACAGAGCTCTCAAGTAGGTTATAGCCTTCAGCCGGCATGTATAGTTCTATGAGCATAATTACTTGCTAATTGTATATACACAGATGGACTTGGCACTCAGTCGATCCAGAGGTAGCAATATCTTCTATAGCCACCTCCTTTAGTAAAATGACATGCTTAAAAGGACAGCTTCTGCCCCGCATTGGCAGTAACGGATGCCTTAGTCTTACTCGACCCGAGAAGGGTGTAAGAGTAGGGGACCGAGGTCAGCGTGCCGACCGGAGCGAGGTTCTCGCTACCTCCAAGGTCGATGTCGTTAACAACGGCATAGCCCGGGCCGACATTGCTGTCGTTGGTGAAAATAGCCTTCTTGGGGCAAGACTCCCATACCGAGCTCTCGATGAGCATCTGCGCGTTATCTCGCGTATCGACGACTGTTTCGAGCATGTTGCTGAAGTATGAGCTTGAAGAAAAGAGTTTCGTTAGCCTTTGATATTTTCGTGAAATCCTATTTTGTATAACAACATAATTTTTGGGAGTGGGTGTTTGTTGCATGTGAAATCGAAGCAACGAATGACGCAAAGTAAGGCAGCAAGGAAGATAGAAGAAGGAGAATCTATGCTTACTTAAAGACATGTCCCTCTCCGAAACGGTACATGGGCGTTCGGGAATTGATATTGTCCCACCAGTTTCCGTAGTAGGTGACGCGTAGGTGGCCGGTGTCTTTGGAGAAACAAGGGGTCAGTAATGTGATATCTATGGTATAAAATATTGTAGATGCCTTATGGCTGGAAGGGATGTCTTACCTTCGGCGGCATTGTTGCTGCTGTGGCCTACGAGCCCGCCCTTCCAATGGTCGTGGAAGAAGGTGTTGCTCACAGTGACAAAGTCTGATGCGTGAACAATGTCGAGCAGCCCATCATAATAATCCTTGTCATGGTCAAGGTCGGCCGAGAAGTCGCACGAATCGACCCAGATATTAGTTGATTTCTGCACAGTCACTACGTCGCCATACTCCGCTAACACCTTTGAGCTTTTAAGGTTGCGGATGATGACGTTGGACTGGCCAAGAATTGTGAGCCCGATTCCGGTGAGACCTATCTCAATCAGTTTCTATGTCATCCAATTCATTCCTTGACAGCTCGTGCTAATGAATTTCGGCAGAAACTTACTCGATCCGGCTTTTCCAATGATGCTCTTGTTTGAGGTGACATTTACCTTCACCGCGCCGGTCAAGCTGCCACTTACAACAACCACGGCTGGGCCTGAAGCTTGAACTGCGGCTGTGAATTGTGCTAAGGATGAAACTGTCGTAGTCGTACCGCCAGCACCGCCAGTAGTCCTGACCCTATCGTTAGCGAGAAAACCTCCTTAAAAGCGACTGGAGAAGTCCATGGTAGTAGCTTACCCTCCGTTCATTGTACAGTACCCAACTGTGCACGCATCGGTGATGGCCGCTCGCTTCTCTACTGTACGTTCGTCTACATGGCCCTTCTCTGTAGGCGTGGGTACGGCGGCGGCAAGTCCGGCCAATAGGGCGGACGTAACACAGGCAAACTTCATAGTGATTGACGTTGAAGCTTCACTAGGCTATGATGCTCTTTAATCGCAGGAGATCGGCCGTGGCGTTATGAAATTATGACGGACTGGGCATGTCGTCGTAGGCCAACGGCAGTATTTCAAGTAAATCTTCGAGCCCATATTTTTCCGTCGTGGTTGATAACGTCTCAACTCACAATACCATCATTAGAGGAGACTTTCATCCATAACCTATCATTAAGGATGCCTCTGGTATCTTTAAATCCGCGAATGAGGGTTGGACTCCATTTGCTGTACCTCGAATGGAACTAGACACGGAGAAGGTCTTGGCTTCTGCGTCTAAATCAACTCCACTTACCAGGGTCGAGCCTCGATGTGAGGAAGTGATGAACAAAACGGCACGTACTGATTGGAGGGAAATCACTCATTCTCGAGATCCTATCCCGGCGAATTTTAATGCAACTCCTCCGCGTTCCTACTTGGGTTTGTGGACAGACTGATATGGAGTTCAGTCACTATGTACACAGCCATTGACAGTAATCGGAGATTCTCTAAGTTATGGTCATAGTGTTTCTACTTCTCTAGTCTCATGCACAAAATGGGAAACTAATCTCAGCACCAGGGATAGTTCCGAATTGAAAACGTCTTCCCTAGAATCGGATAGCGAGAGCATGATATTATTAAGTTGATGGAATTCTGTAGATCTGAAGTTCATCCTGTCAGCTGTTAGACGATGTAAAGGTTAAGTCAAGTATGAATGACAACGGATGCTCTTAAAGGTAGCCGATATGCAACGACTTGGAAGACTGACCGTGTACTATATAAACTAGATCTCTATCAAACCATGGTAAGTCCTTAATCTTCTCAATTTTCTACTCGTCATCTCGAATGCCATAGCATATGTCCCAATTACACCCCTTCGGATAGGACCTAAATATCTTAAAGTCTTCCTCCAGTATCTTCTGCAGGCGGTGGGCCACACCCGCTGGTATGGTGACGAGATCGCCCTTCTCAATAGTATAAGCGACTTTCCCCGGATTCTCCTCGTGTCCAAAGCAGATCGTTGCCTTGCCGTTCGTCACGGTCAGTACCTCATGTAACGTGCTGTAAAAGTGCGACATGGCGTACATGGTAGCGGCTTCACGACGCCTATGTCGAACAACAATAACTTGACTTCAGGGGCCATTGCGCTAGGAAAGGCAGACTTATAATTCAGGAGCGGTTTCCGTTGAATTGACGTATTGGGTATTAGGTTATAGGCTGGGATCTGGTGTTTAAGTACCTTTAAGTCCTCAAAGGGTGTGGCGTTTTGTGTCATTCCTTTGGTGGGTTGAATTGAATTCGTTCCACCTAGGAGAAGACATGCCAGCCTATATCATGCAGTTTGAACGCAACATCAAGGTTAGTCAGCACTTGGCTAACTTCAGCATATAATAATACCAACAGTAAATTAAATTAGACGAGGCAAGATTCCGAAATGGATTGCTCATTAGCCCCTGATGCTTTACTTAGCACTGTTAATAAACTGCTTGTCACAATTGTACGCTTAGGTAATGATCGACACTATAGAAAAGTTCGCGTTTTTAGAGCACCTGATGCCTCGCCATTTGATTTACTCTACAGTATCCCTGATCCAGTGGGATCATTCAATCTACATGTGAATTATGAGACTCGTGGTCGTCATTGCATCCGCAAAACGCTATACGCGCAATGTGCAAAATGTGCAAGAAGGGGACAGAACTGCCTTCATACTCCCGCTAGGAAAGCCCCATCCCGTGATATGAAACCCTGCCTTGAGGCGACGTCGTTCCTGAAAGAAACGTCCCGTGACAGAGTTGATCGTTACTCAGCCATTGGAGACTAACGTTGTATTTTTCCAGCTTAGAATGCTAGATTGTAAGATGAAATACCGATAATAATTAAAGTGTTCATACGGAAACGAAGAATTGGGTATTCTGCATGATCTTTAACACCAAAACGGACGAATAGTATTATGCTTTGACATACTGACAAGTGTGTTGATTGCCAAGTCCCCAGCAAACTAATTCGCGCATTGCGATGAGAAAGGCCATCAGTACGTGGCTCAAACGATTCGCCAAAGGTTCACCGATTAGTAGGCCGAGTTTCGAGCGAATCCCTGAATTCTCTTTGCTATGTGAGTCATGGTAGAGAGATGCTGAAGCATAGGATCTGAAGGAGCACGACTGCTAATGCGCATGAATAGCTTTTCAACTCGCTCGAGGAACGTGCCCATAATTTTGGGTATCACATCACGTACTGCCGGGTCCTGCAGAGAGTTAGTTTGAAGATCATGGATATACAACGGGAGATTACAAACAGTAATGTGTGGAAGGCTGCTATATAGACTGTTCAGCACATGCTCTAACCAGTTGACTTTTTCTCGAAGGTGTGGGCCGTCGAGTTGCTCGGCGAGAACCGAAGCAACCGAGAGCGAGACAAGGGCAGGCATGTCTCGCACGATTTGAGGGTCAAACTTCACGATGTATTCATCAAAGATGTCATGTTTTCGTGGAAGCTGTATCCAACGGATTAATCCTGCCTCATATTCACCTCGTTCCATTTGAGATGCGACATTGGTAATGAGGTGCTGCAGCTCATTGTCTTTAGTGGAGTTGGAATGGGAACTGCCAGGATATGGAACAAGCTGGTTGCCATGGTTGCTGGACGTTGCTGATGGACTTCCATATGAAGCAGGCTGATTCGGAACAGGCTGTGCGATTTGAGATGGGGCTGGACCACGGTCCTGGGACATTCGCAGCTGCATCTGAATAAGTCGTTCTTGGAACTGCGTTTGGGCCGCAGCCATCTCACCGACTGTGTCTGACAATTTCGATACAATAGCAGTAAGCTGGTCAATCTTTTGAGTATCTGCAATGTGGCGCTGCTCGAACTCCTGGATTTGATCTGCTGTTCGACGTTGGACTTCTTGAATTAGGGAACGTGAAGAAGCAACAGCCATATCACTAAAAGTTGGTGTTATGCTCGAGATCAGCGTCTCACGGAAGGATGCTTCCATATCCAGAGCTACGCTGGCGGCTAGTCTCTCGGAAATGGACTTCGTTAGGTCTGCTTTTTGCAGCGCATGGGTAACCGCATGAGGGAGAGTCTTCTGCAGCTGGTTATTAACCGAATGAGATACTTTGCCACCCAGCTTGGAATCTATCTGTGTCTCGATCGTTTTGGTGATAAGGTTGCTTAAATGTGGAAGCACACTATCCTCAAATTGATCAGTGATAGTCCTGGAGAGGACAGCCTGGGTATTCTCGTTAAGAACCGACGACACCAGTTCCAAAAGTTCTTTCTGACTCTTCGCATACGAATCCGAACGGTTGCGGAACTCAGATTCAACTTTGCTACGATGATCCTTGAGTTCATGTGTGATGACCGTAGTCAATTTTTCACTTAGACCTGTCGAAATTTGTTTCACGGCTGCCTGGATAGATTCAGTTGACATCGTTTGCTGAAGCGAGGGCAAAGAAGTAACTTTAGGCTCGATGCTCTTTGTAGAAGGTATGGTGTCCACACGAGGCGAGGTACTGCTCGTATTCGACTGCGTATTTTCTGCAATGAGCTTCTCAGCCGCAGCGGCGGCGGCGGCGGCGGCCTTCTCCCGCTTCTTTCTAGCCTTCTTCTCGGACTTATCGAGCTGGTTGACAGGCGTAACGGGGATATCAGACTCCTTACGCTCGCTTTGTAGGTAAGACACACTAGGTTCACCATTTCTCTTGTGAGTGTCTTGACCGGAAGCCGAGGACGCAGTATGCGGTGTTATGCTATCTTTAGCGGCAGGCCGCGACGCAATCTTAATAGGAGCCGCTGTTTCCTCTGTAGCGTGAGGTTCTGGAACGACAGTGCTTGGTAACTCCTTTAGTTTGGAAATCTTGACAAGCCCACCATCCGTCGCATCGACACCAAGAACAACCTTATTGTCCTTGGACCACCCCAAGTCGGCTTGCTTTATAGTCACGGCTGTGACGCCTTTGGAGTGCATCGCATACAGGTCGAAGAGCGATTGTTCATCGCTGGACGACGAGCAAGATGGATTCTCTAGGATATCTAAGCTCCGGAGCAGTCCCTTATTTGCTAAGGAGTATTCCCGTACACCACTAATGACGGCAGTTGAATCAGGCTCCGGAATAGATGAATCTTTGGCGACTAATTTTTGGATGTAATCGACCTGTGACAAACCCTTGATCGTGTATTTCGGTGCCGACAAATGGAGGAAATAGACTGAATTTCGGGTCGGATGACCAACCACGATCATACCTGTAGCAGGGTGGTACATGACGCTGCATACTGCGTCAGACTCCTTACTATGGGGAAGGTTGAATTCTTGCACCGGCTTCCCGAGAGCAAGATCCCATAATTGAAGCGTATGGTTCTGCTTCATGCCGACAATCATGTAGCGCAGGGCACAACGCTTCTGGTAAGGCCGTTGCTTATCCAGCAATAACACAGAGGTTGGCCACGCTTTCTCGCCCTCCGGTGTAGTGTTAAGGGTCATCAACGGCTCCTTGATTTCGAGGGAGGTGTGAGCTGGCATGGGGAACCGAACATCGGAGTTCATATCAACTGCCGTAAGGTCTCGTACGTCCCAGAACTTAACACGGCCAGACTTATCTAGAGACACGATGGTCGTATCGTCCTGACTGAAAGTGAAGTCTTTGCCAGCTTTTCCAGTATTGATCCGAAGAGCACATTCTTTGGCAAGTCTCTCAGTATCAACGAGGCGATCATGTCCAGGTTTGAATATGTTTTTCTGCATGACGACAGCCGGCCAGATAATGCTGATGGTTTTCCCACGACCGACAGCGAAGTATTCTGGGTGAGTAGCCGAGGTCCTAGCACGAGTTTTCAGAATACCACCTGGCGCATCGCCCTCTTGCGTGCTTGCCGGGGGGAGAGCGAATCCGTATTGCTCCGGGTGTGATTCTTCAAGATGGTCCTTGCCCCCACCCCTGATCTGAATATAGTAGACAGTGCCACTAATACCAGTACCAATGATAGATTCCTCCGGAGGGATGTCACCATCGTCTGAAGTGTACGATACAGCCACATTGAACACGCGGTCTTTTGTATCCGTGAAGAGCTTAGCATCTTTTCCATCTTCCTGGCGGATCACGCGCAGACCGCCTGCTTTCGACATCCCATACGCTATATAGGACTCAGTAGCTGCAACCAAATTTCTATCAATTTGGTCGAACTCTTTCTTCAATCGGGCGATGTCTAGAATGACTTCGTCTCGAAATTGAGGACGAGGCTCATCAAACGAATCCTGCATTGTAATTGAGATCCACGGCTTCATGGGAAAGTTATAGACCTTTACAGGTGCGGGTGGCTCCTCAATCACGACAATTTCATCGGCCTCAGCACTCTCCCAGCTATCAGCAACGGCACCATGAGCAGTATCGTCGACAATATCACGGATGGCTTGAGCGACCTCCGGTGAGTACCTTGCATCGAGTGCTTCAGCGTTCTCTTCCTTTTCGAGCTCTTTGCTAATGTCTCTAGCGGCCGCTTCTGCTGATTCCTGAAACTCAGCGTCAGTCCTGGCGTTCACCATCTCCTCGAGGTTAGCGGCAATTTTTGCTTGTGCTTCTTCGTGCTCAGCTCGCGCTAAAGCTTCTTGGGCTTCCAGGTCTGCCTTCTCTGCTAAGTCTGTAATGGCCTCCATAACTGTTTCTCGATTCTGCTCGTGTTCATGCTCATATAGTCGATCGGAGTGAGAGGTAGTGGTATAAGGGGAATCACGACTCCGACCGGCATCAGAAGGGTAACGCTCAGGTCGAGGCCGAGCAAGCTCAGTATTCGCAACGGGGCTATGGTACGCCGAAGGTCGCCTATGGTCCGAGGCATTTCCTGGAGAAGAGGTAGCACTGACGGATGTTTTCTTTTGTATGATCTTGACGGTAGTTGCTGCTGGAAGTTCTGTGGGCATTGCGGCTATAGGGCCGGAGGTACCCGGGGTGGATGCCTTTGAAGCTTTTTCATGGAGAGCAGCAAATTCATCAAATGGATTCATGTAATCGAATCTGCTAGATCTGCGAGTTGCGTCATGGAGACCATGCTGAGGCGGTGGCGATTGAAACTCGTGCCTATCATGAGGCGACGATGCAAACTGATGTGGTAAGGGTGTCGAATCGTGAGATGTATTCTCGAGGAGAGCCTGCCTTGGTACGTAATCCTTGTAGTGATCTACAGAGGAGTCGTTGGCCGACTGGGGAGTTAGCGTAGGAGGCTGTGACGATTCGTTTGTTGACGGTTGATCGTGCTGGGCTGGCTTGGGACGATGTAGCAAATTAAGCAAGTATTCCTGCGTATTTGTAGGAGGGCCGATGTTCCACGCGTCGCGAATATTAGGCTGCTGGTGTTCCGCCCGTTGAGCTGCGGCCTCATTGTGCATATTACCCTTCATAAGGGTGGCAAGCAGACCTTGGGGGTCGGCAGGCATAGGAACAGGCGCGTGGAGGGGAGGAGGGTTTGCATGTGTTTGACTAGGCGAAGAGCCAAAGGACAGAGCATGAGCACTGCCTGAGGGCGAGCCCTGCGAATGAGGGTGCGAGTTTTGTCCTTGGAACTTCAGCAGATTCAGCAAATTGGCGCTCTGGTCGGCTGTGTTTGTGGAATTGGTGGACGACATTGTGCCAATTGGCGGTAAGCTGCCAATGACGCCGGGAGGATGGTGTGAATGACCAAAACCGGTGGGCGGCGTCGGAGCAGCGGGAGGAGGATAATCGTCCAGACCAGTCACAGGCGACTCGGCAGAGGCTTGACCATAGTAGTCGTGCGGGTTGGATGCTTGGTTATAGCTGTGAAAACGCGATAGGAGATCGTGTGCGGCGGCAGATGCAGGAACAGAATCTTCACCGTGCGTTTGCGCGTTCCTAGCAGCTTGCAAACGGGCATACATAGCCTGCAGGTGAGCGTTTTGATCCTCGCCACTAGGCGGGTTTAAATTATTGTAGCTTGCCATAGTGAGAATTGAGACACGGCGAAGCGGCCCACATGCAACTGCGTGGAGCTGTGACCTGAGTGGCGAGCTCTGAAACTAGTGCCGGCCGTCGAAGCCGTCAAGCAAGACAAACACAAACGCAGCGAGAAAAAAAAAATCAAAGGCCGATGGCCCGGATGCCAAATTAGTTGATAATGAGGATTGAGGACGAGGACGAGGAGGAAGAAGAAGAAGAAGAAGAAGACGACAACAAGGTAGAGATTAATGGAGTGGTAAGTCCGTATTGCGAGCCCAATCAATAAAATGGGTATGCGTGCGCGCGACCTTCTGCTCCAGCCTCGTCAAATTTGACAATTTGGAGCGGGTTGGCGGGGCAGGCTGCCAGCTGGTGCCTCAAATATGTCTTAGACAAGAACGTTTGCGATTTCGCTGCGCCAGGTGATGAGAAGTGGCGGTGTTGGGGATTCAAAGATATCAACAAGATGATCTAGTGGAAACTCGGGAGACTTTCTACACACAACTACCAAAATATGAGGGTGAAAAGTGCTTGAGTGGGAGAGAAAAAAAGCGAGACGGAGAGATTCTATGACCAGTACCAGATTGCTCGATCGAAGGTGGTTGGCGGTTGGGTGATCATGCAAGTATGAGCTGGCGCAACCCGAATTAGGCGTGGTGCAACCCGGGACTTTGCCTGCCTTCTTCCTGCCTGCTCTAACTACCTAATACTTCTCTCTCTCTCTCTCTAGCTTACCAATATCACTCGCTCTTGCTCTTGTTCTTGCTATCTCGGGAGCAAATGGTGCGCATTACCTACATGGGTCGGCAGTGAGCCGTATGTGGCCAGGAGAAGTACCTAGTTCGCAGTCTTTTCATAACCGAAGTGTAATTCCACACCTGTGTAATGCTTTACATGAAGCTTGCTTCCAAGATCTTGAAAGCTCCAAAGGTTTGTAGGTTGTTACTGGAGTACCGGATACCTTGCAATGGAGGGCAGCAAGGTTGGTGGGGTAATATCTCATGGCTGGTAAATATACCTATAAGGCCATTTACTAGTACAAATTTAAGATGCAGCCCAGTTATGTAATGCCGCACTTGAAACGCTCTTAGAATCCACTTAACTACTGATCAGTACCTGCCTCACCAATCGTACCTACATGCAGAACCCGTCCTCGATGCCCTGCGATACTGATCGGGGCGTCGTATATCGGTATACCAAATAATATGCTCGCTTTTGCCTGCTTTTGGTAGTTCATAACTGGCAGTCGCTTTACCCTTTCCGTTCTGGCCCATTTTTCCCAGTTTCAACAGGGAAATACCTGTAAGCCCTTGCTCTCATTGGGTAAACTCAATGTCCTCGCCTCCTGCAACAGCTTAACACAAATACCTATCTAAATCTGGACGGACGACAAGTGCAGTAATACCAACTTATTGGAATCGCTTCGGCACCAAGCTCCCGCCGTATACTTATCCGGTTGCATCACCGCAACTTGGCAACACGTACCTACCTACACCAACGTGTGCAGCTGCATCTCCCTACAATACCATCCATACCTACGATAATTCCTCAGTATCGTAGATTCTGATTCTTTGCTTAGTCCTTGCCTCAGCTGTGCGACTATCGATTCATTGGCACGGCGCCGACCCCTCCACTGCCTGCGCACCGCGCGTCCTGCAAAGCCCATACGCCTCCTAGTTTCCGTTCCCGACGGAAACTAAGCGATCGAGAATACTTTGGCCTACCGTCCCTATCGATTAATTCGCATCGCTGGTCACCATGTTTTGTCTCCGGAGGTATGTATCTCTTGTCACCCTGCGCCCGCTGCCCCTTTCTTCCTGCCACTAGGTAAAGTCATGCTGACTGGAGACGTCCGCGTAGCTGGATTCCGCTCCTTTTCATCCCCGCGAATGCCTCGCCGGCTTTCATATTCCTCTTCTTTGTATGCACGTATTTCTTGAACCGGCCGTGCGTCTACTGCTCGATTCTGCTGCTCATCCTGTTCGTCACGTCCTGCTACTGGTCCGACCGCTGCTTCTTCGAGTTCAGCAGCAACTGGTTTGCACCCCGGATGACGTCGGCCGCTTTCGAGTCTTGGATAGAATCGCATTATCCGGCGAATGCCACAGCTGCGATCACCTCCACTGTGGATCCCGCCGGCTATGATATCTTCAACAGCACAACCATCGAGACGTTGAACACGACTGCCAGCGCTCTAGCCGGCATTGCTGCCGATGAGATCGCGCGCAAGCGGACCGAGTGGACGGGGTTGGGGATCGAGTGGTTGAGGAGTCTACTTGGCAAGAGAGAATGGAGGATTGAGTGCATGGATCTAAATATCAGACTGTGAGGATGATCACACGATCCGAGTGGTAGATGACAGGTCAAACCGGCGGGGAAGACCTCAACAGCATGGCATCGGCGTTTCATTCTGGTTTAGATCTGAGGTAAAAGGCGTCCTCTGTATACATGCTCTGTGATATATCATCTCCGAAGCAAGGAGCTGGCCCTCAACGCTTAGGTCGAAAAGTCCCATATGTATCTAATGAAGATAGATGGTCTGGGACATAGTATTATTGGCTCCTACAATTCTACAAATTGATTCTGATATATCGTTCGACATGAACACTTGCTGCTCGGTTTAGTGTTTTGTATCAATTGACACGAAATGCTCAGGCATGAGATGTCTAATCTTAAATCAACTCATACTTGTTAAGCATATCTTTACAGTAATTACACAGAGGATCTCCAGAACAAGCTATGTCACATTGGCTCCTGATTTTATACGCATCATCTCATCCCTTATGAGTAACATTCATAGCGCTAACCCAAGGCTTCCAATAACCCTCTATAGTCCCAGGATCGTTCCAAGAACTCCAATCCGGACTCGTCAAGCCCCACGTATCAACCAGACCCTGCGTGCCCTGACGAATGCGATAGCTCCCGGCCAGCGACCACATCATCCAGCTGACGCCGTGCCTCGTCGTGAAGTTCTTGATGCAGTTCTGCAGGAGGTCGCCGTACACGCTACTGTCCTGCGCGTGGCCGAACTCGGAGAATATCACGGGCGTCAGCTGCTTCGCGGGTGGGCAGTCCCCCGTCAGGGCGCACCCGGCGGCATTGGGCTCGATGCCGAGCGCGTTGAAGCCGTTGCGATACAAACCCGCCTCGATGATGTCGCAGGTCCCTGTGTCGATGTCCTCGCTGCCGCCGTATAGATGGAGCTCCCATACGAGCTTGTTGGACCATGGATGCGCGGCGGGATCGAACACGATGGGATCACGACGGTACGCATCTCGGATCGCTGTACATTTGTAGCACTGCAACGTTCCACTCAGTTACGTATAAGTGAGGAGATATCTAGTCTTGACTTGAAAGAGGTTTCTGCCCTTAAAGAAGCCGGAGCAAGAAGTTAATGCTTCGAGAGTTACGTACCGGTGCCGTCAGGAGGTTCTTCCCCGTCGTAAGAGCCGACAAATCCTGATCATACTGCATCCCGCTCCACGTGATAAGCAGATCACTGTTCGCTGTGTGAATAGCATCCATGCCAGCTGTCATATTTCCCACGAGCGTATCCCAATTGTAGTACAAATCCGTGCGATTCCAACTCTCGCGCAGCTCGTTGCGTAGGGACATGGAGACGACATTCGGGTGCTGCTTGGCCCAGGTCGCGACGTACGAGAGGCCGCGCAGCCAGTTCTTCACTGGAAAAGTGACGTCCTCGAACCATGCGTTACCGTCAACGTGACTGCAGCACCATTGCGCCTTGCCGACGTGCACGTCTGGGTGGATGAAGATCCCCTTCTCGAGTGCCGTGCTTGCAATATCCGACCAGATTTCGAAACGCGTCGTTTTCAGGGTCCAGCCGGGATTCTTGGCCACGATGGCCTTCGCCACTCGCGTCCCGTTCGTCGAGCCCAAGGCGGCTGTAAGCGCATCGATCATGGAAACGTCACGCCCTTTCCGGTCGTAAATCTCATCGATCATCTGAATGGCGTAACCCCTGATCACGCGTGAGTATATATACACTTTATATATTCGGACACTGGGATTCGGGTAATAGGGCAGTCTCACATGCGGATGGAGTTAAACCCAATTCCAGTTACATCGTCGAGGATATCGGCAGCCGACTTCCACTCCAGGCCCTCGGGTATCATAGTTTCGCCTGCTTGAGAGTCAGCTCCGAGCCCCTATTCTCTAATAATGCTATACTCATGACCTACTTACCGCTCATGGGCCAATTGACCCCAGCCCATGTGATAACATCTCCACGACTGTTTACTATATCCCGTCCATTTGTGCTGAATGGTGCGTATGGCCATTTCTGTCCATCCGAGCCTATCTGTTGAGGCTCAACGACCCTCTGGTAAACATTTTGCAGGAGTGTCGCCGACGTGTAGACAAGCACCGGGAGAAACGAACTTATAAAATTACTAGATCTCATTTTCACCCTAGACTTGCGGGGGAGTGTGAGAGTTCATTGGACACTTCTGTTGGCGATGCAGAGCTTATGTATCTCATCCACCCGGTCAGACACATGTTCCCCATATGTCGTCACTCGGTAGAAAACAAAATTTTCAAGATGAAGGCATAATTCTTGGCCATAGCACACTGAGCTGTTCGGCACTATTACTTAACAGCTCGAAGTAACTAATCCTTATGTTGCAAAACCAGAACTGGCTCACACCGCCCCTCATGACGAACGTTAAGCCGAGAGGCCCGCTCAATGCCGCAGTTCTAGATGCGCTCCAATCGGCCGGTCATGGCGAGATCTGCTCAAGTTGGGGAAAATATGTATGTAGGTGAGGAGATTTGGTCGCATTGGGGTAACGGCAAGTTGTTGGGTTCTGGGGTGAAATGCAACTCCGCACTCTTCAGCGGGGTAGACTCGATGAGCCCATAATCCAAGACATGAAAGTGGCGCCCAGATGGTTGAATGGCAAGACATCGCCTCGTGACGAGCTCTTTGGGTGTTTATTTGTTTGCTCGTTTTGTTTCAGATTAGTGCCCGATTCCCTGCAGGCACCTGAATTGTATCCTCGCATCCAACAACGCCGCGCTCAGCTAGTTCTATATCATACAAGCTGTACTTAATACATAATATTGGATATCTATTTGGCAGGGTTTTCCCAATGCTTTAATCTGCCTAGGGTCGTTGATTCCTATAGCTTAGGCTGGATAGACGATCGTATGGTGTTCGAAGCTTCTTGATTAACTAGAACTTCGCCCGTCTTCTGACCGTCACCGAAGAAGATGACTTGTACCGTTAAATCGTCCCTATATAGTGTTAGTCTACGCGAGAACAAAGCGTCGGCCTGGCTTACCTATATCTTCTAGAGAATGGTGAAACGAGAGTCAACAAGGCACAAACCTGCTCTTCATTTTTCCCTCCAAGGGCATTGCGAATGAGATGTGTCGCAACATTCTTGTCTTTGACGACGAATCTTTCTTTTTCATCAGGAGAGATACCCCATTGGGCTAAGCGAACCGGTGTTTTCTGGCCGTCAGGCCCTCCATTCTTCCCAGCTTCGACAGGTAGAGCTTGGCTGGTACCAAATATTTTGGACCATACCGAGTTAAATTGGGAGGGGGACTGCTCCTTGGCCTGTGATTCGATCCATTTGCCAACTAGTCCAACGACTTCCTCGTTTGTCAGCATTTCCCAGAGCCCATCGGTAGCCATCACCAAAAAATCACCCTTCTCAGGCTGAATCTTGGTTGTAGTCACAACGGGCTCAGCTGTCACATACGGAGGAGTCTTCAGGTATGGCGAAGTGGTTCGGGCAAAGAATGAAGCGCGAAGTCGCTCAGAGATATCCCTACTCCATTTATAACTAGCATCGCCAAACGCTCGAGTGGGCTCGAGACCGCCGAGAACTCGGCCATTGTGGACGACACGGTTCTCGCCGGGATGTGCTTTGCGCAGGCGGGCTGCCTCATTCGGATTGCTCCCAGTCTGATCTTCGGAAAGAGCCGTAGCAGTCCATTTGCCAGAACTGCTCCGCCGACCAAGCACAGCTCGCGAATCTCCCGTACAGGCTACCCGTAGTGTCTTGGAGCTGCTGTCATAAAATGAGAGCAGAGCACATGATCCTGACAATGCTGGACCAAGTAGCTCAGCTGCGGCTCTTTTGGAATTTGACTTCAAGACTTTATCCACGCTACCATGAACTATATCATTGTCTAAACGGGTAAATCCGGCTTTCATGGCAGCGTCAATAGCCTCAGACGATGGCGGCGTGCCCAAAACTTCCGCAGCTTTATATGTCGTATTTAGCTCTCGACCAACGTAGTTAATCAATGTTTGCCGTAGCTTTGCCGATGTAGTCCATCCACTAAATGTATCATTAGCTTTATCTCGGCAAAGATCGGTGGGTTTTTACAACATACGCATGCCCATCAAAAACGCCCCAAAACATCCAATCGTTGTTAGCTTTGTCTTGTGACGAAGCTACCTCGACGATTTTTTCAGCGTGATCATCCTCGATCGGGTTGTTACTGGCTAACTGGACAATGTCGTATCGTAAGACACCTTGTCCCCTGTTGACTAGAAAAGAAGCCTCATTCTGCCGTAGCTTTTCCGTCGCCTGGTCTGGTGTGAGCATCTCCAAAACGTTTCTTCCACTCCCATCGACGTTCTTTGAGATAGGGCCCTCCCCTACGAAGGAAGCGGTGTGTAAGTCGTCGGCGCCAACCACGAGGACGTTCCGGGTAGGCGTCGCGGCGCTCGAAAGCTGGGTTGACGTGGACAGTGCTCTTCCAAAAGATTGGTCTAAGGTGGCGTTGCCCTTATATGTGTACCAGGCACCATAACCAACGAGGCTCGACACCAGGGCGACGGAGAAGCGGCGGAAATACATCGAGGATCGAAGTGGTTCGCCTAGCGCATAGTTAGGTTGAGAGGAGGACGACCTGGTAAGCGTAAGGTTAGGTTGCTGGGACAAGACGATGCGTCGAGGGCGGCCAACACGAGGCAGGCTCCGGACGGGATATTGACAGGTCGTCCGAAGGGATTTGATGGCTGCGCGACGCATTGGGAGAGCGTTGAGCGTAGTGTGCGGCTTGCCAATGTCGAGCAAGCGTTGCACGTGGTGGTTCTTAAAAAGATAAAGGAAGTGGAAGAGCGAGACAGGGATGTGTGGTGAATTGAGAGGGTAGAAGTGGATGCTACATCGAAGTGGCGGGGGGTTTGCGGCTTAAGACAAGAAAGGGATTGGTTAGGTGGTTTTAGCGCATCTACAAATGCGGTAGGCACTGCGGGATGAAGATGGTGGGGATGAATGTACTGTATTAGTTACCGTAGCCCATCAGGTGGGATATCGCCCGCCTAGTCAACTTCGAAAGGTAAGGTATCTAATAACCCGAGACATTAGGTATAGCTTATTTTCTCAGTTTCTGGAAGAGGAGACAGCATACTAGCACCGAAGTAAAGAGAAGGCACTTGATCTTACTTTGGCAATATCCTATTACCGAGTCTCTTGTTGTAAAGATAGGTATTATTCAAATCAAGTCTAGAACGAAATAA
The DNA here is from genome assembly GCA_022385715.1 of Xylaria cubensis. Taxonomy (NCBI): domain Eukaryota; kingdom Fungi; phylum Ascomycota; class Sordariomycetes; order Xylariales; family Xylariaceae; genus Xylaria; species Xylaria cubensis. Next base: position 308,684 of record MU279011.1, on the reverse strand, counting down.
TCATAGGGGTCGAAACATCAAACTACAACCGAAAGATCAAAATGGCAGCGCCGGCAGCCTCGCGGGTAGCTGATATCCAACGCCGTGCGGCCGAGAAACCTGAAGTTGCGTTCAAGGCATTTGACACATATCCCTGGCAGGCCGACCAGATATTCAACGTGAGTATACTATGTGCATTTAACTTGTCATAAATCTTGCTGTTACAAGTATTAACATGGAGTGAAAAGCGGAAACTGACGGCAGCCTTATATGCTGTTGAGCCAGAGGGGTCGCAATTGGCCGAGATTGCTCTCCAAATGCGCATCGACAGATTCGCGGAACGGATACAAATTCAGATAGACAAGGAAGCATATAAGAAGTGGCTTTCAACAACAGGCGATCTCCAGCCTCGGCTCTTCTCCGATCAAAATCTAGCGCAAGAGGTAGAAGGAAAGGTAGGCCTTGATCTTCACCCCCCTCGCCTTCACTTACACACTCACATAGCGTTGCCGTAAACACTGCTGAACAAAAAATCAGGTACCGCCAGAGCAAAGAAGACTTGCTATCCTCCATGCCGAATTTGGATATCCGCCAGCCCAACCCGCCTCAGAGCCTGTGGATTCCTCGGTCCCTAGTTGGCAGCGTGCAGCCCCCAAGGCCGAGCTGTTTGTACCAAGGAACGGAGGGTCGTCTACTTCTGACGGGGCGGCGGTGCCGTACCCGAAGAAGTTCGAGGAAATCGTCAAGTTTTTAGAGACGGGTGAGATGATCCCAGGCATTCGCCAGATCCCAGATACGGTCATTGATGACCCGTCAATCTCTACTCGCGGTGCTAGGCAAGCGCCATTGAAACCATGGGAGAGGAATGGTGGAAGCGTGAATACAAGCATAGAGCAGGGCTCAGGTACGCCTTCAGGCGATACAGCCGTCTCATAGTTAGCATAGTCTCGCGAAGGGTGCGGTCAGCAATCAGAACAAGGTTTCTCTTCGCATGACCTGTAGTATGAGTACGGCTACAAACAGTAACAGTGTTGGTTCTTTGCCTAATAATGATATCTTTAAAAAAATTTCCCTGTACGCACCCAGATACATAATACGCAGGTTATTGCTGCAGTCCGTCAATAATTAAGCTCATTTGATCTCTCCTTCATCTATGTCCATCGGGTCGCCATCAACCGAATTCCTGTGCAGTGGTACGGAAACAAGTGGCACAGACGCGGAGGGTCCAGTTGTAGCAAGCGGGAACGGGTTCTCTCTCATCCGACGATGAAGTTTGTCTCTACGGTCCTCTATCTCCTTCTTGACGGCAGCCCTGTGTCCTTCCAGCTGCTCATCCCATCCCCATTTAATCAGGTTGAGCATATGTGTCAAAGCCTCGGCGCGAGGCGTCTGTCGCCACTCGTCTGCATCCAATCTAAGCATCTTCTCCTTGCGTATGGTAGCTAGGTCCAGGTATTCGGGGTGCCGGGGGCCTCGCGGCCGATGTGGCAGGGTAGGTGAGCGATGTGATCGGCTATCACCAGCATCTTCACTATACCGGTACCCCCCATCTCTTAGTATCCTCAACACGGCTGCCTCGTCCTCACGGAGTATCATCTCTTCAAGACGCAGTTCGCTATCCATATTCCTCCGTGGATCCTTGATCGGGCGACGATATTCGTCGTATTGCACGCGCTCAACCTGACCGGCACGGCGTATACGCTCGGCCTCGCGTATGATCATCGCCACTATATTTTCTTCCACTCGGGCGGCATGCCAGTCAAGTGCCACAATCGTGTCTTCCATTCGGTTCATCGGGTCATCCGACAAAGGTGGTGAAGGTTGAGTGAAGTCTATGTCAGTCGGTACGAAGATTGCTGGAGAGATGCTGCTCAAGATCGGGATGCTTCCTGGATCACTTTGGTTGGTCTCGTTTGGGGTAGCCATGGTTGATAGTGTTCAGTGCCGATGATGTTCACACTTCAATTATCAGTTGAAATGTCACGTCCTTAGCCAAAGTAATGCTGTTTGCGCTTGTCCGGGCTAAGATAACTGCTCATAGGGATCTCTAAAGTACCCCTTATAAGTGATGCGTTTGTTCTTTTGGAATATTATTTTGCAGCCCTGGAAAGGTATGAGAAGATCTTTGCATAGCGTACAATTTCAGTCATAGATGATACTGATCGAGGACTACGGCGTCAATGTCCCATACTTCATGTGAAATGAGATTGGTAGGTGGCTCGGCAGCTCGAGTACAGGCGCCCAGGTAAGTCAAAACAAACAAATTTGCACCAGGTTAGTGAATACCTCTCCCTACCTACAGTGGCCCCAAAAATCTCCGACCGGTTTAAATGTAAAGCGTATACTCATTCCATGACCCTTTGCAGAAGTACTATTCCTGCTATCTGCTATAACTAGGAGGCTAAGACAATGAATTAAATCGACTGTCGATGAGTCTTAGAAATCAATGCAAGCTACCAGCACACCGTGCGCATGGCTTTCTTTCGCATTGAATCCTGGACACTATTCACTACGCTGCGCCGGTAACCTGCAAGGCATCATGACAGCTGTAAAAAATACTTCATAAGTCTGCACATGGAGTGTACGAGGTGAATCGTGACAGATTTTAACTGCACATTCTTATATCCCATATACACGTTGAAGTACCACTGATTTTCAGATCTGCTCGAATATAAGTGAAGACAAAGGTACGACTAGCAAGATAATAACACATAAAGAAAGGCTTTACGAAAAAAACTAGACAGTTTCATAGCATGTCTACTTTATTCTGAATTTTTTTTCCTCTTTTATTCTAAGATTATTGGCGTACGGCCACGGTCTAGCTTGAAAAGGAGCCCAGAAAGGGCACCTAACTGCAGTATGTGTATACACTCTTGCGCCATCGATCCTATATAACTTATGAAGGCGGATGACGAAAACGCGTTTTGTTTTGATCGGTTAGGCATTGGTACGTCAAACTTGAATGCTTAATTTCGAAGACATAAAACAGTCATGAGTCTTTGAATATAAAACCCTACCCTGTCTTATCTGTACCAATAAATATGTGACATAGCACTTCTTACCTATTCGAATGGCAAAGCAGAAGCCTAGTCGAGATATTTTCAACGAAGTAAATCGAGCAGAAATACTTCGTTGAGAAAGTTGGGCCTGAGGTGTATATCAGGTGGGAATATTGTTGAAGGCACAACTACTGGTTTGTTTAGCAGATTCTCGTGCCGACGAGATCATTATTCATCTCGATGGAAGAATTTTCCTCGCATACTCGCGTACTATTCGAAGTATTGCTCGAACCTGATCTTCGAGTCGCCGATCCTTTCGCCTTCGCATCCATATGAGAATGATAGTAAGGATGAAGATATCGATAGCAAAGTGTTTCGCGATGAGCAAAAGTACCCATCCGATCCGGGCTGGGATGGTTCTCTCTTTTTTCGCCCTCCATTCTCGTCCTGTTGTGATCTGTTCCCGTAATGCAGCGATTTCCGTCGATAACCGCACGAGGGCCTGTTCAACTTTCTGCGACCAACGATCACCTTTCTTAACGAAATCACTCTCATCTTCTTCTCCTTCTTCTTCTTCTTCCTCCTCCTGCTGGTCTCGGTACTTATGTTCCGCGGTGTCATCCTCGCTCATCGGACTTAGTATTTTCATGGGCCCCTCGGTTCCGCTTAAAGGCTTTTGAAAGCGTCGTGAATCGGCGAATGACGAACGGCCTTTAGGCGATGAATTTGAGGAAGGGGGACTGTTATTTTTAATCTGGTTCCACACAAACTCGAGCTCGGCGACTAGCTCTGACGCGTCTCTGATATCCAGTCAGCTAAAATCGTGTATTTCAGGAGGATCATCTGGCCTCGCCACCCCATCGAGAAATGGTTGTCTGGTTGGCGCAAGCGTAGAGGTGACTTACGGCGTGTTGGCGTAGCGATGCATGGTATCGATGAGCGCCTCGACATACCGCCTCTTAGCTTCGGTACGACTGAGGCCGCTCTGGCTATTCCAGGCATCCCACTTGTCCTTCTCGCGCTGTAATTCGTCTCCCTCTAACCCTGAGCCAGACCGTGGCCGATCCATCACACCGTCCACGTCACCTTCCATTGCTTGCTTGTATAAGCCATAGAGTCGTAATCGGTCGCTTGGTGGTGGCCGCAATGCGCCGGTCTTGGGAATCTTCTTTACGGTGCTGAGCGCGTGCACGAACACGCGGTCTGTAGTGAGAGAAATAGAAGAGTCAGCAAATTTCTGAGCGAGGCGCAGAGAGACAGCGTTATCCAGAAAGCGAGGCGGCGCATACCAACCGAGTCCGCCATTGCGGGCTCGACTCCGAGTCGCACTTGCAGTCACGGGGCGTACTCTTGATTTCCTCCTGTTCGTATCGTTATGCCGCTATCCTGTTCATAGGAAAATCGTACTTCGTTTATCGGATGGGTTCGATTGCCGTCGACTGGCCGCTAATCGTCGCGTGGGATGGAATTAGAGATAGTCAAATGCCACCGAGAAAGACGTCATCAAATATCAATAAATAAATAATAGGTAGTATATCCTAAAAGAAGCGTGGATTAGAGCTATAGAAATACAAAGTTTCAATCTAAATAACAGAAATAATTTTATGTGGTGTCGGTTTGGCGAGTTCGCTACAGAATATTACCGTTATGTTAAGAGTTCATTGTCTCTCCTCGGTTCGTTCTATGCAAAAGCGCAATTAGCAAGTGGTGAGGCTTTGGCTTTTGCCTCGGCGATTCGTGGGACCCCTGAGTCGGTCCCTGTATCACTTAAGTACCTACCTATTTTAAAGGCGTTGGGGTTAGTGCAGTGGGGGAGTTCCCCAGTACTTCCCGAGGCGAACCTAAACACGTGAAAACACATACCTGGTACCTTGTCTACCTACATATTTACCAAGTTGCGTTTTAACTCCCTTTTGCTGTGTGAACATAGGTACCTTAAGACACATATCATAAGATGCACTATGAGCTTATTGCAATACTGGACATGTCACGGCCTTGACTAGGTATTCTATCCGGGCGATCGGGATTTATCGCTATCCTGGCGGGCGCATACCTACCTAGCTTCCTGGAAGGGATTGTGGATACCTAGGTATGTAGGATTAAGATCTTACAGGTAGGCTTATCAGATTCTACCTTTGTAGCTTTCTCGCTTGTCCTAACTGTTGTTATCGTGCCATACATACTCTCTTTGCAGCAGACGTAGTATTATCGGGTAATCTAAGGAATACTTTAATCGCAATGCATCTACCTAGTCTCGGGATCGCTCATCTTGATCACTCGATTCTTGCATCAGATTTCTAAAACACAGGTGGGTAGTAGTGATTGATCATTCCCTGAAAGTCTACATCGCATCCATCTACCTTCCTCGCTTTTATTATCTTTAACACATGGCCGTGGTAGCCGGAAGCAGCTGACCACTCGCTTCTCTCCGCCAGCAAATGTCGAAAGAGATAGTTATCAATATCCTAAGGGGTGGATTTCGCCCTGGGCTGTGAACACAAGGAGCGGCAAGGGCAATGGAATTAAGCTCCACACGTTTACCGTGGCCGAGTCGATATCCAACAACATAAGGTCGGCTGTCTTCGAATTTGTTGGTTTTTTAAATGTCTGTTATGCGGAAGTTCACTTTAAGGTTGTTGATGGTACAAAACACTTTATTTGAGAAGATGACGCTCCCGTCCAGAGCCTGGTCACAATATGCATCGCCATACAGGAAATCTAAGAAAAAAATACATATTCTATCATATGACAATACACAGAATACGGTACTTGGGACACTAGCTACGTGAATTGCTCCACGTATCATATGCGGAGAGTTTGCCGATTGGCTTGGGGGTGGTGGTGAATAGGCCTGCGTTCACCAGCATGAACTCCTTCAGCTCGTCCATTCTCCGCGTGGCAACTTCCTTTCTGTGCGCCTCGTGTCCTTCGTTGTCCTTGTCTTCAGTCACAAGCTCTTCAAATAGTTCCACCTCTCCAATTGTATGAATAAAGCCAGATTTGTCGGATCCATCATTGATGGCTTCGGCCTCGGTAACTTCGTCCAACACAATAGTCATCTTCGCAGAGGGCGCCGAGCCGTTCGCCAGTCGCGTAACCTTCCATGATAACCGTCGTGTGAGGAGATCAGAGACCACTCGTAGATCTTCCAGCCTTGTCTTCGTCTTCGTAATTCGAAGTACTTCGTCCGAGACCTTCTTCTTCCCATCAAATTCAACAAATTGCGTATTGCTGAAGTTACCTCCAAGTCGCAATTTAGCATTCCACTGTTCATTTGCGCGGCTTGAGAACTCCGAGTCAGCAGTTTACTCTGTCGCAACATTCGAAATAATCCGGGCACTTATATCAGTATCGAACCGTCATGAATCATACCGGTCGTCATTCAGTTCTGATGCTGAGAAGGCAGGGGGAAATAAATGAATGAAATCAGGAGACTAACCTCTCATCAGTGGGTAGAGGTAAAACCCTTTCAACCACGGCCTTGTCGTCCTGGCGGCGCTCGAACCTAAGCGGGTTGGATGGCAAGACGTGTACGTAGCGCTGCCGCACCCAAAGGCCCAGCTTACAAAGGTTGCTGTCGTGTGTGTCGTAGTAGGTGTCGCGAATAAGTTTCCCCGGTTGTCTAATCACGGTGAAAGAGGAGCTGTCTTTATTGCCATAGAACTCGTGAGGTTGTGCTTGCAGTTTCGCCTGACCGTCGCTCAAGAAGAGAGATGCGAATTTTGGGCCTGGGTTGAACTTGCGCTCGACTTCAACATTTGATACGATCCGCTGTAGCCGCGGAGCAGCAGCTTTCAATCCCATCTGAGACATCTAATTTGATGTCGTGCAACCTTGATCACACAGGACGAGATGAGGAGGAAAATTCCAGCTTCAAATTTCTAGTACTTGGAAGCGGAGTAGACTTCATTCTCGAAGAGCAAACAAAAAGATTAACACGGGTACAATGCATTCACATTTTTCAACTCCAGCCACGCAGCCACAGGCAAGCAAACAAAATCGGGCAATCTATTAGATTGAGATAAGCTTTGAATCATCAAGCATTTCGAATAATTAATCAGATTCCCATTTACTAGAAATATGAACATTCAAAGTTATATCTAGCGAGACCGGTAATAGTTTATACGACCCCATAATAGTACGAATTATATAGCTGATGAAGGGCTATTTGTGCATTAGAAGTCCTCCTGTCTTTCCAGCCTATAGACGTGGAGAATTGCGCAATCACATATAATAAGTAGTTTTGGAAGGAAATCAACGATAAATTCAACGATTGACGAAGTAGTAGATGCCAAAGGGCTAAGTCCGTACAAGAATCCCACCCAAAGACCCCTTATTGCCTGCCCCCTCAGGTGAAAATAGGCCTCTTGTAAGTGATTATGTGAGTAATTCCCACCCGTATTGCTTCACTACTGAAACAGTTGACACAAGTCAAACTGCGCGGGACGCAACACACAAACTCAAAACACCACCAGCCTACCTTACTGGACCTGACATTGGGAGACTTGGATTTGGAAAACTTGAGTAAAGAACGAATTGATCATTGTTGAATTGACTGAGCGGCAATGATAAAAACTCAAATCTGCGCGAAAGGAAAACATCGCAATATTTATACGTACAGGATGGTAATGCAGTAAGAAAAACAGAAAAGCCTACCGCCCGATCAACCAAATCCTTGCAGTCCTAACGCACTCTCTCACCACTCAAGAGACTTCTTGTCCGAAGGTCCGCAACTTTCGGTCATTGATACGCTCTCAGCAACATCCTTCGACCACTCATACATCCCGCCGCGTTGCTTGAATGCTTTCTCGTCCCAATGTATTTCACTGAGAGCTCTTTGCACTCCGACCTCTAGAATCGACCGAGACTGTTTCTCGACGCCGGCTCCCTTGTCTAGAAAGCATAGATATTCATCCAAGATGAGATAACTGGACGCCATGAGTGAATTAGGCTCGGACACAAACGATTTGAGGTGCCGATGCTTGTTGCAGAACGTCTCAAACTGGTCGTCAGAGATGAGAAGTTTTCTAGCGTTTCGTTTCCGCTTGCTCAAGTAGACGTCCTCATCCCCAGCGTCATTCTCTCCTTCTACAAACAACACCTGGAATACTTTCCAGCGGAATGGATCCAATCGCTGGACTGTGTCCACCATGTCCTCCTCCCAGTTATGAGTGCAGACCACAGTGTTGAGCTTAAACTTGATACCTAGCTCTCGACACCAGTCACGAATCTTGAACAACTGTTCAACATTGTTCCCGGTGCCGCGGCCAATAGCAGTATTCGTTTCCTCGTTGAAGCTATCGCACGACACACCCAGCACATCGATGAATCGACCGTTTTCTTCCATCCACTCTTTGGTAACCTTCGTTCCGTTGGTAATGATTGAAACGCTTTCGAGTTCAAGCTCCTCTTTGCAAAATCGACAAAGCATTGCCAGTTCTTTGGGGTAGAGAAACGGCTCGCCTCCTGCAAAATTAATCTTGCGCATGCCGGCTTCCTTCAGAAGGCGAAGCCCTCGCTTCATCTCGACATCGGAGGCGACATGAGAGCTCTTTTCGGTGTGGAAACAAAAGGCGCATTCCTTATTGCATTTACGAGTGAAATGGTAGTTAACTGACACTGGCGTAATAGATTTCCCCTTGTGACGTTTCCCGTAGACTAGCAAAAGTCCAATGATGAAGATAGTCCAGGCGACCGCGTTGGCAGGAGTCCAATTCGAAGAGATTATATCTTGAAGCATCGTTGATGTGTGATTGGTTTCGTTTATGCTTGTTTCCGGAAGAAAGAGTAAGGAAACTGCGAAGTAATGCTGTGTGAGAAGGATTGTACGTCTGCCAATTATTTGGAGACTGCCTTAGGTGGAAGACACCTAGAAGTTCTGAGCCAGTAAAGTTTTCGTCAAGTTTCTGAGTAGTTATGATGAAGTAGATTGTAACAATGGTGCCGAGGAAAATATTTTCACTAGGAGCTGTTTAAATATTTTTTCTTCTAATTTTACTGCCGTAGTGTTTGCATTGCACATGCATGTGTAACACTGTCTTCCCGTTCGACAGAAACAAGATGTTTCTTCTTGTACTTTGTCGAGGTCCATGAGTTGCTAAGGAAATAATCAAAAATTTCCCCTAAAATTTCTTTCAAAATCCTTACAGTCATTATCTTATATTATTTGTGAATGGTAGTTTGAGTGAACTATGGATCAGAATCCTTCCGGAAGGAGCTTGACATTCTACATATAACAGGTCTCGGCAGCAAACCTTTCTTTGTCATGCTGGGCAACTCGATTGTACCAAAAGCAAGTATTTGGTATCTGAATCATCTAGCTGTAAAACGTTGTCCCCAAGAATACCAGTGCTTTCCGGTGTATCTTAATGGAAGCAGCCAGGCAAATCTACCTAGGTATTCAAGCAATTTGCACGCACACACTTCTCCGTTGAAGTATAAAGACACAAAACACTTCCAATTTTCCATTTCTTGTTCCAACATTCTGTGCAAAGAAACATCAATCTATTTAAGATGGATTCTAAGTCAGAGTCACACAGCAACACCATTATTTTCATACTTGGTCCCCCAGGGAGCGGTAAGGGGACGCTTTGTAAACTTGCGACCGATGGGCTCAGAACGCCCGATCATCACTATATTCACCTCTCAGTGGGAGACTACCTGCGCGAATTATGTGATCCGGCAGCCGCTTGCGAGGTAAAAGGTTTCAATCACGATGAAGTTCGTGAGCATTTGCGAGAGAGCAAGCTTCTACCCGCCGACGTGCTCATCCCAGTTCTTGAGTCCAAGATCAACTCTACACCGAAGGAGAAGAATACGACTACTACTTGGTTGATCGACGGGTTCCCTCGGAACATGGAGACTGCGCTCGCATTCGAGGAGAAGGTATATATGAGAGAGAAACCGGAACAATATTTGAAGGCAAAAATTGCTAACTTACTGCCTAACTAGGTCGGCAAGCCAGTGAAAGTCATTGCACTGGAGTGCAAGCGCGAAATCGCTGAAGGAAGATTCCTTGGAAGAAGCAGAGAACGAACCGACGATGTGAATCGTTTTGACAAGAGGTACGGCGAGTATATCGAGAACATGAAGGCAATTCGTGAGCATTACGCAGAAATCATGGACACTGTATGTATTTCTTCTCCCCCCTCCCTCCCGGTAAATATGTATGTACTTGCCCACTGAACCGTGTCACAGGTTCATGTAGATGGAGACCGAAGCGAATGTTTGGAAAAATTCATGGTGGGATTACGACAAGGCTTGTAGTGGTTGGAAAGGTTCAATCGCAGGGGACAGCTAAAGAAAGTGAGGCACTGGGTGTGTGTTAATCTTGAGTGAGGAGACTTACTGTGACTTGCTGGTCACTTGTTGTGCTGAGAAAATGTACTTGATACTACTCGATTCGGTAGCAATGAACTCCAGGAAAACTTAAAACGTTTCTTTATGCAGAGTATGTCAATACAAACGACTACAAAATTCCTAGCCATCGCAAAGTCTAGTACGTTCCTATAATCAATCGAACTAGCAATGTTCTGATAATAGTATCTAAGCCTTCTTCAAGTGGGTAGACTATTATCATAAGTGCTTGCTGCGAGAATTTAGAGAGATATTCAAACTGTGACAATATTGAAAGAGGCTAAGGGAATCATAAAGGTCTTGTCTCCTGTCTAGTCATGGTGGCAAATCTATAGATTGTATACCCGAATAAGATAATTATCTTCGGTAACAAGGGCTAGTGGACTAGGCTTGGACTAGTATTCGATGTTGCAATAATTTATTTGGGCGTCAAGGAGGCCATACAATTCTGAGTCCTCCCTCCCCAATACATGTACCTTCGCTCTTTTCAGTATCGTACTTTCCCGTAGAATCGAAGTATAGAGCAAACATGACAATAGCAAACACGATAATAAGGATAGGTATGGGTAGCTGAATATACGAAACGTCGCCTCGTTGACCTACCCCTGGTATAACGGGTAGTTGCAGTCCCATACCTCAGAGGTTCGTCCGTGTGACATCTACTTCGCTTCTCATTGCCTATTTCGCTTTCGTACAGCCATCTCAGAAGATCAAGCAAGCAGAGAGTTAGATACTCTGTCCTTCTGATCTGACAGCGATATGTGGTTGACACCAAAAAATGTCTTAGTACTCAAAGATTTCTTGCCACCTTTCTAGGTACCTGCTCACCCATGTAACAAAGAACTCTAGACCTACTATACAAGTAAGCACTTGTTGTGTCTACCTACTCACGGAAATTGTAAAAGAAAATCCAAGAGGAACTGGGAACATACGAAAGTGAAAAAAGACTGGTCCCAGTGAGGCTTGAACTCACGGCAACCTTACACCTGAGTCATGATATTAGTACGACGCTCTAACCAACTACCGTATGGGACCGATGAATGAAACGAGTTGTATAACGGAATATGATCAAAGCTGGTCGCCGTAGGAAATGTGTCAATCATTGCTTCGATCGGCTGAGATGCTGCTGACCTATTCATCTACGGAAAAGCCTTAAGAATGAAGGCGCATATATAGGGACTCCTCAGGGCTAAGGTACGAATGCATCGAGGTGCTCACAGTCCCAACTTTTACTCATTGACCGACTCAGAGTCATGCCCTAGGTTCCGTGTTATCAGTAGTTTCCTGTCAGCAGGAAATAAAATAGATTTTCACTCATCACTGAGCGTGGATCAATTTTTGTAGAACGAGCCACATGTGTATCATTTGGGTTTAACATGTTCAATACATTACTATACAGGATCGGAAAGAGGTACAAGAACTTGTCAGGTACATCTTGTTCTGTCTTATTTGTCTTTGGAATTCACGGATTTGATAAGTGTGGCGTTAACATCCTCCTTCAACTTCTGCAGCCTCTTGATCAACTTTTTATTCTCCAGAGCTTTCAATGCCGCGTTGCTACCCGCCTCTTTTATAGACAGACCGCTTCCGTACCCGAGATTGAGATTCGTTTCGCCTAAACCGTTGTAGTATGCCCCCACGGTGAACCATGGTAGGCCAGTGTTCTTATCCGTCTTCGGATTGCCCGTACTTTGATAGGAAATCATGACCCCTTTTGTGCCAATGGCCTGTTGTAAGGCAGTTTTCGGGCTCAAGTTGTTTTGGACAGTTTGTGTCGAACTGTTGATAGGTAAGCATTTCGTGCTGATAATGGAATTAGAATGGCCGAGGTTGACAGACCTCTTATGTTCATTGTTAATCTCCTGCTTGAGGACAGTTCCCCATATCAGCTTCAGCCATGCGATAACGCGTGAGAGACCGTCAGCATCACCCAGAATTGCCGCAGCAGCATAGGCCTCTAAGAGGTCACCGAGAATCTTTTTTCTCTCCTTTTTTGACGCCGAGGTGCCGTTCCCAGTCTGGGATTGTCTGCCGCCAGGCTGGAATTCGGTGGGTAACCTGGCTCGCTTGTCGATGTTGTAACGTAGAGTAAAGTCGGATAACGTCTCGTTTCTTACGAGTCGTTCCCGGAGTTGTGAGCACCGTCCTGCGGGCAGGTTGGGAAAGGTTTGATAGATGAACGAGGATGAGACAAGGTACATATAAGCGTCACCAATCCACTCAAGCCGTTCATAATCCATCTCATTCAGCCCTCGCGCTATACCAGAGTGCGTACGAGCTGCTTTTTCGAGGACGGGATCAAGAACGGGAGGCAGGGGAGGCAGTACATCCCCAGCGGGAATGTCTTGAGGTGTCCATTTCGTGAGCAGTGCTGGATGGGGAATCAACAAGCCTGACTGCGGGCGACCATTTGACGATTTTGGGTGCTGGTCCACTTTCTGAATCTTATGCGAGTTTTCTGGTCCTTCACTCAGACTGGCGGTCTATCATGATGTTAAAGGAGAAATTACGACTGAGCATAGGCCATCATGTTTCTCACCTCGTCCTGAGATAATGCCTGCGCTGCGGGAAGTATATGAGCATTGTGTTGTTTTAGGGCTAAAACGATCTTCTCGTGTGATAGAGAATCGCTGCCATTTCCTAGTCGCTCAAGGTCTTGCTTTAGAGACTGTACAGCTTTCAGTAGGTTGTCTGCGTGTTCTAACACTGAAGCATAACGAGAGTCTGACGTTATCGTCGAGAAGTCCTGGAAAGTGCGTTTAGACATGATATTTGGTTTGTACGGGATTGCTACCTATGCGGGTGGGGGGGTTCCTAGAAATCGTTGCGCAAGGCTTGCTAAAGGATTACAGAGGCTTGAAATGAAATTTTCTAGCAATTCACTTTCTTGAATTGCATTCTTAAAAACGAATCAACTTTAGCAGAAATTCAGGCAAATACTATTATGTTTTGTTGTACAGAATTTCAACGCTGAAATGATTGCTGGCTAGAAATGATTTCAGCTTCTTGAAATTCTATTGTGGCTAGGTGTGGCGGGTGCAAAAGGTGGGCCAGGGCCCCACCAACCCTGTACATAGGTATATAAGGGCTGGCAGGACCCCCTGCTTCCTACCTTCCATTTCTACCTTTAATTCTTTTTTTTTTTTAATAGGCTACAGTGGGATTCGAACACTAGGTCTATAGCTACAGACTACGGTCTACGACTACTACGATCTTACCACTATACTACAACTACAAATCTACAGTTATTACGCGCATGTAGGTGGTAGCCCCAATTGATATTGATATTCTAGGTCCCAAGGGCTAATTGTATAATTAGCTAGTTATAGTGGGTCGTCGGCAATAGTGGGGTAGCCGATTGGGTTACCCGCTGGCAATGATTTCGCGCTGGTAATTCTAACGTGGCTTGGCAAGGGCAATGTGGCTTAGTAAGGGCAATATGGCTTGGCAATTCGCGTATGGCTGCAATACTAGTGCCGGGCTGCAGGTATTACACTTTGGTTAATAATTCAAATTGAAATTCTACCCGTTTGAAATAAGTAACCTCTGCAGACATAGATCACAATAGAAATAGTACGGTTATTGTGTGGCAAGGCTTGTACCTTGGTTTAGGATTGCAGGGGCTGGTAATTCTCAAATCACGCTTTCTAGGAAACCCCCCCACCCGCGTAGGTACTGGAGTGCCTCCCCTCCAAGCTCTGTTATGCAGGTACCGTAAGTATTAAGGTTAGGTAGGGCCTCAGGAGCTTATCGGACGTTGTAATGGACCTTTGCGCTAAACTACCTTAGGTTGCTCTGGGTCTGCTCTGGGTGCCTCTAGGGTGGGCTCAAAAAAATCCTGCCGTCTGTGCTGACGTGCAACATAGAGAGGGCGGGGGGGAATGTTCTATTGCAGAAATAGCAAGCATAAGAAACTTCCTAGAGAATAGAAAATCGTCTTTATCAAATGATGCTGTTCTAGAAATATTTCACTTCGATGTTATTTGCAGTTTTTGTGGAGACTTTGGAGTGGAGTACCTATTACCAGGAGCACGGGCCAAATTTGGAGCTCGCTCTCAACTTCAAAGTTTCAAATCGTCCGAGATATCCAGGGCGCAATCATTGAGCCACCCAATCAGCCAGTATGACCGCCGTCCCTCGTGCTCGTCTGCTGGACCTTATGAAGGTATGGGATTCTCGATGCTCTCCAAGTGTGGCACGCAAAACTCATCTCATATATCCAGGTCCAGTGCCAGATCTTCTCGACCACCTACAACCCCGAAGGAATACGAATGGGAAATAAAATACTTCGACAGAGACTTCGAGGCCCATCCCTAGCCAAATATTATCCTGCGATAGGCCCCACGATAAATACGTTAGAAAAGGAATTTAGAAGCTTAGGACTCGAGACGTTGAATGAGGAAGAGGAAGATCGACAGGAACATCTAGCAGGGCAAGTTCCTTCCGTGCTCGTTGCATACGGATAACTAACTTTCGTTCAGCCGGAGACAACGTGGAAAGGGTGCACCGAAGAAGAAGCGGATCGCAACAGGTATGATCTCTTACTGACCTCCTCTGATATCCTAGATATTGACGCTTCACAAAGAGAAAAAAGGCAAATAAGAGTTGCGTTGGTCACAACCTTACTCACCCTTGTAACATTGATTTGTACAACAATTGCGATATCCAAGAACGATAGAGGAAGAAAATTTTTATACGAACACGACTACACGACTACAATATTTGTGGGCGGTTGATTTTGGTTTTTGAAACCTTCCCACCCCCCTCGACCGTAGGTCGCGACAACGATCTGACGTCTTCCCACCATGGCTGGCGGGAAACATACGCATTAGGCGCTAGCTCATATCGCGTAGCATAAGGACGACAAATCTGAACTGCCGAAAAAGGCTATGACTTCAGGACAGGTCTAACAAATAAGGAATTCGAGTGTTGCGATTCCTCATCGAAAGATATAGTATAACATTAGATGGGTTAAGACCAAGTCAATGAAATAATGAGACATCAATTTATGGATTTCTTCCTAGGGTTCACCGCTGATATCGGATCGGAGATTGAAATAATAGGGACCAGTCGTGCGCAACTTCGTCTAGTTCTCATTTATAGACATCTCGACTCTTCTCTCGTCTGTTCTTGTGTTCTCGACGAGCATTCGGTATTTTATAGGTCGATCGGCGCAAGTGGATGAACAACATGCTCTTAGTAGAACTTAATTGGAAGTGTCTGAAGCCCAAATGACAAGTTGCAAGGACGAGTGCCTAATTTTTTTAAGTTCAATCACGCCTTCGGCTGACGCAACAATATCCTTGGGTAAAGTCTGAGATATCTCTGAATATGTTGTTTAATTGGTTATAGGATCAATTCTGCGCTCGTCCTTGCTTACCTAACGATACCTACCTGTTAGAACAAGTATTAACAACCAGCATTGGAGCCCTCTTAGCCATCGCGCTTTCTAGTTCTAGTGTCTGGTTGCCTGGGAAAGTAGGTGCCTACCTTAACTTCAGATCAATCAGTTCGACGGGCCTGCCCTGCCTCTTTTCTTCCCAAGGCCTCCGCCACTCTTTGCACCCGCTTCCAATTCTCCCTTGATTAGGTATACTTCTTTCTCCTCTCGCAACTCCATCACGACCTCCCCATCACCACTTGTAATACCCTAATACCCTAATTCACGACTCCCGCCAGGAGATACTTACCAGGTATAGCATCCTTCCGCTATACACATCTACCTAATTGCCTACTAATTACACCCACCTACCTGCCCTCCGGTAGCTTCTTGTGCCGTCGTCTAACACCTTCCATGTCTAGGTCATTTGAAGCTGCGCGATCTAGTAGGTGTTTGGGTAGACTACCTTAAGAACACCTACCTTAGGTACCTATTACGTCTAACACTTCCGCCATCTATCCAGAATCTTGTCCGTTCTCAGGCATACATACAACAATTGCCACTTCCCCATAATCTCTTCATACTAACAGTCACCAGTCTGCATATTTACTCAGTCCCTACCTCCTGTTAGGTGAACTGGCACACACTATCAACGCCTTCTCTCACTTGGTCTCGCGTCATATCGACTCGGAGCTAGCTTCCTTGCGCCTGTAATGTCTTGAGCTCTAATCTGTGGGACTACGCCATCTAGTTGTCCCCATCTTCATCTACGGCGGGAATTCCTTCGTCTGTCATTCTCGTCCCATCCCACATCTCCATCATTTGGCCACTACTTGCCACCTATCCTGGTGTTTCTCACTTGCCATAAGATCTAATCTTTGCTATCGTGGCATCTCTTCCATTTTTCGTTTTGTGTGAGGAACTAGATGCCAAGTCGAAACATACAGTTCCCATCAATCGCGCTCTTTTGCAACCCATTCTGCATTCGAGGTGAAGAGTCGTCTGAATTCAGCTAGCATAGCATGTCTATGGCTTGCTCAACCGGATCTCCAACTCTACGCCGTACCCCGGCATCCAAGACAATCCAAATGGATGAAAATGTGAAGGTCGGCAAGGAGGATTTCTCTATCGCCGCCGTAAGTGATCAACTCAAGTCTCTTCTTATTTTTGTAAGTGTAATTATCAACCCACCTTGCCATCAAGTTGCTCTACGAGAGTGTTATGTTGGTTTTCGAGGTTTTCGCCACACTCGTACCCGCTCTCCTGATTGACTTCGACCTGAAAGCTGACCTTGGCTCGCAATAGGAACCGGATGGTTCATCCTCACATAAGAGATCCACTGGGGCCCTCTTGACCTCGTCGCTAGTCAATCAAAGCTGTCCTAAGGTCAGTAGTGATGAGTTGGTCCGCCTAGATCATCATTTTCAACTGATGTCTTTGCGACAGAAGACCAAGCTGAATCACGAATCATTCGGTCACTCTGAGATCCCCGAACTAGGCCCGACCGATACTTCTCTATCTAGATTGCCTAAACAATCCTCTGGTCTTCCACCTATCGGAAATGCTTTTAGTTACTCGACGGAGGCTAGCGAGGGATCAAATCTGCAACATACTGCGACCAGTAGCTCGGTACCAATCACTCCTGCTACTGAAGGCTTTGGGAATACAGCCCCTACCACCAGGCCTGCGAGTGCTACGATGAATGAATCCTCTGCTAGCGACGAAGAGTTGATGCGCCTCAAGTTTGAGCTTGCCCAAGCACAGAGCAAGATAACTCGTCTTGACCAGGAACTCGCTTCTACACGCCAAGGGCACTCAGGTCTGGACCAGCCGACCAGTATTTCTCCAGTTAATACTGAATTCCCTATCGGCAACCAATCTGCACCTGCATTTTCCCGCATTCCCGGCCTCCATTCCATCAATACTGGCGTACAATACAGTGGCAGAGAAGGCGGGCACCCCTGGCCGGGCTACGATGACAATCGATCTGATACTAGCGATGCTCTGTCGGCGACTGGATTTAATCGTTCTCGCAGTATATGGGGGGGTATGAAGCAAAATCCGAATGCCCTGGGCCCAGGTGGGCTACCTCCCGCGGAGATGCCGCCGAATGGACCATGGATTGGACGAGCTGCAAGTCACAGCTTTGTCGAGCCTGGAATATCTTACGATCCTACCATCACCGGCAATTTCCGTCACGAACGACTGACTCCAGATTTCGATTTTACTACAAAACCTCCAGGTAGTAGGCGGGGTAGTCGTTATGACATTCGATTTAGTGGGCAAGGTTTTGCCGGCACCGGGCAAAGCTATGGCAGCCAGCCTGGTTATGGCGGATATGGATATTCTCAAGGTCAATACGACCCTAGTGCCATTACATCTGGCGGCTCGCAAAACAACATGAGTACCGGAGTATATTCTAGCTATCAGCCTACACCCGTTGGTACACCCCTGTCCCCTTTAGCGAGTGAATTCACTTCAATGTCGGGTAACGCTGGACCGTGGAAGTCCGAGGTAAGTCGATAACCCTAGCACCTAGTCCTCATGCGTTGCCTAACTATGCATCCATAAAAGCCGGCCCCAAGCGAGGGACAGACATACCTACCCACAACCGAGCCGCTGAACTATCGTCGACTTTTGGACCGTAATGTCAACTGCAATTGGAAGTACATTGTCGACAAGATCGTGTGCAGTAACGATCAGCAAGCTTCTATCTTTCTCCAGCAGAAGCTAAAGGTAGGAACTCCGGACCAGAAATACGAGATTGTTGAAGCGATTGTTGCCCAAGCCTATCCCCTGATGGTCAATCGATTCGGCAATTTCTTGGTGCAGAGATGCTTTGAACATGGCACCCCGGAACAAGTGATAAAGATTGCAGAAGCAATCAGGGGATGTACTCTCACACTATCTATGGACCCATTCGGGTGTCATGTGGTACAGAAAGCGTTCGATTCTGTCCCGGAGGACTACAAGGCCATTATGGTCCACGAGTTGTTGCGTCGTATTCCGGAGACCGTCATTCATCGTTATGCTTGTCACGTTTGGCAAAAGCTTTTTGAACTCAGATGGACTGAGTCTCCACCTCAGATCATGAAATATGTGAACGAAGCACTCCGCGGTATGTGGCATGAGGTTGCCCTAGGTGAAACGGGCAGTCTTGTCGTTCAAAACATTTTCGAGAACTGCCTTGAGGAAGACAAGGTCTGTTATCTCTTGAGCCGTGATCGGCCGTTGATATCGCAGTACTGACAACCTCTTAGAGACCATGCATTGAGGAAGTACTGAGCAATATTGATATCGTTGCACATGGACAATTTGGAAACTGGTGTATCCAGCATATCTGTGAACACGGCGCACCAGCCGATCGCAGCAGAGCTATCGACCATGTGACTCGCTATGCCGCTGAATACAGCATGGATCAGTATGCTTCCAAGGTAGTTGAGAAGTGTCTGAAAATTGGAGGAGCGGAATTCCTGACACGCTACCTGGACCGAGTCTGCGAAGGTCGCATCGACCGCCCTCGCATTCCCTTGATTGATATTGCAAGCGACCAATATGGTAACTATCTAATCCAGTGGATCTTACAACATGCCAACCCGCAACATAAAGAGATTGTGGCGGCTCACATTCGCAAGCACATGGTGTCTCTTCGTGGATCTAAGTTTGGCAGTCGAGTTGGTATGCTATGCACAAACCCTGCTATCGCTACACGACCTGGACCTGGAGTTGGGCCTGGTGTCGGCCGTATGCCCGCTGGTCCCCGATATGGCGGCCGCGCCTACCAATAATCGCACTCGCCCTTTCGAAAGCCATATGACGACGGTGGGTAACTGTTGCTCTCTGCCAGCTGAGGCTCGGCAGTGTGCCGATGTTTGTTGTTTTGCCTGTCCACTACAGTAAAATTTTCTTGTTTCTAATAACTAGCTTGCGAACTACGAGTACCTCGATGAATTTTTGCTCGATTGTCGTTCGGAGCGATCAACATATGACAAGTCGCACAGAAGCATCATCTGGAGCAGACAATTTACAAATCATACGTCTACGACATCCTACGCCCGGTAGGCTACTGCCTTGCCTGGGTGCCTTGGAAACATTATGGTTATGGATTTTGCGATATGGCGTCGAATGTTCGGAATACATTGCCGTCCCGTCCAGTAATTGAGCCCAGGTATTACAACCCTACTCGATCTGTGGGGGCTCAGTCTTTCCGTTCACTCAAAGTGCCGTACGGCATGTTCATGGCGTATGTCTCATATAGTTGCGTGGATGGTTTCCTGATCTCAACCGCGTAGACATTCTGCAAAGAACAAGATACTCTGTGTTGGTCATTGGAGAATTCAGGTTGCATTTTTTTACGAGTGGTATCATAAAAGAAAACTCGGTGAGCCGGGTGACCGTCAGCAGGACTAAAAATAATGAAGGAGAATATCCCCATGCTCTTGTATTTTGCGCTATGAAGAGACAGTGTTACATAGGTTTAGATGAGTTTGTACTAACCAAAAGTAAACCAAAAGTTTCCTCAAACATAATCTTCCTTGTTTAGAGTTAATGACTTGCTTAGATGAGCCGCTCACTGCTTGCTCTCCGAAACAGCTACATCAGCAGGCTCTAGTCTCACGCAGAACAATATTATTGTGAGGTTATAATTATTCCCTCTCCTCCCCCTGAAGTCAGTTGATATCTAAATTGACTGAGTTTGGAGGATCCCAGTCTGAGATATTGGCCTAGAGCTCTAAATCTTTATATCTACAAATTTAACTCCCCTGTGTTACATCTTTCATCGCTTTGGGATCGGGCCTTATTGGGAATCGGTCTGTATGAAGAAAACCACTTTATGTAGTAGATATTACGAAGGCTTTGAAAGCTGAAGGGACATGCTTGTTATGTACGATTTCTCTCTATTTGTCTTCCTCTCACCTGCTACTACTTCCTTTCCTTCTCCTAGAACTCCTCGATGGGAAACAACTATGCGATATATGTACATTTAACTACAGCATGGCGTAGTGCGCACCGTACCCAACTCAACTCAACTCAGCAGCGACAAAGGAGAAGAGTGCCAAAGCCGCTTTCTATCCTTCATTGGGACGGTGAGGGTTTTTCTTTCGTAGATGAGCTTTTGGGAGTATGGCATTCCGCATTTAATCTCCTTTTATAAGTTGGTCGGTCCTTAGGTAGTTAGCCCTTTTTTATTGCATCTATACACCGTAAGCAACTTGGCCCATGGGCTTGTCCTCGCCCACGCCGGGCGCCATAAAGTTTGTGTCGGGGTTGCCGGTCGCCTTAGCAGCTGAGCAACGCGCCATTGTTGGTGAACTAGTTGATTGAGTCAGCATGGTTTCTCGGCTGCTCTGAACGGTTAACTTACCTCCTTGAGATAACATCTGTGAAGTAGAAGTCATTTATGATCTTCTTCAGAGGCTCGTTCGTAGGCTTTGCGCCCTTGTTCTGTTCTACTAGTTGCACTTTGCTGAGCTGCTGGAGTGAGGTGGGTTCGACAACATCATAAGCAGCAAGAGCAGGGCTGATCTCGGACATTCTATCCCGTAGCATGGCAACGTCATCGTACGGGAGAGGAGCACCGAGGAACTCGCTAATCGCACGGATGATCTTCCAGTCTGTGCGAGCAGCACCTGGTAATGAAGTGGCCGCACGAGTCATTTGCACACGTCCTTCAGTGTTGACATATGTACCAGCCTTCTCTGTGTAGGCAGCGCCGGGAAGAACAATGTCTGCGATCTGGGCTCCCCGGTCACCGTGGTGGCCCTGGTAAACAACAAAAGCGTCTTTGGGGATGTCGGCATCAGCAAATTCGTCAGCACCGAGCAGCCAAACGAATTTAGGCTTGGTCTCGGCAACTTCAGGAGAAGGTGTTGTGAAGCCAACCTCGAAAGCACCCGCTCTGGAGGCTGCCTTCTGCAGAATGTTAAAGCCGTTGTGCTCCTCGGTGAGGAAGTTGGCGGCGTTCTTGTCAACAAAGCCACCAATAAGTTCATAGAAAGCCTTGGCATCAGCATGATCCGTAACACCAGAACCAACGATGATCATGGGCTTCTTCGCTGATTGGAGCTTCTTTCCGAAGGGGCCTGCGAGAGCCGCCTTCAAAGCGGCAAAATCGGTACCGAGGTGCTCAAACTCGAAGGTCGAATTCCATGTCTCACCAACCACGCCGATCTCCAAGTCTGATCGTAGCCATTGTTTTCGGATACGGGCATTGAGACCAGCGGCTTCATGCCTCGGGTTGGTGCCAACGAGAAGCAAGCAGTCGACATCCTCTACACCCCAGATCTTAGAGTTGAAGAGATAGTTGGAACGAACATCAACACCGTGGGCAATGGGCTGGCTTCCAGAGGGCATATCGAGAGCGAGATTGTCGTGGCCAAGCTTGTTGGCCAAATCCTTCATAGCCACTAAAGACTCGACTTCTGTTAACTCACCAGCGATGACCTTGAACTCGTTCGGCTTGGGCGCAATATGTTGGTAAGCGGCACCAATCTCGGTCAGGGCTTGCTCCCACGTAGCAGGTTCGAATTTGTTATCTCTCCGGACTAATGGCATTGTGAGGCGCTGAGTCTTTAAACCGTCGCAGGCGAATCGAGTCTTGTCATTAATCCACTCCTCGTTAACATCGTCGTTCAGGCGGGGCTGAATACGCAAGACCTCGAGGCCACGGCTATCGACTCGGATGGCGGATCCTAAGCCGTCCAGCACATCGATAGACTCGGTCTTCTTCAATTCCCAGGGACGAGCTCGGAAGGCGTACGGCTTGGATGTGAGGGCACCGACAGGGCAAAGATCGATAACATTGGCGGACATTTCGGAATCGAGGTTCTGTTCGAGGTAGGTACCGATCTGGATGTCGTTGCCGCGACCGAACGATCCCATTTCAGGGGCACCAGCAACGTCATTGGCGAACCGAATACATCTTGTGCAGTGGATACACCGGTTCATCGACGTCTTGATCAGCGGTCCTATGTTCTTGTCCTCCACTGCTCGCTTGCCACCAACCTCGTGGAACCGGCCTCTGTCACCACCATAGCGCATGGACTGGTCCTGCAGATCACATTCGCCGCCCTGGTCGCAGATAGGGCAGTCGAGAGGGTGGTTGGCCAGCAAGAACTCCATGACACCTTCCCTGGCCTTGTGTGTGAGCGGAGAGTTCGTCTTCACCACCATGCCGGGCTGCACAGGCCAGGCGCAGGAGGCGACCGGTTTGGGGGCACGTTCGACTTCGACAAGGCACATACGGCAGTTACCGGCGATCATGAGTTTCCTGAGCGACATTATTAGTATAATGGAGGAATCGGGTCGAGACAAAGGTGATATTCGTACTCATGGTAGCAGTATCTGGAAGCGATTGTGTTAGCAATGTCTAGGAAGGTCTGAAGATGCCGAGAACAAGCTCAGTTACCTGGGAATTGTGACGCCTGCCTTTTCGCAAGCTTGTATTAATGCCGAGCCAGCTATTGCGTGGTCAGTCAGTTGTCACCCTCTTTGCCCGCGCCCGGGATAAGCCATGTCGCCTTCATACCTTCAATCGACACCTTCTTCCCGTCTACAAGCCTGTTAGCAAGTGTCCCAAATTACATTCACATCCTTCGCCCCCCGACATGTGCTACTGACCAATTGTGAGCTCGACCTCGGCCGGACGCTGGGGTGTGGCGGAAAAAGCTCTCGAGGCTTTGGCGGCAGCATGCCGGGGCGTCCGCCAAGCCGAACGAGCCAGCGTCTGTCGAAGCATCGTGTCGTCCCGACGGGATACGGTAGAGGGGAGAGGGGGGTGGCGGTCAATGGGTGGGATGGGGGGCCGTCTCGAGGTGTTGACGTCCTTTTTCGAAGATGGCTCTACTCCCTCAACTGCGAGGATTAGTGCAGATTGCCGGATTACAGAGCACCGGCCATTGGTTGGTTGGGTTAAAGGCCGCTGCGCTAGTCAACTTAAACGGGCGATTACTTCATCAGCCTCGTCATTGGCCACAGCTGTCCTTCGGCCCATTTTGATTATCTTTCGTCCTCAGCACGGACCAACACAGCTTTCCGGAAAATGTGGATCCCCTTTGCCCGAAACACATTTAATCAGTCTCAATTTTCGCCAAGTTCATAGCTTCTTCTTTCCTTTCCACAACAAATTGTACACGGGCACATTTTATTGTAGGTGAGCTTGGACAAGCACCTGGCTTCGCCAGCGCTCTTGTTGCAGTCGAGTCTTCCTCTATCTTGTGCTCCAGAGTAATATTTAACGCCGATTATGGAAGCAAGTGAGAGCTATAATGGTTATGATGATCTATGCCTCTTACCGCCGGTCGTTACATCTTCATCTCCTGAACCTATGTGTGTTTTTATGATCGCCAGTCTCCGCTACTCTTTTTCTTGGTTACCACGAGGAGAACCACGAGAAGGGCGACCGTCTAGTGTGTCTACTTGCTGCATATTTCCGTGTTGGTAATCAACGCTGTCCCTTTGTGTAGACATATTTGGACCTTGCTGGATTTGGGTGTTACTGCTTATATATGATCATCCGGCATGCAGCAGTACCCGAGTCCATAGCTCGCACCCCAGGCGGCGACTCGCACAAAATGAATCGACAAAGCGCGTACATAATGATAAGTGTTCGAGGAGCCAGCCAATGAGCGCAAGCTTGAGTAGCATCTCCATTGAGGTTCAAGTATACAAGGTCTTCAATAAAACGCCTATTGAATAATGATTAGTATTTCGGTTGTACTTTAGGAAGAGTAACTGCTAGTAGATATGCACAATTTCATACATACCAAGAAGCCTGTTGCACTTTGTACGACTTCTTTGCTTCTTCTGGAATGGTGTGTTTCCAGCATTGTTTTAGAGATGCTTAGAAGAATCACCCGAAGCTAGGTCTTCACATGCAAAATGAAAGGGTAAAATTTAGTTTGAAATGTGGTCTTGTCTTGTCATAAAGTCATCGCTATCTAACGCTCATCATGCATGATAAATATCAATCCAGCCTATTACCCAGGAACGCCGTGTATGTGATCATACCCCCAAAAGTCTAAATACAGAAAATACAAACATCTCTAAGAATATGTTTATATACAGTTCATCATCACCATCCCCTTATCATATATGCGTTTGTTTATTTGTTTGTTTCATGTTTGTTTAAGCCTTGGCTTGGAGCGCAGCGGGCAAAAACTTCGACTTGGAAGCAATGTGCTGCGCGAGGTCAACCATAGGCTGGTTCTTAAGGATCTCCGAGACGTGCACGACGCTCTGGAGGTCCTTGAGAGCCCAGGCACGGATGTCGACGGCGATAAGGGAGTCGACACCGTAGATGTTGATCGGGCGGGCCGGGTCGAGGTCCTCGAGCTCCATCATAAGACCCTTAGCTAGCTTGGCCATGAGGCCCTGGCAGACGACCTTGGTGGCGTCAGCCATGGTCTTGGCTGCGCCGATGACAGCGGCAAGGTCGACCGTTGCACCGGTGTTCTTGTTCGACTTAGCGTTCTGCGTGGCTGAGTCGTAGACACGGAGGGGTCCGAAGCGGGCGTCGGCGAACCAGTACGGGTCGTCGAAGCCATTCGCCTTGACGAGACCACCGCTGGATAGACCTAGGATGGGCTGGTTGCGGATCTCGCCCGCCATGGCTTCCTCGAGGATTGCCCACAGCTGAGCGGAGCCGATCTGCGGCGCACCGCAGGCCACGATCTCGGGGACCTTACCCTGCTCAGACACGAAACCAATATCGCCCATCCAACCCAGGTCGATCGATGTACCGGTCAGACCCAGAGTGCGACGGTGGTACATGATGGCATCTTGGTACACGTTACCGGCATTGTAGTTGCTCTGGGCAATGGAACCGATCTGGCCGGCGGCGGACGATAGCGTAATGAAGAAGTCAAGGTCCTTGGGCAGTTGGTTGTGTAGGTTGGTGGTGACATAGTACTTGGGGCGGATGGCACCCTTCCAAGCTTCAAGGGGCATGGTCTCGAACATGGAATCCTGGGGGTAAGTGTTAGTAGCTGCAAAATATCGTACTAGTTTCATGAGAATGACTTACCTTAACGTTCATGGCGAGGACAACAGTACCCTTGATGGGTGGGAAATCGCTCTTGGCCAATTCCTCAAGGACCTTAGCGCACTCAGCCTCGTCACCAATGTCAGTGGCAAAGACGCGGGTTTGCACGTCTCTGGCGGCGAGTTCGGCGAGGACAGCTTGGACGTCAGGATTCTTGGCACCGGAGCGGGAGGTGAGTGCAAAATACTTTGCGCCTCTGTCAGCCATCCAGGTGAGCATGGAGCGACCGAGACCACCGGTACCACCAGGAATGAGATAGGTAGCGTTGGGATTGAGCTTGAGCTCGGTCTTCTTGCCACGAGTGACAGGAACGATGTCGTTCTCAACAACCTGCAAGACGACCTTGCCAAGGGAGCGACGGGACTGCAGGATACGGAAAGCGTCGGCAATCTCAGAGAACTTCTTAATGTTGAGCGGGACAAGCTTGAACACGCCCTCGGCGTAGTATTTCAGGACATCCTTCATGAGCTTGCTAAAGACGCGCTTGTTGGTACGGTACATTTGCAGGATGTTGACACCGGCGAACGTGGCGTTGTTTAGGAATGGCACCATGTCAAGACCGGTGTTGGACTTGATGTCCTTCACACCCAGCTCGATGAAGCGACCAAATGGCGCAATGCAGTGCCAGGTCTGGCGCAACAATTCACCCGTGAGCGAGTTGATGACAACTTGGACACCTTCACCCTTAGTGACACGCTTGATACCCTGGACGAAGCCGGCGTCCTTGTTACTGAAGATGTGATCGTCAGGAATTCCGTACTTCTCCTTGAGGAGGTTCTTCTCGGTCTCGGAGGAGACGGTGACAAGTACCTCGGCGCCAATGTGCTGGGCCATCTGGATCGCACCCTGACCGAGGACATCGGCAGCAGAGTGGATCAAGATGGTCTCGCCCGCCTCAAGACGGGCGGCATTGTAGACACTGTAGGCAGCAGTGCCGTAGGCGATCATCATGGAAGCACCCTCTTCGAAGGACATAGACTCGGGCAGCTTCTGGAAGTTCTCCTGGCTGTTACGGACGTAGGTTCTGTACCAGCCGTTGGCAACGGTGAGGACGCGGTCACCAACAGCATAGCCGGAGACATCCTTGCCGAGGCGTGTGACAACACCAGAGCACTCAATACCTAGGTTGACATCCCAGATCTGACCGACGGCGACGACCATGTCGAATTGATCAAGACCGACAGCCTTGACCTCAATCTCGATCTCTGAATCGCCAAGGGGCTTCTCATGCTCAGCATCGTCGCTGAAGAAGAAGCTGTCAAGTTCACCAGTGGCCTTAAGACCAAGCTTGAGAGCACGTCCAGCCTGCTTGAGAGGCTGTAGTGATATGGCGTTCTCACTATCCTCATCAGGCTTAAGCAGTCTGCTCAGGTTCTCGTCAGTGCCGAGACGGAGGATGTGAAGAGCGCCCTTGCGGGCAGCAAACTCGTGCTCGTCATTGGCAGCATCACCCTGGATGTCAAGCGTCTTGAGGATCGTGCTCGTGGTGGAAGGATCGTTAAGTGCAACGTCAGGGTCGAGGTCGAGGGTAGCGAGGCGGATCTCGGGAGCTTCACCACGGACAGTGCGGGCTAGACCGGTAATCATGTTGAGCGCGGGTCGTCGGGTGTCAATGGTGGCACCACCCTGGGTAAGCCAGAGGGTTCCATCGGATCGGAGGAAGATATTCTTGATCGCTGTGTATTGCGCTTCATCCATAGTGGTCAGAACCGAGTTCTCTACTTCAGCAGAGACAATGACACGACTCTTTGTCAAGTCGGCCTCAGCAGCTTCAGTAAGGGTCTTCTTGTCAACTGTAGCGCCCTTAGCAGTGAGTTTCTTGGTTAGTTCTTCAGTCAGGCCCTTGGCCTCGGCAGACTCATCGGAACCAGTAACGATGGTGACATTGCTAAGAGGAGAGATCACAGGCTCAATAGGGTTAGTGGAGGCTACGAGCGAAGATGACCAACCGACGTCGTCACGGTCACGGAAGCACAGATCCGCACCAGTGAAGCCGACAGACTTAAGACGTTCATCCCAGCCCTCTTCAGAAAGCTCAGGACCCCAGTGTCGGTCATCATCCTCACCGAGCCACCAGCCGGCAAGCAGACCGAAGACAGCAGAACGTCTACCGATCTTGCTGGTCAACTCAGTAACGATGAGCTTACCACCTGGCTTTAGTAGTCTGCGGGCGTTGGCCAAGGTTGTGCTAATCTTGGAAGTAGCGTGCAGAACCTGGAAGGCGACGACAACATCGTAGGTGCCCTCCTCGAAGCCCTGTTTAGCAGGCTCGTTCTCAACGTTTAAGACCTTGAAGTCCATCAAAGAGCGGTATTCCTTGAATTCCTCGGCAGCCTCAGCGAAGAAAGAACCAGAGATATCGGTGTAGGTGTATTTGGTAAGTTTACCCGCAATGTTCTCGCCCAGGGCGGCAAAGATACGGCTGGTGGCCGAACCAGTACCGGCACCGATCTCCAGGATACGGAGGGGCTTCTTAGCAGCTAGGCGCTTGATGTACTCGCATTGGACGGCAGGAGTGCGCTCATCAGAAAGACCATAGCGATACATCTCGTTCAGGGCGTTGTCATGGTTCATGAGCTCCCAAGGCTCGATCTCGCCCAGGAGGACGCTCTCAATGTTGTCGCTGATGCGAACCATCATCTTACCCTCAAGGCTAGTAGCAGCAGCACGAGCAAGGACTTCATCCTCGGTCTCTTTGCTAGAGGACAGCCACTCGGGAGTCTGGCAAGGAAGCTTGTTCTCGCTGGCCAGCTTGACCTGGTTCTTCATGTAGTTGTAGAAGATTAGGTGGTGAGGCGCCATGCGTGTGGCATCATCATCGGTGAAGCGTTGAGCCATTCTCTTGCACACGATGTATGCGCACCACTCGAGGTCGTAGACTTCCTTGTATGGCACTTGGGGAGCCTTGTTAACAGCATCAGTCAAGATCTCCTTCAAAGTCTCAGGAGAGTTCTCGACGTCAACGTGCCAAGTCGAGTAAGCACCCAATTTGCGAACAGCCTTGATCTTGGTCTCATCCTTCTCGTCCTCCTTGGTCTCGGAGTTGTAGTCGGTTGACTTCAAGCCCTCGAAGATGAGCAGAGGCTCGGCCCACTTGTCATCGGAGAGAACGACAGTTCCGTTGGTGCCATCAGCCCACTTCTCCTTGATCTCGGCATAACCCTGGAGCTTCGAGCCAACTTCGGTCGGCAGCTTGGCGGAGATGTAAATCCGCTCAATATATTTAGGAACAGTGATCTTCTCAACACCCTCAGCGGCCAAGAGGATATGGAAAATACCATCAAGGGTAGCAGGATGAATGGTGTAGGAAGACTCAACTTGAGCAGGCATCCAAGATTTGGTGTCGGGGACCTGGAGAGTCGCAAGGACGGCGTTACCAGCAGTACGCGACTCCTTAAGAGTCTTGAAAGTCTCACCCCAGCGCATACCCAATTTCTCAAATTTGGCGTAGAACTCATCGCCGGTGTGTGAAGCCAATTCAGCGCCCTGGATGCGAGCATACTCGTTCTTGTATACTTCGTCGTTAGCGGCCTGCTCATCGGCAAAGCTAGTGGCATGGTTATCAGCCGCGTACTTCAGCGAGACGAGACCAGTGCTGTGTTGAGTCCAAGTTCCATCACGGGTACGGCTAGAAATGGTGAACTCCTTCCAGTATGTTGTGAGAGACCTTGAGGCAACACGCCAGTTACGGAGCTGCAGCTTGGTCTCCACAGGCTGGTCCTCGTTGTCAGTGAGGATAATTGGTGCGCCAGGGAAAACATCTCGGAACTGAACACCCTCGACAACTTTGCCAGGCTCGGCAACTTGGCGCATGGCCTCGACAACCATGGTCAGGAAACCAGCAGCGGAGAACAGGAATATATCCTGTACACCATGGTGTCGAGCCCAAGGAATCTCAGAGGTGCGCAGATAGTTGCGCCAAGCAGGCTCAGCGTCGCCAGAGAATATGTCGCGTGAACCGAGAATGTCGTGCTTGGGTTCGCTTCGGTTCTTGTAGGCGTATGACAAAGCAGTCTCGTACCAGAATCGTGTGTTATGGTTCCATGAGAAAGGAGGCAGGTCGACGAGGAAGCTTGGAGACTCTTGCTTGGAGTCGAGGTGGTTAGCCTTGCTCACATCGATGGGAAGGCCCTTCTGGAAGAGGATACCGACACCCTTAAGGGTAGTTCGGATAGCGTCCTCTTTGCGCATCAGCAAGCTGAACAGGTTCAACTCCGAGGGTTGCGTCGCTTGGGCCTTGATAATCTGCTTAACAGGTCCCTGCAGGGCACCGTGAGGTCCAACTTCCATCAAAACAACGGGTTTACCGGAGACAGTAGGCTCGCTCAGAATGCCAGCGAGAGCTGGGCCGAAACGGACGCAGTTAACCATGTTGTCGACCCAGTATTGAGGGTCTAGGAGGCTGGCGTCATCAGTCTCTTTGCCAGTGACAGAAGAGAACATGCGAGCAGAAGTGGGCTCGCCGCCTGTGATGCCCTTCATGGACTCGTAGTAAGGCTCAGCTAGTTTTCTCATGAAAGGGCTGTGGTAAGGAGTCTTGACCAGAAGCTTCCTGGCCCAGGCCTGGCTGCCAATTTTGCCAAGTACTTCGTCAATACCCTCAGCACTGCCGGAAAGGGTCACACTCTCGGGACTGTTCACGCAAGCAACGACCGGCTTAGGGTCGGAAGTGCATTGGTCGATGAAAGGTTGCACAGCTTCCTCCCCAAGGGCAACTGCCAACATAGAACCAGTGATGTTCAGGCTGGCGGATAGACGGCCACGATGATAAGCAACGGTCCAGGCAGCCTCACGAGAAAGGGCACCTTTAGCGTAAGCGGCAGCGATCTCACCACTGGAGTGGCCAACGGTGAAGTCTGGAGCAGCACCCCATTCTTTTAGCAGATCAACAAGACCGACTTGAACAGCAGTACAAGCAGGTTGGCTGATCTGAGGTTCATTGACCCGTGAATCCGCCTGACTCTTTGCAAGCTCCTCAAACAGGTCCCACTCGCAGCCGAGAGTCTTAAGGTGAGCAGCAGCTTCCTCGATACGGGTTCGATAGGTGCGATAAGCAAGAAGTTCTCGGCCCATACCGAACCACTGAGCACCCTGACCTGTGAAGACCCACACAGAGGCAAGGTTTTCGGAGGGACGCAAGTGCTTAGCGGGGGTGTCGAGCTCCTTCACAGCCTCGTCAAGGTCAGAAGCGACGACGAAAGAGGCCCATGGGTGTCGGGTTCGGCGTGCTGACAGCGTGTAGGCCAAGCGCTTCAGGTGATTAGGAGCCTCGGTAGCGAGGACATTTCCCTCCTTTAGATAGTTTTGCAGGTCCTTGGCAGTCCTGGCAATACCGTTCTGTTCGTGATGCGACCAGACGATAAGCTGAGGAGTGGAGGAAATGACGCCCAAATCCTCTACGCTACCAACCTCAGAAGCCGGTGTGGTAGTGCCTTCTGTGCTCACAGCCTCGGAATTCATAACGCTGGTGGCGAAAGCCGAAGACGCCATGGATGTAGGAATCTCGGATTCGGGAGACAGAATGGCGGCAGGCCGAGGAACGACGGGAGTGGTGTTGTGTCGCCCAATAAGCCCACGGCTACTGAGATAATGGTAAGCATCATCAATGATACAATGAGCATTGGTACCACCGTATCCGAATGAGTTGATACTGGCGCGTCGCAGACCATCGGTGGGCCAAGGAAGAAGCTCTGTGGGAACGGAGAGATTCCATTCTTTTAGCAAAATCTTGGGATTGGCTCTTTCGAACCAGATGTTGGGAGGGATTTGGCCCTTCTCAATCGCATAAATGGCCTTGGTAAGACCGGCAATACCAGCACCAGCTTCCAAGTGACCGATGTTGGACTTCACGGAACCAACATATAGAGGAAGCTCGGGAGAGTGGTACTTGCTAAAGACCTTGGAAATGGCCGCAGTCTCCAGCGGATCACCGGCAGGCGTACCAGGGCCGTGAGCCTCGAAGTAGGTCGTATTTTCGGGGGTTAAGTTCGCGTTGATGTACGCGGCCCGGATCAGGTCTTCCTGCGACTCGGCAGAGGGCAAGTTGATACCGGGAGTTCGACCGTCGTGGGTCACCGAGGTTCCTCGGACAACCGCACGAATGCAGTCACCATCTCTCAAAGCATCGACCAAGGACTTGACGACGATGAAGGAGACACCCTCGCCACGGGAATAACCGTTAGCCTTGTGGTCGAATGACTGCGACTTGCCGTCCTTAGACAAGAAAGACAAGGTGCTGAGATGGTTGGAAGTGTGCGGCGCCAGAATCAAGTTAGTGGCGCCAACGAGAGCCTATGTAATTGTTAATATTAAGATACGTGTACCCGCTAAATCTCGACTAGACATACCATATTCGATTCTCCGGTGCGGATGCTTTGCATGGCTAGATGCAAGCAAACAAGAGACGACGAGCAAGCGGTATCAAGCGTCAAGCTAGGTCCCTTCAAGTCGAAGTACCAGGAAATTCGGTTGGACACCATGGCAGTACCCATAGAGCCGTTAGCTTCGTAACGACTGGGCAAGAGTTAGTCCGAATTTCAAGATATTGAGCAGCAACACTTACGGGTAGTCATCAGGGTCAATCGCGCGAATCGCAGCGTAGTCCCTAACACAGGTGCCCAGGTAGCATCCCATCCTGGCTTGGGCAACGTCGGCCATTGTCAGGCCAGCTGTACAATCGTCATTAGCTGGTTTTATCCTTCGATTCTCGGCGGGACCAAGGCCTTACCTGATTCCAAAGCCTCGTATGAGAGCTCAAGAGCAAGTCTCTGCTGAGGATCCATAGCATGGGCCTCCTGGGCAGAGATCTTGAAGAAAGGAGCATCGAATAGGCCAACATCAGACGAGATGAAGTGACCTTTCCGGGTGCTTGTTGTTCCCTGGTGCTCGGCACTGGGGTGATAGAATCCATCAATGTTATAACGCTCTTTCGGTACGTCAGTCAACGCACTCCGTGCCTGGGAGACCATATCCCATAGTTTGTCTGGGGTCGAAGCATCTCCCGGAAATCTACCCGAAACACCAACGATGGCAATGGGCATCGGTCCATCCTTGGCGAGGATGGCCTCGATTTCTTGTTGTGACATAGACATTTTGAGTCGGTATCTCGATCGAAATGGACTTGTGTATGTATATAGTGGGGTGAAGGGTATATACAGTCTAGGTCGTTAAAGAATGTGGAAGTTGAATAACAGGCTTGAGGAAGAGGGCTTGTTTGGACCCCCGTGTGTTGAACAGTGGATTCTATAATTCTATGAGGAAGAAGGCACCCCGACTTCGTTAACTCGACAAGACCAAAAAAGAAATGAAGTTGTAGGAAACAATGCCGTCCTCGAAAGGTTGGAGTCAAGGACTCGTGGAGTTATATACGGCAGCATCAGCACTCGGTAACCGCAGGGAAGGTCGACGTGTCCCCACGTCGAGATTGGATTCCTGCATAGTGAGCAGCACCATAGGCCCGACAGTCAGTCAGTAGTGTAAGTCAGTCAGCATCACGATAAGGCGGAGACAGTCAGAAAGCGGCGCCTACTGCGAACGGGAACTTTTGGGTAACAGTCTCGACAGTCTCGCGCCCGGGCTTACGGTCCATCCCCCGCTACGTTGGTTTCAGGGTATCAAGGACCACATCTTGCCAAGGGATATCCCGAGACAGGGCAGGGCTGTGTTCGAGCTAAAGATGCCGTACTCAT
This sequence comes from Xylaria cubensis, assembly GCA_022385715.1. Lineage (NCBI taxonomy): Eukaryota > Fungi > Ascomycota > Sordariomycetes > Xylariales > Xylariaceae > Xylaria > Xylaria cubensis. Next base: position 275,240 of record MU279011.1, on the reverse strand, counting down.
CACACGATTCTACAGACGGGTAGTGTAGGTACTGTACTTCCTGTCTGCAGGCAGGCATGGGCAAAGCTTAGCAGGCAGGAGAAGGGATGAGGCCGACGAATTAACAGTCAGCCTTAGCCGTTCGAGCCTGTCGAGGTAGTGGACCTAGACCTAGCCCCTTGACATTCGCATCTTCGGATCTTCCAGTAGGCGCCACTCAGCCGGTGGTTGTCTTGGAAGAGTGGATATCGTGGGTACGCGAGGGCTTTATTCTACGATACAATTCCACGCATGCACATGTGGAGGTGAGGCGTTGGAACCAGGTACGCTGTAAGTAAGTAAAGTCGAGTAGTACAACCTCGAGCATATGTCTTACTACTAGAATTGTCTAGGCCGTCAGGAGAGGTGAATGCTCATTGGCTCAATCGAGACTCGCGCTGGCAGCTGATTGGCGCGTGAACACCCCGCTACATCTGTGCCAAGTATCACTAGAGGTGCTATACACGTACCTACACAGGTACCTATTGTCGCTGCACGCTCGGCTGAAGAAACAACATCCTACGCTAGTGTAGAAGGCTATAAGCATAAGATGTAGTGGGAGTGGGAGCCGAGGGAGCATTACTTACTTGCTTGCTTGCTTGCTTACTTACTTACTTACATGAGCAATATACGGATGGAACAACTAGCAAACCGACCATTATCGCCCTATGTCTTGCGGCCTCAAAAATAGAATAGACGGGCTTGTCTGCTAGTTTACTAAGTTACCATACAGTACGCTCTAACAGTGGAAGATCATTCTCCCTGCTGCCTAGTAGTCAAGAGCTACTACTAGGTACTACTGTCTTCCCCATCGCGTCATTTCACTTACTGTACTGGTTTTGAGAAATATGCTTAAAACCTTAAATCGCCGTGCCACATTGCCGCATTGGTACGCTGCACCATGCCGTCAACCGTTGGTCTGGTTTGCCCTGGGCAGCACCCTAGGCGCGAGGGAGTACACTAAGACTGACCGCATCTCGGTCAAAACCCCCCGACGTTCCCACAACCGGCAGCTGCGGACACAACGAGACGGGGCTCCTTGCATGTCCAGAAGTGAAGTCCCCCCCGCCAGGAGCTCGTGGTTGTGCTGGCGGCACTCGTCTGTGGCGAATGGCCAAAGAGAACAGTACGGCGATTGCTACCCCAGGTTCGCTCCCAATCGGCTCTACCGATGTGTGCTGCTGCTATGAAACTGCCATCTCTGTCGACATAAGCCGGCCCGAAGTGAACCGGGACGTCTCTATAGATGATAGCACCACACTAAGACAGGTGGTCGTCGAGATAGTCTCGTCACCAGGCCAAGTGATACACACTCTTTACAGTAATCAGCCAGGCTATATAAGATCACTCATCGGCCCCTCTATTGATATAGGCATTTACTGCGGCTCTCGCTCTTAAATTTTAGCAATTCGCTGGGCTCGCCTGTTGCAATGCTCTTCTACCAGCAACTCATGATCGATTAAAAGACGGTGAGGCATCGGTGGCCGAGTTGGCACAGCTTCCAGTCCATAAATGTCTATAGTTGATGTATAATGGCGGGGTTTATCGTGGTCAAGAGACTCAACTGGATGATAATGTGTCAGTGAACCTTTGTTGCGAGGGAGGGGTAGTCAAGGTAGTGTTGTTACTGAATCTCAAACCCCTGAAAATTGGGAAGATGAGGTTGCATTGCATGTCTCTAGTATCTGCCAATACCTACTTACAATAGTAAAGTAAACTCATCAGAGTAACCTACCGGTACCCGAGCAGAAACCCGAGTACGTAAGGTAGCTCCGCATCAAGTGGGATGTTTAGAATGCCAACTCCCAATGCCGAGCCGTTACCGTGCTCGCTCCCCAGACCCCGTAACAGACCCGTAACTCTGGGGCGACCGCACGATTCCCACCAAGTGATTCGCCTCCTTCAGTAGAAGTCATATTTGCTGGAAACGGAGGCGGTCTGACCTAATCGGCCTCCCTGGACGGCACCGAAAGAGGAACAGGAACGACGAAAAACCTTATCATAACTGCAGTTCACCCCACGGCGATGCATACCAGTTCCCACAAGCCATACATAACCTGCTCCTAATGCCACATCGCGTGGCTATCTAATGGGGCTCCCTCACATTTACATCCCAGATAGAGCCATTTTCACATTAGTGATCATTACGGATCCGTACTTAAGGTACCTATTATGGCGAAATCCCCCACCACAAGCACTGATAACCGATGCCCATTGCTACGTATCTCCTATCATCACCACGCCAAGCTTATCATGAGACGAGCCTCTGGTCTTTCAGACACAAAAAGACCGTATACGTAGGTTGTGACTAGTCATACAACCCAATCTAGTCTAAATACTCAATTGGTCTCGTTACCATTTTCCATTTTGAAACAAGTACACTGTACGTTGTTTCTAGCTGTTTCATATCACTAAAAATGGGGGGTGTGGTGTATCTACGATTAATTAACATAGTAAGTCCAGAACGAAGCGTCCTAATTGTCTTCTATGAATAGAACAGATCCAGTTGGTCCTCCTAGATCGGGGGACCCGCAAGACAATTCTGTCAGATTTGCGGTCTACCAGATAGACCCATTGAATTGCCGGCCGCCGGCCGTTTTCTAAATGGGGCTGCGGATGCATACCACCCTACCAATGCCGTATACAGTTAGTTTCCCACATATCCCTGAGGTTAAAGTATTTCCTAGTTGGCAAAATACGAATACCTAACACGTTCACTTGAGTCTTTGGTCAGCTGATCGTATGTAACCTTCCCTCTATCAGATGTCCTCAAGAGAGACCGAAGGGTTATCTCCCTTGCCCTTCTGTATAATGTACACGTGCACTTATCACTTCCTTATATTCGCCAGTTTAGTCTAGTTGCTGCGAATTAATCAGTTGTTATCTGCAAATAGTTTCGTCTTAGTCATGGGTTGCAAGGGACAGCTGTTGCGGGAAACGTAATTGTGAACTTGATTCAAGTAACGGCTACTCAAAATGGGATGTAGTCTCTAGTTGATTAATATGTAACTTGACCAGCTTTTTTCAGGTGTGGTCACCGAAGAGTAAGTATCGAAGCCAAGAAATTGTATAGTTACCAAGTAAATGGATACTCGTCTGTGCAAAAAGCGGCGGCAATCGCGACCCAAACAGTCGGAATATGGTCCAAGGCATGCAAAGGCGCTCTCACGTAATAAATCCAGCATACCACTATTCGGTCTGAAAGCTCCATTCCGGTAGCCCACGTCGCCACGTGCGGTGCCGGAAGGTTAGCGGGGCCCAACCTTACATACACATTAAAGTAGTCAAGTAACAGCAGCACAAGATTCTGCACTAGGAGGATAACTGTATTTCATATATGATGTTAAAGGATTACATATAAGGCGGTCGTACAAAATCTCGGCTGTCCTTGTGGTGTGATAAAACCCAGCGATGGGAACCCCCCATAATGTTGTGAAGCACGAGATCAATGATGTAATAGTTACTCCGAGATATCTTCGGCATGCAGTGCTGCAAGTGACGCCTTGCATTGTGTAACATCCTATTCAAGTAACCGAAATTATGTGAACAAGATTCGAGTGCCAGCAAAGATAGCAATCGATAAATATTATCAAAAAGGAGGTTGATCCATAGAGATTGCAAATATTGTAGATTAGTTACATAGACATCTATGTGCGGTAACGTAATTTTGGAACTTCACATCAGACCTTGTTTGGTGAATCTAGATATTTAGTTCAGCCTAGGTCAATATTCAAAAATGGACCAACGTGTATTCGTTCCTTCTAGAGTGTTTTGAGTTGAATGATCTGAATTACTGACGAGACTAATAAATGGTGAAAGATCGGTTCAACTAATATCTAAGACTTAAGTTTACTATCTATTATCTATATACTATTCAAAGTCACACAGAAAATGCATTTCGCATTACTCCGAGTTTCTCCGCTCAGAGATGTCCAGCCAGTCTAAGCAACTATTTGAATTGCTGAATTCTTTATAATACAGATATTAGCAGCTTAGAGGGATGCTCGCCACCTAATCTGCGGAGTCCAAGTCTGTCAACCTATCCAATGGCGTAGCACATCAAATGTGGTCCAAATGGTCCAGACTGCATGAGCATTTAAGATTTCATAAGGCGATTATTGAGTGGCCAAGACGGGAAAGGTACTTTTACGGCATTTGATCGCGGCATGATCACCCTTTCTAGACCAAGCTACAGGTTACCTCCACGTGAAAAACGGCCGAATACCGACATAAACATAGGCGGCTTATCTTTCCCTCGTTGCCTGTTATAGACACGATGGAGGCTTCAAAAAACGTCGGCTTGTTGTATCTATAACTACGAGCTAGTGGTTGTGGCATGTCTCAACCATAGGCTCGGCAGGGTTAGCCACGTTTTCTTGACACTTCGAGGCTGAAAAGAGGCGTTTAGTTATTTGCCGGCGTGGCACATTCCGGCAAAAACCTGAGACACATCGGTACTGAGAGACGTTGGATGCATCTGCCTAGCCGTACGATTTGTGCTACCTGGCAACGATTCGTATATCCCTTGTACCCTGTCTGCCCGGGTACACGGAGCAGGTAGACATCGTTTCTCGTTCCAGTTTCCATCGTGTGGTGGAGCATAACACTGAAAGAGTTAAGGCTAGTGCACGGATATTCATCCAAGTTTACTACTGTAGCTACTCATGTCGACCAGTAGATATCTAACTGCGGAATCTGGCATAAATGTGCGTGTTGCAAGCGGCCCTTGCGATGTCTTGCATTACTACGCCTCATGATGTCGAAATCGATATAAACAGATCCAATCAAGGACCAAGACATTCAAACACGCGACAGGGTATGTCTCGCTGTGCCGTAAGCTTGCAGATGTGCATGTGAAAATAGCAAGATCGATAAGTAGATCGAATTTCTATTCAAGATCGATGGGATTATTGTCGCAACAACTACAGTACGTACTGATAGAAGATTACTAGTAAAAGTCTAGTTACAAGTACAATACTTACGTACTACGGAAACACTAGGTCGGTAGTTTGCTGACTGTTCCACCGTCGCAAAGCTGGGCTTGTAAGAAGTAGCGCACACCGCTACGGGCTAGATCATGGGCACGGCGCCGGTGTACCAATGTACCCACGAGTAAGTGAGACATTGGATATGGATCTCACCATGCAGTTGATCGGGGGTTCTTTTTGAGTGTGGCGGCCGCACAGCCTCAAAATGCCAGCCGGCAGTTTTTTATTCAATCATCGCTTCTATACCTACTCATACCTAACGTGCTACGTGCTTGGATCATGCCATGCAAGTTTTATGCTTATCATTTCAGCCGAACCCTCGGGTTCCATCAGTGCTCCTATTAGCCACGACTGCATTGCTGAGTAAGATATAGTACGTACGTAGGCCCGTAGCACAGGCTCACCGTCCTTTTCGTCCTAGATTAATTTGATGACCACCTGCTGATAGAGATTGATTATCCGATCAATAATCAGTTTGAAGTGTTGTTAGCAATGGTAGATTGTTTCGTACTGCTTTGCATCGAGTCGAATCCTTGATTTGGCATGTCGGCCGTCTTATCCCGACAGCTGCCGTTTCGGTCGGCATTGCATTAGGGGAGCGTCCAGCCTCTCTTCAGGTCCGGGATCGCCGCGAATTAAACGTCTGCAGGCAGGGCTGGCCCGGCTGGAAGAGGCCGGGTCCCTTATCCAGACCATTCTTCGGTGATCTGCCACAAGGAATAAGATTTTAGAACGAAGCTAGGGAACTGACGCTATCCGGCTATACGAGTTTCGCAGTGACCTGCATAGCTCCCCCACGAGATGCTGAAAAGCTTAGCCCTATAATCATTCAGGGAATTCTTTGGAAATGGAAGGTCATATGGTATGCAATCATCAAAGCTGAATGAAGATAAGGCATCGAATTCTCGGATGCCTCGGTGAGCTAATGCTGCTCAAAACCCGACTACGTGCTACGAAATGGAGCAATATCCTACACGTGATTAGGAATGTCGGTGAAAGCATGATGACCATTTCGGCAAGTTGATGCTTACATAATTGTTTCGCGGTGAGAGCTTGTTATTGACCTCAAACATACGATGATTCGCTGTCTACAGATAGCCGTATTTCTGGTAAGATAGCAGAAGACTGGTTCAGTAAGGGGTCATTCTTCCACATATTCTGGTTACTCAAGACGAAATACACAATGTGCAGAATAGATTTGCCATCGAGAACCTAGGGGAGAGAGAGCATGATCTCTTAAATAGCCTAGATAGTCATTCGCCTCAAGCCAGGGACTATCACAAGGCCCGGAGTCTTAGAGCCGCAACACAAAGGGCGTTCTGTATACGGACTAACCCAGCCTCTGGGGGCGTTTCCGAGGCATATCATCAGGCGTATACTATACAGTAGCCATCTAACACGGACAGTAATCATATTTATCATTTCCATAATCATGAATGATAGATCAAGCTAGCAAACTCCTCATCGTAGCTGACATCAGTTTCGAAATCTGACATAGACTGAAATATCTTATATTTTCCACATGACGTTCAGCCAACGTTGTCGACGTGTACGTTAAGCGTTGTCTTAACTTACCATAGCAGTATTAACAACACAAGACAACGCAAGAGCAAAATGGTCGAGTCTACGCGCGTAGAGATTACTACATACGAAACTTAGGATAGCCTAGTGTCAATTATGGCCATGAGGTTGGTTCGTATAGCAGTAAAACTAAAACATACCGTGATAGCGATAGCTTTGATGAAGCAATGGAGAATCAGTGACACCAAATCTTCCAGGCTAGTCATATATTCCTTTCATTTAAATCGCCCACTCAAGATTATCATTATATCGTATGTTGAATCATATGTAAGACTACATTTGGAATCAGTTCTAACGGAAGCCTATTACGGGAGATATAAGGTCTATTTAGATAGGTTACTCATAACATATAAGTTTTTTTCAGACTCCTTGTATAGTAGTGATATTCATCACCTTTATCTGTGAATAATGTCTCAATAAGTGTTTACCACTTTAGATGATGCAATATAGTCTAAGGTATGGAATATTTCAAGTGATTCCTTGCTACTAAATCACAAGATTATCACGCCATAGAAAGCAAAGAACTATGCATAAATGATATATATTGTCTAATCTGCAAAGGTCTTTGGAATACTTCTCTCCAAAAGTATTCAGAACCGACCCGGGCGTTCGGATATTCTGCCGAACACTTCCTACGTAGGCATTTCATTTGCAACTGTTTGCCCAATAATATGCATTTATGATTATTAATACAGGCCCATAGATCTGGGCATTGCGGGAGTGAAGATGTATGCAGTTATTTAGGTACATCCCAGTCGAAACCACCGATGAGGGCCTAGTAAGCGATTCAAGCATAGGGATAAGTGAAGTCTATTATTATTATTATTAAGTCAAGGGGCTAAATTCACTTCTCGATGATATACACATTATGTTGTCAAGAAAGTCATGTACGGTGCTGTCGAAGAGTGACCTTTGCAGAAGTAAAAGAGTTACTACAGCCGCAAAGGTATGCGATTGGCAATGTTGAGGGCATTATTATATTTAGCCATAGTCCTTACACAACCTATTTCAGATTTTCCAAAGGGACAACGTATCCCTCACCTGAGAGCACCAATTTTATGTCTCGACTAGAAATAAAATAGCCCACGCTGATGGAAATTTAGTGGTTATCTCGCGGTGCCGGATAAGTTTGAGCCACGCGCTGAAATCGTGGTGCACCTTTGAGCACCATACCCTCACTCAATCCTCCAACCTCTCTTCTGAAGATATCCTGCCAGGGAGTGTGACTGGGCGGGCCACGATATCCGCCGCTCGCTTCTAGCTCTTTTCTCCTGTCAGCTAGTTCCTCATCCGAGATCAAGATGTCAACACGGCGTTTATTCAAGTCTACACGAACAACATCCCCGTTCTTCAACAGTGCGAGATTACCACCGTCAGCCGCCTCGGGCGTCGCGTTTAGAATAGAAGGCGATCCTGAAGTCCCGCTCTGGCGTCCGTCACCGATACAGGGCAGATCACTGACACCCCGCTTCAACAGATGGCCAGGGGCTCGCATGTTGACGACCTCGGCAGCGCCAGGGTACCCAAGCGGTCCGACACCGCGCATAACGAGGATCGTCCGCTCGTCGATAGAAGCCTTGTCCACATTTTTATGATAGTCTTCAGGGCCGTCAAAGACGGCTACTTTGCCCTCAAAGGCATTAAGGTCGTCCGGATTCTCAAGGAATGCCTGCCGAAATGCCGGCGAGATCACCGACGTTTTCATGATGGCACTATCAAAGAGTGTACCTTTCAAGTGCAAGAACCCGGCATTAAGTTTCATCGGATCCGAAAACGGGCGGATCATGTCAGTATCCCACGTCTTCTTCCCCCTTGCGTTGTCACCTATGCTGCGCCCGTTGGCTGTGATTGCGGCAGGATGAGGCAAGGCATTTGCCTCCAACAGCTCCGCAAGAATGGCAGGTAAGCCGCCTGCACGGTGATATTCTTCCCCGAGAAAATCACCGGCGGGCATCATATTGAGCAATAGAGGGACTTCGAAGCCTATACGGTCCCAGTCGTCTAAGTCAAGTGGCACACCAATATGCTTTGCGATAGCGTTTAGGTGAATCGGCGCGTTTGTGCTCCCGCCTATCGCCGTGTTCGCCACGATTGCATTCTCGAAGGCTTCTCGCGTCATGATGTCGCTTGGCTTTAGATCCTCACGTACCATGTCGACGATGCGTTCGCCTGTGCGATAGGCCATCTGTGCACGCTCGCGATAAACGGCGGGAATCGCTGCGGAACCGGGAAGAGCCATTCCTAATGCTTCGGCAAGTGCGTTCATCGTCGATGCTGTGCCCATCGTGTTGCACTATAGCACCCAGAGTCAGTGAATTCTATCTTGAGCGTGGTCTGTTAGTGTTTATGAAGGATAGATAGAGGACTTCTGAGACACCGTGCTCACTTAGGAAGGAGACTTGAAATTCCCTTGAGGTCCGGAAGGAAGAGACCGGCACAGACAGCACTTACATGACCTGCGGATGGTGTGCCTGATGTCACCATGTCCGCAACCTGATCATCATCAATGAGGCCGGCGGCATGAAGCTCTCGGGCCTGCCATACGACGCCTCCAGCGCCCATTCTCTCGCCCTTTGCCCAACCATTCAGCATTGGCCCAACGTTGAGGCAGATGGCCGGAATGTTCATAGTTGCAGCGGCCATGAGGCAAGCCGGCGTGGTCTTGTCACATCCTGTGAGAAGTACCACGCCGTCGAATGGATACGCGTACAATAGCTCGACCAAAGACAGATACGCGAGGTTGCGATCGAGCGTCGCGGTGGGTCTCCTTATAGTTTCCTGGATCGGATGTGTGGGAAACTCGAACGCGATGCCGCCGGCGGATCGGATGCCCTCGCGCACCCGCTTTGCCAGCACTTGATGATGTTTATTGCATGGCGCCAAGTCTGAACCAGACTGAGCGATGCCGATAATCGGCTTTCCCGATAACAGCTCTTCCTTCGTCATGCCATAGTTGAGATACCGTTCGATATATAATGTCTGCTGGGTTCGATCGTCCGGGCGGTCAAACCAAGCTGCTGATCTCAGGGGTTTCTTGGGTGTCGCATTTTGGGGAGTGGTTGTTGAGCTGTCGTTGAGTGTCTGTACCGAAAGTCTCTCTTCGAGTTCCCTGACCCGCGCTTGAAGTCTTTGGGCTTCTGCCTTGTAGTCTTCAATGTCAACCGGGGGCTTATTGCTACATGCTGCACTGCAGCTATTGCAGTCTGACTTGCACGCCATTGTCCTCTAACGTCTGGTATCACGATATAAGCAGGAGAAAAGCGCCAGAAGATCACGGTAATATGGCAAAATGACGCTAGCTTCTATTACCTATATTCATTCTGCCTTGACAGTTTCATGCCCTTCGTTACCAGATGGCCCGAAAACCTGAATATCTCACAAGACCGGTTCCGCAGTTCAACCCACAATTCTCATGATCACGCGCTGCCTTTACATACGCGATCTTGGGGATTGGTTAGATAGGGACAAGTACCGGGAAAGCTCTTCCTCTTTGCGTTGACATTCGGGGCTGGTTATCAATTGCAAGTCTTTTGGTTGGATAGTATCTCTAAACCTAACCCATTACTCTCTAATGTTGCTTCGGAGCGCGTAAGTATATCCGACGATTTCCCCTAGTTGGACGATCGTGGAGCTGTTCACAGTTCCCGTACAGTTTCCGGACGGTGGCTCCTCTACCACTGCGTGACGGTCAATATGAACAAGTATGTATCTTTTCGTCAAAATCGAATTAGACATGTTGGGCAGGAATACAGATCGGTTGGCTAATGCGGTCTAAATCGTATCATGTTATTCTCGTTTGTCGCCTTAGGCACATTCGATACGACGTTACAATGTTGATACAGATGACGAAGTTGGGGAAAGAGTACCATGTAAGAGAGAGATCTAGAATTACGTAGATGATGTCAGTAGTCATTTGTTTTGGGAAAGCTTAGTAGCAACGTTAGTATCTTCTCTTCTATTCCATAAGAAAAACAAATGCGAAAAAAAAAAAAAAAAAAAAAGATAGCCGTTCAACGAAATAGGGTGTCTAAACTACTCATAGATAACGGTTTCCATTAGACGGTATATCTATGACGCTCATATCATAGCGAAATATGAATAAAATGTGCACTTGATAATCACACAATTCATTCTGGAACGCGGTATGATGTCTCCTACGTGTTGTAGATGGAACCTCGCCTTATGCTTTAGAACCTCGTAAGTCGCTTGGTCTTCACATGCCGAACAATATCCGGGTTGCGGGGTGTTTTTATCCAGAAGAAAATTCAATTAATTGCAGAAAATGCCAGAGTTTATTGCCAACAGCGATTTACATAGTGCTCTATCAGAGGATATGATTTCAGTTTCACTTACACAACAAATATTTGTGAACTTATTTATGTAGTGTGTAAAATCACTGGATTTAGGCTACGCCGCTCTTGGGCCATAGTAGAGTTTTTTATATGCCCTTGTGTGTGATCTTTCGAGCTACATAGGTAACTATGTATACTTTAAGGCTCAAGAAAGACGAGTAGAAGAAGAAGAACTAGAAATTCTGGAGAGGTATCTGAATCCCTTGTCAGTATCCAAAAGGATACCTTTTTATCTAATCAAAATACTGATAGAAACTCGTGCCCCCATATAGATGGAATCGCAACAACTTGGAACTCTTTCACTGTCTCTTACCTCTCCATCATCTCGCCACCCTCGTCCTTCGTCTCCCACCCCACTCAATTGTGCTCTTCTGCTACTCTGCATATAGCAATCTGTAAGGTAGAACAAATCATCATGGTCATACAGCGCGAACAATGGACATGCAAGTAACAAACTCCGCTTTCTCTTTCATCTATAGGACTTGGCTAAACCAACCCTGCAGTCCTGTCTACTATATATATATACAAGCTCGTGATACGAGCACTAAAAGTCCGTCATCATTATCGTCGTGTCGTAAGTGCTTTTTGCGGAGAGCCACCTATACAAAGCCAGTGGAAAAGCCAAATCCATGCCAACCTCATACCCGGGTATAAGCCGCCAAGATGGCAAAGAGTCTCTTACACTCCCAACCTCGTTAGTTGAATTGCTCGTCATCATGCTGTGCAAGCCAGCCGTAAGTATAAACACATCAAGAATTGAAAATAAAGCCACCCCCCCTCCTCCTCGATTAAATGTGGCTGGCTTGTTGTATTCATTCCAAAATCCAAACGCATGAATCATGTCTTCGTTATCATGCCCGGTCCGTACCCAGTCCGCGGCCGTTCTAGTTTTTAATATTTTAGGGGTATCTACGGGTTTTGCATGACGATGTCACGGATTGCCCACCGCCAATCGGTTTGATTGCGAATGACCTTACCAGTCCATTTCTCGCATTTTCGGCGCCAACGCGCCTCCTCTTCGTGCTGTCGTCTTACGAATTCGGGGCCAACATCGAACTCTTCACCGACAAGCCAATCTTCTCTAATGTCACTGGCACGACCAGGTCCGCCAGTTGATGACACTTTGTCCTCAAGATCGGGGATGTCTTTGAAGGGGTCTTCTTCTTCTAGTGCAGCAAAACCGCCCATAGGATCATCGGGTTGAGGACCGCCGGGTGTGGCTGCTTTAATTTCGAGCCAGCACATGTTTTGAGGATCAAAAACCATATCCCCCATTCGTCTGATTTCTTTCTTTGTGTTTATGTTGGTGATTAAAAGGGGTCGGGGTGTCGCAGCATCCTTCTCACGTATTATGGGCTGGGGTAAAGGTGTTGTCGATGGTGATGAAACTGGAACATCAAATGCGTTCAGCGCATTCTCATTGCCTTCCCATCGAAACGTGGTAGGATTATATGTCATTCCATTTATTACTATTCAAACGAGTCAGCCACGTCTCGATTCGACAGTAATTCAATGTTAGCTGACTTACCTTTCGAGTCCTTGGAGGAGTTGAGGTTCGAAATTAGGTGTGGTTTTAGCTGTTGTGGTTTTCGGGATTTTTTGGACCGACTATGATTTAGCGACATATGAGGATTGAGATTTGTTCGAGTCGATAATTGCGTGATCCGCTGTGAAGTGAAAGGGGTTAGAGGGCCAGCAGGCTGTGCTCGTTGGGCCAAGCTGGTTTCTCGGGCTATGCGGCTAGCAGCCGTATCCCGGGCGAAACGAGGCTGGGAGTCGATTCGAAGTGGAGAATATGGCGAGATCGGACTGGGAGTGCTGCGGTCGGGCAAGACATTCTGGTAAAATTTGTTTCGAATGCTGCTGGTCTTATTGCCACTGGCAACCGGTTGTTTGACATAGCGCGATTCTGTCTGAGCCGAGGTTGGTAGGTCATCAAATCCATCCAGTTCGTGGCCGTCCCCGAAATGACGTACTCGTCGCGGCTTGTTGATTTGTTGCCAAGCTGGTTCGGGAGTTGACTTCTCGTTCTTCAATCGTCTCGGACTAGGAGATCGCATCGCGTTGCGCGAGAATGCCCTGGAGAGTGGTCTCGTTTCGGGACCTTGGTCAGAGTCATGACGCCTGTAGGAGCGAGAACCCCTTGCATTCACATTGTGTGATTGGGATTGCGATGCACCGGCCGGCAAAAAAGGCGCTTGACTCTTTCTTGCCTGGGCTGCACTGCTCTCGTAAGTGGGACGCACTCGCTCTACAGGTGTTTTCGGCCGCAAAGACGATTGGGGACGATACAAATCTGCACGGGAGTCCCCACGCGACGGAGGACGCTCAGTTCGGGTTGTTACAAGTTTGGCAGGTGGCGGATTGTGTCGCATAGCAGGTAGTGAGCGCTTCAAGCGCAAAAGCTGTGCATTTGTCGTGGTTGGCTCTGTGCGTAGAGCCCCAGTCGAAGCTTTTTGACACAGCTCTCTTCTTCGAGGAGTAGGGGGGAAGCTGGACTGAGTCGAAGAGGGTGTAGTAGGTGTATGGATACTGGAGATTGATGAATGAGCCGAATGCCCACTTAATCTGGACTGAGATCTACGAGCAGGCTTCTGTGGAATCGGACCACCGCTTTCCGAAACTGGCTCGAGGGATGATTGTGTATGAGATCGCTCATGGCTAACCATAGGTCGTGGAATCCGCGAGCTGGCGGAACTGGTAGGCTTATTTGTGAAGGTGATGGAAACGGCGGCTTTGGGCCTGGCAGGACTGGCAGGTCGTGCCTCCTTTATTCGGACATTGCGGTGCACAGTAGGTTTAGCATAGCGGAAGACATTGCCTTCGCCAAAGTCCAAGCCAGAAACCAAGTCTTCTTCATCTTTGTTGGCTTGAAGAGTGCGATTAGTCAGGCTGAGTCTTGGTGGATTTGATTTTGGCGAAACACGCATGGAAGAATAGCGCAGTGGAGAGGTGATCTTCGGCGAAGAAGGCTGCTTGTTGTCTTGCTGTGCGTTCCTGAGGTCTAGGCGTTCCGGAGATCGGCTTGGCTTTCGTCGCTTTAGTCTCTCACCCAAATCAAGAAGTCCCATAGGAAAGACCAATCCGTCAAAGAACTCATCTTCACTTTCTGCAGTGAATGAACTGGCTATGCTAGGACTCATAGCCGAGACAGATGAGCTGCGATTAGAGAAGGCATCCCGTCTTGTGCCACCGAAGCGCGTCCCCAAACTACCTTCGCCCCAATCAAAGTCGTCGTTAATATGTAAAGAAGGGGTTTTGGGTATGTCTCTCCTGCTAGAAAGCTTCAGCTTTCCGTCTGAAGGTAGCTCAAGGTCATTTTCGAAGTCATCCTCCTCCACCTCCTTGCTTTGCCCCTTTGGTGGTGAAGGTGTCGGTGGTGTTATCAAAGATATCGGCCTGCCCCTGACTTGGAGCTTAGATGCTTTGATTGTACTAGAACCATCGCCAAAGATGTCGTCATTGTCATCGTCATCCATGTCTTTAAACTTTTCTAGATTGATAGGTGCTCCTAGGGAAACAGGCCGCTCAATTTGCGAAGGCAATAGTTGGGCCATAGCGGGTAATGACTTCTTGGCTGGGCTTGAGTTTGACGAGCCACTAATTTGACGCAAGACTTCAGGAAACTTGCTTCCATCCTGGGCCTTTAAACGGAGCGCCTGGCCGGGTGCGGGAAGCTCTAGTTCATCACCCCAGTCCTCTTGGAATATCTTCTTAATCTTGCGTCCACCCAGTCGCTTGATGGTACCGCCCACAAGGGCCGAGGGCGGGACATTTACTGGTATGGGAATGCCTGCATGGGTAGCAGCAGCTATGGCATCCAGTGTGGATTTCTCATCGTCTCCTGGTAAATGCACCTGGCGTTCGTCGCCTGGCAATGACTCACGGTCAGAGCGAAAGGAAGAACGGCTGTCGCGACGTCGACTGCTCGAAGTAATATGGTTAGTAGTAGATTGGCTTCTGAAAGTAAGGTCCTCGTCATCGCCGATCATAAAATCATCATCATCCCAGTTCTCAACTATCTCTTCAACCGGCTTGCGTGGTTTAAGGCGTAACTGCTCCATCTCGTCTGTGTTGTTGTATCAAGGATGTTAAGTATTGTGAGGAAAATGTAACGAGTGAAAGTGCGCACTGTTTATAGCGCGTTGATAACTCTGTCTAGTGATTCGAGAGCTCGTGGTGGTTTCGTAGAATAAAGGCCTTCACATGAGTCTTCTGTCCGCTCCCTGCCACGATTACCGATTAAATCCGGGTCGCATCCTCCCGATTCTAGTCATAGGTGAGTATCGGTAAATCAATCGCAGGTGTTGAGCTCGGCGTGGATCGTGACGGTCGGGACGGCGATGTTGGTGTAGTAGCGACGGTCCTCGCAAATGGGGACCACACGCGATATCAAAAACAAACGTAGTCGTGGCAGTAGTGGGTTCAGTTTTCGTGTCATCAATTCAGGTGGATAATGGGATGACGTGGAGGATGCGAACATCAATGCGCTTAAGGAAATATGTTAGTCTGTCTAGGTGAAGACGCGAAATAGAATCATCAGTCGATCGGCTGGTTAGCGGCCTTTACGAGGTTCTGGTCTGAGATCGTATTTACGTTGTCGATATATTAGTTGTAGACGGAAGGAATGTAAGGTGAAGACCAGAGGTTGTGCAGATGGTTGCACTCGTCACTCGTGTGTGGTGACCCTATTCGCTGTGTGGATGGACGGTGGATGAATGGAGGTGGGAGAAATTGTGCTGAGCGCCGAGCAGCGAGGACAGCTGGATTGGCGGGATCGATGGGAACTGGTGATTGGCGGCGCTGGTCGGTGTGGGCGGGATGGCTGGGAGCTGGGAGCAAATCCTGCCCTTGCAGCTAGCTCGATAGTGAAGTTGTGTGGGTGGTTGGGAGGTCTGTGCGTCCCCATGCACTCTGCATTCTGCATGTCTTATGTCAGGCCCATGTGGTCGAAGACGACAGCTGGAACGATCTTCTCACCATCCCTGCCACCTGATGGCAGCAGTATCGAGCCTAACTTACCTATGCTGTGAATAGGTACAGTAGCAACCACAGAGGTACCACCACGACTTGATCAAGAAAAGATAAGGGAAAAGACGGTAATGTCTTCATTGGGTACTGCGGATAGAGTACACAATATATGTGCATTGTATTCTTCCTCTGCCATGGCAATTCATAGTGTATATTTTATAACTTGATTCATCTATCAGATTTCAACTAAGATACTAAAGCACGCGACGCGTAGAAAAACGCGATTTACCCCTCATTCTAACAGTGCACAATGCACAATGCACTATAAACCGGCTACGGGGAGCACCATTCCTGGATATCGCAAATTGTTTCTATATTTGGTGACTTATTCCGCCCTGCTCCCGTCTGCCTAGATTCCGCCATGGAAGAAGAAATTCACCCGTAACAATGTTGCCGTAAATTATCTATTGGTCGCTTAGGTACATGTAGGCAGGCATTCAGTACTTACAAGTATGTACATGCGGCTGCCTACCGGTAGCCAGTAGGTGCCGCTGCAGCTTCCATACCTGAAAAATCTTAAGGGCTGAGCTGAAAGTCTAAGTCAATCGCCAATGAATGTCCGTAGCTTATCCACTCCGTACTAGATGAACAAACCAACCCTCCACGTTTGCTTATGATCAAAGTGCTGTTTCACGGAATGAAACCCTTGCCTCCCTTGCCTCCAGCCGAGCCAGCTATTCAATCATATTTTGTGAACATGCAACCACTTTGTTCCCTGGCGTCATAGTAGCCTTCTTATAACCCGTCCTAGATAATTCGACCTCATATATACCCGCTCCCCCCTCGTCCTGTACCCTTGATGAGAATCTGACCCGCCGCGGCATTGATATCCCCTCAATTTGATATCGGTTTGCTCATACTGTAGAGCATCTCGATTTGCAATTGGCGTGTCCTTCCAGATCCCGGGCTTGTTTCATCCGCTCCACGAACAAGCAATCCATAGCGGCATTACAAGCTGCTCACATCATTCTGCCTCATTTGGCCAACACTCGTTTCAATATGGTAGAAACGCCTGTATTACGTTTCCCAATATCGGGACGAGAAGATGACTCTTTCTTGCTACAAGTATCCTCCAACGGATCGGGGCCTCTAGATCTAAAGCTTGTCGGGTCCGAAAGTACAGCCGTGTTTGTACTCAAGTGTGAGTAATTTTCCAGAGATTCCAAGTCCGCGGGTCCTAGATCAGATCACATCGTTTCCCGGGGTGATGCGCCGTGCCAGGATTGATGCGACCGGATCAGAGACCCCCCGGGACCCGAACATTCATGCAATACCCACAGCTGGCAGGTGGGAAGCTGACCACCCAGTCGTTTTCATATATAGTGCGCCATAAAAAGATTGACGAATACAAGGCTTCGCCGGGCCATTGCACAGACGAAGAATGGCAACAGATCTTGACATCGACCTTTGTTGACCTGAAGCCTGTACCTGACACCGAGATCAGGGCCGACGTCCAATCAGATGGCACTTCGGTGATACTGTCCTTCCGGAAGAATATCCAAGGCATAACGGTGCGCACCTTTCCACTTACATAGGACTTACTCCGTAAATCACTAAACAAACAAATAGCAACGCCTGGGGTCTATAAAATTAGATGAAAATGACAGGACAGAAATCTCTCCTTTTGATTGGTGTGTATCAGCTATTACGTCGCGCACCAAGGTAACGGACGAGTTAGTAGCCGCAACAGCCAAAATCAAGTCACTCGAGCATATTGTGAACGAACTGAAAGCTCAACTTGATGATTTCATCACGACGAAGGAAGAAGATGAAACACAAATGCTCGAGAAGTTCCGGGACTTATTGAATGAGAAGAAGCTCAAGATTAGGCAACAACTCCGCGTGATCTCTACCGCTAAGGTAGATCCTGAGAAGCTTGCCAACATAGGAGGCGGCGATGGTCAGGATGTGCACCGTAATGCAGGGCCGTCGCGTTCGGGCAAGCGGAAAGCGCCGGTAAAGGAAGAAGAAGAGAGCGATGATGGCTTTGAGAAGATGGATGTCGACAAGCAGGATGGTGGTGACGATGCTGACACCAGCACCGAAGCCGAATCCGGCTCAGATGTGGATGAGAATCGACAGATGAGCACGGATGATGACGCAACAGCAAGTGACCCCGACACTGATGATGAACCGCCGGTGAGAGCCGAGGTAAAGAGAAAAGGGGTATCCCGCACCACCAAACCAAAAGTATCAGCGAGTAAGCAGACAGCTGGGCCAAGCCGTAGTACAAGAGCAGCTACGCAAAAGCAAGCTGCTGCTGCTGCAGATGATCCGAAGGATGAAGATGACGAGGTGCCACCTCCGCGTAATCTGCCGTTCATGAAAACCAAGCAAAAGGCGCCGCCGAAACCCGCAGATGATGATGAGACGCAGTCTGACGACGATAATTCTGAGCTATGAAAGGTTGCATTGGCATAACGTTAAATGGACAGTCTATGAATTGAATGAGATAATGTCTTGATGATTTCTAACGCGCCTAAAGATAATCCTGTGAACTTGACTGATCTAGCTATGTACATTCAATGCGAAACCATGGAATATCATCGCCAGTCATCCGCGGCATATCTATTCGTCCAATAAGCCCTAAAGTTCTTCTTCCTGCCTTCCTGCGTGATATTTTCGATCTCCTTAGGCGTAAGCTTAAAGGCAGGGAGTCTCTTTATATACCCCTGCAGCCTTTGTTCATTGGCAGTCGTAGTAATCGCCACTATGCCCTGATCGATACACCACCTCAGCGCGACGTCCGCCTCAGGGACGCCATACTTCTTGGCCAGGGCAGTATATAGGTCATCGCAAGGGCCGGGGCTCGCCTTGGTAAGGGCCGTCAGGGCCCCGTACGCGACGACGGCGATCTTCTTCTCGCGGCAGAATTTCAGCAGTCCGTCGGGCTCGTGCTGCAGATACGGGTGGAACTCGATCTGGTTGACTACGGGCGGTGTCCGTGCCGTCTTCAGGATCGTCTCCAGATTCGCGACGGAGAAGTTGGACACCCCGATTGATCTTGCCCGGCCTGATGCTTGGATCGCTTCCAGATCCGCCCATGTCTGTTGCAGCTGCTCGGGCGAGGAGGCGCTGAAGGGCGCGTGGATTAAATATAGGTCTACGTAGGCGAGACCTAGACGCACGAGAGATTCTGCGAAGGAAGTGGGCACGTCGGTGTTCATGTTCTGAAGCTTCGTCGTCACGAAGAGCTTGCTTCGATCTACGCCGGATTTCTTGATAGCCGTGCCGAGCTCGGCCTCATTTTTGTAGGCTGTATAGTTGTCATCATCAGTATTCAATTAAGTGTGATATATGAAATAAAGCAATGAGGGAGTATTTGACGATACGTGGGTGAGCACGGAGTTTAGATATATGAGAGGCACGGCGTCGAATATGAGGGGACTAAAGCTCACATTGAGCACCATCAAGGTGGTAATATCCGCTCTTGATAGCCATGACAGTTAAATCTATCACTTTTTCTGCATCCTCCTTTGAGCGGGCAGTACCGAGACCATACCCGAGCTACAAAGTGGCATATCGTTAATGACGTGTTCGTGCATTTTAACTGGGTGAGTTGCTTGCCATTGGGATCTCATGTCCATCATCTAACTTAAGCCTGGGCATATACTCTAATTGTTTGGGGCCGGTGCCAGATGAGTCCGGCTTGAAGGAAGCTGCCATGGAATGCATCTTGGCTCTATTGCTGTAACTCTGATGTATGTGTAACTTTGGCTCGCAACAAACAGCTGGCCAGGTAGAAGAGTCGCGTGGCCGTTGTTAATCCTATTACGAAACCCTAGTTCGTTTTATGAGACTTGATGCTGGAATCTGAAATATCGCTAACCGTCTAATCATGACACTTAAGTATTCATCAAGACAGTCGTGATACGGCTGAAACTATAGTTTGAAGCTGGAAATAATGGAGGGGTTTTAGCCCGCCGTGGTGCGCTTAGCAATGACGGCATCACTTTAATCCCCACACTCCCTCGTGCCGGAAAGATACAATGTAATGTGAAATGAACATGCTATCCTATGGTAGATACCGTATTTCTCTGTACTGCCTCGTGTAGTAGTATCATCCCGTATCAAGGCGTCTGTCTATGCACGATATTATTACAAAGTCGGACAATGACTGGACGTGGTTGCATTGTACAGTCGTATCGAGGAATTTGAAGGGTATGAACATTATGAAAGGCTCCCCTGAGCGATGATATCCTCTCCAATAGTCAGTATATTGCTGATTTGGGCTCTTGAGTATATATATTTAGTAATATCAAGTTCCTTCACTATCTGGCGTACGGCAGAAGTAGCTCTTCTTGAATGCTGGTGAACTACTACCCGATGTATAATCGTAACATACACGTTAATTGACTTTCGAGATTGAAATTATTGTATTTCCATTTACATACCTATAGGTAGGTATTCCAGCGAGATATATCGTATTGTTCAAACTCAAGCATCCTCCTTCCGAATCCGACTTGAAGTAAAAGGCAACGATTACACCTGCAATACCGACAACAAAGGACACTTAAAGGACCCATAAATCGTATTGACGGGAGAAGTAAAACTGTAGAGCTTATAGCACAAATAATAATAATAAAATAAAAAATAAATTAAACTGTTCCGATGTTGTCCTGTATATACTGTAGGTGGAACGGGACATCCGGAGATGTTTGAAAGTAAGAGTTGCGCCACCAACTGGGGGCGAAGCTGTGACGACATTTTCCGTTACTAATTCCTTGCAGTGATCCTCACCTGCTGAATGAAGACAATGCATTTTCCCTCCCCTCTCTATACATACCCCTTGTAACTCATAACTTGTTTGTACATTCTTAGTAGAGGCGACGAAGCAAAATACCCTACTCGTAAAGCGTCTTATACGTGCCTTATGCTTATCAACCGCATCCTATCGCGCACCAGTCCCCGGATCCTCCTAACTAGCAGTAATACCCGACCCCTCCTCCAGAGAGCGCAGCTCCAACGCGGGCGACAAATACAAATGGTTTCTTCCACAACCAACGGCGCCACCACCGCCGGCGCCTCGATAAACGACATACCGAAATCATGGACTTTCACGTCCAAGCTGTCGGCCGACGCCCTGTACGCGACACCGGCGGATTCGCACAAGACCCCGCGCGACCAGATCGGCCCCCGCCAAGTCCGCGACGCCATCTTCACCTGGGTGCGCCCACAGCCCGTGAAAGACCCGGACTTGCTCGCCGTGAGCCCCGCAGCCATGCGCGACCTCGGCATCCGTCGAGGCGACGAGAAGAGCGACGACTTCGTGGCTACGGTGGCGGGGAATAAGATACAAGGGTGGAACGAGGAGAAGAACGAGGGCGGGTACCCGTGGGCGCAGTGCTACGGCGGCTTCCAATTCGGGTCTTGGGCCGGACAGCTCGGCGACGGACGCGCCATATCGCTCTTCGAAACTACGAACCCCGACACTGGCGTGCGCTACGAGTTGCAGCTCAAGGGCGCCGGCCTGACACCCTATAGTCGCTTCGCGGACGGCAAGGCCGTGCTGCGAAGCAGTATCCGCGAGTTCGTCGTCAGCGAGGCGCTGAATGCTCTCGGCATACCGTCTACGCGCGCTCTTAGCCTGACGCTGCTGCCGCACGAGAAGGTTCGTCGCGAGACTGTCGAGCCCGGCGCTATCGTGGCGCGCTTTGCGCAGAGTTGGCTGCGCATAGGCAACTTCGATATCCTCCGCGCGAGAGGCGATCGGAAACTCATTCGCGAACTCGCAACGTATCTGGCGGAAGATGTATTCGGTGGTTGGGAGACGCTGCCTGCTCGCCTTGAAGACCCAGATAAGCCGACGGAGAGCCCGGCACCACAGCGTGGCGTACCGGCTGATAAGATAGAAGGGCCGTCTGAGTCGGCCGAGAACCGCTTCACGCGCTTGTACAGGGAGATAGTACGGCGAAATGCCCTAACGGTGGCGAAGTGGCAGGCTTACGGATTCATGAACGGAGTGCTCAATACTGATAACACGTCGCTATTCGGACTAAGCATCGACTTTGGTCCATTCGCATTCATGGATAATTTCGACCCCATGTATACACCCAACCACGACGATGCTCTGTTACGGTACAGCTATCGGAACCAACCGAGCATCATATGGTGGAATCTCGTGCGGCTGGGTGAGTCCCTGGGCGAACTTCTGGGTGCGGCCGAGGTCGTAGACGATGAAAAGTTCATAAATGACGGAGTTTCCGAAGATCAAGCGGGCCGGATTGTCACGAGAGCCGAAAAGCTCCTCACTCAGACTGGCGAAGAATATAAAGCTGTGTTCCTCGGCGAGTACAAGAGGGTTATGACCGCGCGGCTGGGCTTGAAGAATTTCAAGGAAAGTGACTTTGATCAGTTATTCAGCGAACTTCTGGACACCATGGAGGCTTTAGAACTAGACTTCAACTTGTTCTTCCGACGCTTGAGTGGTGTTAAGATTTCGGAGCTGGACTCGGAGCAGGCGCGCCAGGACAAGGCGTCCGTGTTCTTCTATCAGGACGGCGTGACGGGTTTGGGAGGCGAAGAAGAGGGCCGAAAGCGTGTCGGTGCCTGGCTTGAGCGGTGGAGACAACGCATTATCGAAGACTGGGGTGACGATTCAAAAATCTCCGAGGAAGCAGATGCGCAGCGCACCGAAGCTATGAAGAAAGTGAACCCAAATTTCATCCCTCGTGGCTGGATCCTCGACGAGATTATCCGCCGAGTCGAGAAGGAAAAGGAGAGAGATGTTTTAGACAGGGTCATGACTATGGCTTTGCATCCGTTCGAAGAGAGCTGGGCTGGGCGCGAGTTTGATGGAGAAACTTATGCTGGCGATAAAGAGGAAGAGACACGCTGGATCTCGGACGTACCAAAAGTTGGACGAGCTTTACAGTGCAGCTGCAGCTCGTAATAAACATCGATAGAGCGCCTATTATGCTTACATCGTGCGATCATGTACGCTCTGGCTTCCTTGGAGGTAGCTAGGTTAATTGCTCAGGTTCTATAAAGATCGCTAGATCTAGACTATCGCGACGAGACTATCCGCTAAGATACGTGTATATATCTTACAGTCTTCTGAGGGGGTCATAGAACCTAAAAGCTTTCGCCTTCCAATGCATATATTCGATATTTTGGACTCTACAGCTCAAGTATTTGGATTCATAATCCTAACTCCTCCATCCCAGTAGATGTAGTTTATGAGTTGTGTTAATCTGCCGATGAAGTTATCATTAGTCTTGGCCTATATATTATGATTCAACTGCCGATGCCAACTGTGTCCTATTCACCGATATTCCTTATTTATCAATCACGATTCGGTGCTGTTTCCCCGTGCTCCCTTCTCATAAGCTAACAGGAAACATCGAACCTGCCTTGGAGGTTGCTAACGGTGATTTATGTGCGAGGGAAGTGCAGGTCGGCATCTGGCTCTTCAGAACAGCATTAGTCAAGCAAGACCAAGCTGGTCTTTCACTAAACCTCATTGCTACCTAATAGCCGCCTACAGATTCGTTCCGGTTTTCGTTACCATGAAGCCGTCAATTCTCATCGAGTATCAATCTTTACAAATCGCTTCGGGTTTTATTTCATGGCTGTACCAACGACGGCCTTCTCTCACCTAGACCAGCGCAATCCATGGATCAAAGGTCTGGCAACCCAGACCCAACGCGGTCCTCTAATTCTTCCATCACTGCCACACCATCGAGACCTCAATCAAACGCGAATTCCAAAGCAAGAAGACTGTCTTCCATGTGCTCCACTCGGGATTCCTATATAGTCGAGAAACGCCCTACATTCGGACAATGGGTTAAAGTCACATGGTTGGACATACTGACTATATTTATTATTGGCGCCGTGGCATTTCCGGTAGGCTGCTTCGTAAACTGACCATCAATACTCAGAACGCATGTAGCTGATCTTGTTAAGGTCTACTACTACTCATTACCACTTGGCATTCGGGTGTTCCCGTTAGACGTACAGATGAACACAAGCTCAGTTATACCTCCCAGTTTCGCGTACCCGGCTCGGCGGCAGACGGTCAGCAACTGGCTAATTGCCTTCGTCGCCATCGCTTCCCCAGTTGCTGTCATCTTGCTTACGCAACTTCGGATTCGGAGCTTTTGGGACTTGAATAACGCCATCCTAGGTTTTCTCTACGCTCTGTTAATATCTTCTGCGTTCCAGGCCACTACGAAAGCGTATATCGGAGGTTTCAGGCCAAACTTCTACGATGTCTGTCAGCCGGACAGCAATCACGCAGAGGGTACAGGCAATAAGACCGGTCTAAATGGCATTGGCTTTCGTAGGGACATGTGGACTTCGGATGTCTGTACAACTACAGACGCTGGCAAGCTTCGAGATGCGATGCAAAGTTTTCCGAGCGGCCACACGACAACCATGGTAGCGGCCATGGTATATCTCTCCCTGTACCTCAACGCCAAGCTAAAAGTTTTCGCTAACTATCACACGCCACTGTGGAAACTGATCGCCCTTGTCTTGCCTATCCTAGGCGCGGTTTTGCTATGCGGGACTCTCATTATCGACAACACGCATAGCTGGTATGACATCGCCGGCGGCGCTACAATTGGGGCACTCATGTCATTCGCGGCTTTTCGAATGGTTTATCCTAGCATTTTCGACTGGCGGATCAATCATATACCACTCAACCGTAACGTGCCCTTTGATGGGTGCTCAAGACCAGATTTCGTTGCGACCGCACGTGCCGGTTGGCGATCGTCGACGAGGGAAAATAACAACATATCAGTACCTGATTTGGGTCATGAAGGGCTCCAAGTGGAAAATGTAAATGGATCCGGCACCTTACATCGAGCTGCTCCGTGAAACGGCCCCAAAGGAATAGGCCGATCATAACTTGGGGGATAATTCCAAAGAATTGAGAAAGCTCTTACGCAAGCATCAATTGTGATAAGAAATCGCTAACGGCATAACTTGATATTGCTACTGCAGTAAAATTAGCTTCTTTCTAGGGAGGTAATAATATGAATAACTTGCTCCAAAATCAACGTAATCCAAAGATAGCTTCTCAAAGCTAGAACAGAAACCGAGTTATATCCGAATATGGTCAAGCTCTTTGCTTAAGTAATCATCCCGCGCGGCTCAGTAAACCCCTACTCTTACAGAGGTTAGGTAGTCATTGTGACATATATTTGCAGGTTTTGTTAAACGGCTGACCGGCGGTGATTCTATTACGAAGCCCCACCAAATGAATATCGACGTGTCTCCTGGAAGCCGCAACATTAGGAGCTTTAATGGCTGTTGGACTTGCCGACTGCGTCGTAAGAAATGTGATGAAAGACGTCCAGTCTGTGAAATATGTGCCTCGCTCCACATCACATGCCACTTTGGGCAGGAAAAGCCAGAATGGATGGACGGTGGGGCCCGTCAAGAGCAGATGGCCGCGCGGTTCAAGCAGGAAGTCAAGGATAACGCCCACCGGCGTCGAGAGGAACGAACAGATATGCCTGGCGATTCTATCGGCACAACCGCCGACATAGCGCCAAGAAATGGAACTAGCACGGAACCGGACTCCGGGTTATCGACCATCCAAAGGACATCAGACGGGAACCGCTGTCCGCTCGTGAGAAAAGATGTGCAAGGCGGTATACGGCTCAGCCAATCGGACACTATTCTCCTAATGTTTTATCTTGAGAACGTGCTACCGTTCCTTTTCCCGTTCTACCATCCCTCCATCGTTCGAGGTGGTAGAGCATGGATCTTGGAAATGATGATAAATAGCCCCGTGGTATGCCAAGCTACTCTCTGCCTGAGCCCATACTTCTTTTCTCTTGCGCAGGGCACAGACAATGAAGACGCCTTGTGGGAAAAGGTTCTCACACGGACAAGAGACGCGTTTGTGATGCTAAGTCAGGCTTTGCAAATCATCAATAGCTCGGGCATCGCAGGACATTTGCCTGGCGCTGTACGGATCATGGCAAGCATCGTACAATTACAACGCTATGAGATCGCTGTCTTGAGCTTAGGAAACTGTGAAGCGCATCACAATGCTGCTTTAGCGCTTTTTGAACAGCTTCTTGAGAGCGTTAGGCCCGCTGAGCTGACAGAACCTTGTGCAAGTTTCGATGCTGTGTTAGATCGTCTTGGGGCAGCATCACCATCTGAAGGGTTTCTCTATATTCCGAGTGCCGAGCAGGCCGCTTTTCTGTTTTCATCGACTCTCTTGGTATTTGATGACATAGTCGCGAGCACGGTCCTTCCTGAACGGCCTCGACTATATGAGTATCACAAAGGTCTTCTCGGCAATACGAACGGTACGGAACCGCGTATCGATCTTGAGGCTATCCTAGGCTGCCAAAACTGGGTATTACTACAGATTGGCGAAATTTCCGCACTAGATGCATGGAAACAACAGTGCAAGAGAGATGGCAGCCTCGATGTCATGGAACTTGTTCACCAAGCTACAGTTATCAAGCGTTCATTAGAGGCCCAACTTACACATATTGAAGCCCAGCAGATAACAAGCGCAGGAGAGTATAAAAGCGTGTTGGATATTCTCACAGCCGATGAGAATTCGCGGCCGGGTGCTACTAAAAATCAGACTTATTTAGTTACACAAGTTTGGGGTCATGCCGCGCTCCTTTATCTATTCGTCGTCGTTTCCGGATGGCAGCCTGCGAACTCCGAGGTCCGTCACCACGTCAGTCGGATCATTGAACTGCTGTCATCTCATATATCACAACCGTCCTTGCTGCGTACAATGACATGGCCCTTCAGCGTTGCAGGTTGTCTTGCAGAGCCTATGCAGGAAGCTCACTTTCGGGCAATGACGGAAAAACTGAAGCCACCAAGCGTCTTCGGTACGGTGTACAAGGCATTTGAGATGATGGAGAAGGTGTGGCGCAGGAGGGATACGGGCGACGCCGCAACCCGAGACCTCGCTACTTGCTTCAGGACTCAATGCCATAGTTCTAACTGCTGGTTCTTCTAGAAACTCATTGTGCTTTCTACAAGAAATGAGAATTCAGAGGTGCATGATTTGAAGTACTATTAGGTGTCAAGTACTCGATCTAGACTCCGTCGATAGTTTTAAGGGTGAGAGGCATCCTGCCCCAGCTATCGGCACTACCTTTTTTTTTTTTTTAATGTGATCGTCATCTTCTCCTCCTCTGTGGAGTAGTGCAGAGGCTGCCTAGCATAGCCTCAGCTCTTACAGTGATAAATTGCTAGCTTAATTCTCCATGATAACGTCTGAAATAAGGGACAGAGATTTTCCTTCTTTCCTTTGCCTTTATTTGTCTTGTCGTTAAGATGGCTCGAGCGACATAATTATGAAACGATGGTGTTTGTTTAGTCTACTAACATGACTATCAGGGCCTTTCCCGGTCACCCCCTTAGCGATTATTCCCAACATTTGTTTGAATTAGCCAATGCTGAATGTTTCGAAAACGCAGGTTGTCCTACGCCTTGAAATTAACAGTGTTTTCTCAATAATCATAAACGGGTTAGTTAATTGCCAAGGTGGTTAAATACATATCTGGCAAGATTCACGGAATATATTGATTCTAAAAACTTAACTTGAATTCTCTCTATTTGTGAAGATCACGATCGCCCTAGACAAAGGGTATGTATATAGTAGCCAGGGGACTAGCCCACGAAGGATAGACCTCTTCGCGCAGCGACAGAGCTTATACGTACCCCTATACTAGAGACCCTGACACCATTGGGTGTCTTTATATATACACAAGCTGTAGTAGTCGCTAGAGCCCACGGCGTAAAAGCTTAATTTCTCGGTGTATCGCCCCGGAAATAGGTAGATGTATCGAGAAGTTGTACTTAACGCCACACTAGCTCCACACGAACGCCACAAAGCCTCGTGAATCTAAACGAGTGGATTAAAATAGAAACATGCTTCCTGAGAGGGGGCGGCGCGAACCGCATGCTCTCTGGAGCTTAAAAGTCTAAAAAGAATGTTGACCGCAGTGTAGGTGGCTTATATCTACTTACGTACGAAGTATTACCTCAGTTGATCTGCGTTTCGGCTAGGTGACCACAGGATGAGAGCTATGAGCCAATCAAAACAACAAACTCGCTCTCACCCGCTAGATACTGCGTTTAGAACGATAGGTACTTTCCTACTAAGTAAATATGCCAGTGAAAAGCGAGTAATGTAAATGCTCATAGCAGGGATAATGTGGGGCATGCTCACAATGGTCACCTAGCCGAAAACACAATTCAAAAGATAATCTGTAGACTTTTGCTGCTCTTCTAAACGTCCCGATCGTTATTTATTGAGTATTATTTAACAAAATACCCCGGTACAATATCACGATTAACGTCCTAACTACGTAATCTAAAATCAGAGCTCAAAGGCGAATAATACTTGTACATGTGTACGGACGTAGTTAGGTCTTAATTAAACTGGGCCGCATTAATAGTGAAGCGTAAGCGGAATTGTTGCCCCTATTTGTAATTTTACAAGGATGCCACCTCGTATTCAGAAGTCGCCGCGGCAACGCGTAAAATCTGGTACTTATGTCTTTCCCCATGCCCACTCATTTCTTCCGTTCACTTCAAACATCACATTGATTTTTCACCACCATTCTCTCGTTTCAACTGCTATCTGTATTTCTGTCTTCTTTGCAATTATAATACATAATACACTCAGTATCATCAAGATGCGTTCTTTCGCTTTACTCGCTGCCCCCTTGCTGGCTGGTGTTGCACTGGCACAGGACGACAGCCAACACACCACTGTAGGTCCTACGCGATTCCTGTCAAAACTTTGCAATGTTAACTGACGCGCCGTCGCAACAGACCCTCACCATAGGCTTTACCAACAGTGCCGGCTCAGCCGTCACTACCGTCACCACCTACACTTACCAGTACTCCAACCCAGTCACAACGCTGTTGACACAGACCAACTCAGACGGCATCATCACCGGCCTCCCAAGCACTGGCCCCGCCGTCGTAACTTCGCAGCCCGCTGTGGTGACGTCGCAGCCTGCCGTGGTCACATCGCAGCCAGCCGTTGCTACCATCCCAGCTGGCCTTCCGACCGGCACCACGACCATTGTGCAGGGAAACTCCTCATTCGTCATCAGTGTCGGCTCATCCACCACCGTAGTCCTCACCTCCACTTCCACCACAAGCGACGCCGCGTCTAACACTGGTGGATCTGGATCTTCTGGATCTAATCCCACTGACGGATCGACCCCTGCTTCCAGCGGCAGCAGCCCAACTAAGACACCGAACGCTGCTCCCGGTTTCGTCCCGGCCTCATTCGGCCTCGCTTCCTTCGGTGCCCTGATCGCGGCCCTGCTCTAAGCGGGTACATCTATTATGTGCCGTCGGCATTCAACCCTGCTACAATGAATACATGAGTTGAGAGACGACGTCTTTCTGGCTGTTACTACTTGTACTTGTTACCGGGCTAGCCACCGAGCGATTCAGTTAAGCTTATCTTGGTGGTTCGGATCTAAAAAAACTAGCTTAACGATATAATTTTTCAATTCAATCTGTCGCGTTTAATTAATGTTACGTATCGATGAGCTAACCCTGGGGCGAACGTGGGAACGTGTATGTGTACGTATTGACG
The DNA here is from genome assembly GCA_022385715.1 of Xylaria cubensis. Taxonomy (NCBI): domain Eukaryota; kingdom Fungi; phylum Ascomycota; class Sordariomycetes; order Xylariales; family Xylariaceae; genus Xylaria; species Xylaria cubensis. The sequence continues at coordinate 245,718 of MU279011.1, read as the reverse complement.
ACTCCAATACCGGATGCCAGAATCTCCAGTATATAATACAATTCTTTATTACCACATGGGGAGCGAGGCTCGGAACTTCAAAGTCTATAGCAGAAAATGCTATAGATAGAGCTCTTCATTTCTTTTATTTAATGCATCCACAACTTGATACCCGGATTGATAACTGGAGACTTTGGATTGAAACGAGGATGATTTAGAAAAGTAAACAAGGAGTTCATTATCTGATCATAGCGTTAGTAGGCGATTAATTCGTGACTGCGTTAGAAAATCGAGACCAAATCCATGAGGGAACTTGGATTACGTAGTAGGAATTACATATTTTGTAATGATTAAGATTGCGATAAGCAAAATATAAGCAGCAGCTAATCCAAAAGATAATACGATTTTCGTTAACTACGGCACTGACGCTGACTTCCCCTCGACTATCTCTTAAAAAGTATCAGGGTCAAAAAGGGATACAGCTTGTAATGTGGGAGTAGGTCGCCAATCAAGCATAAGTTCCATGTCAGGGTCTACCTCTACAGAGAAGGTAGGTAAAGCCGAAGATATTATACCCCACACTATCACAGAAGTGAGAGTTCTACTTATGTAGCCACTATAGTATTCAGTCCATATCCCATTCCTGTTAACTTCAACCCTCTCTATCGCGTTCTCTATAAGTGATCTTCAAAACTCGAGTGTCGTGGTTCCAACCATGGGCATATAAATGATCGCAGACATTGTAAAAGAGCACGACGCCTCCAACATTAGCAACAGCCATAGAAGGCAAGCATTGTCCAATGGGTGGAAATGTCGACCAAAGTCAACTGCGCGATCTTAAGCCACCAAAAACTTGAACATACTTTTCATTTTAAGTGACTACAGCGTTGGATACCGTATATCCGCGGTCAACGTGGCTCTGCACTTGTTGATCAATATTCTTTCTACGCTTGTGGTATGTCCTTGTGTCTTCTTCTCTCTAATACGAATATCCCTTCAACGCGTCACTGGGTTGAGGTTTCTTGCAGTGATGAGGAACTGATCTTTTCAACTCTCGTAGTAAGTAGGCTAACCTATCTCCTTCGCTCTTCGAGTTAGGTTTTTAGACTAGTGACTTTAGCGTTACGTCTGTTCTTCTCGCGATCTATAAACATAGACGATCAGGGATTTATAGGCAGCCTCCCGTAAGTGTATTATCTAGAAAGAGGGGCTAAAGGAAACACAATAAGCTTGCTTCGAGCAACTTCTTTATGCAGGTTCAGAATGCGTCCTCTCGAGAAGAATTGGACCGCGCCCGCTCCAAAGGGAATTGGGGTACCAAGTGTTCGCAGTCTAGATTCAAGACATTGAACTGGATAGCTTTACTACTTAGCTCAATACCGATTCATACTTTATTTAACTCTATTACATCTGAAACCAACTATAGGGGCACCGACTTCCATCTGACGACCAGTTCTGAGGGGTTCGTACGTAACGGGTCGTTCTTTCATCCGGGTGCCAACCTATTTTCTGGCCAAAAGATAAATGGTTTGCGCATCTGAGATAACACGACCTTTTCTAAGAGCAAGAACATTTTCAAGAGTTACGGAAGTACAGTCAATGACACAAACGTAACACGAGATTTGTTCAAGGCAGCCAGAAATGGTAGCCACCGGACAAAATTAATTTGAGAAAATGCTGGGAAACCTACATCGAGTGCGAGAATCTAAGGTTATGCCACCACCTCATTGTTGTAATCGATCAACCCGCGGGTTAGACTCGTTCAAGTATGTGGCAATTGCCAACAGACCAGAGTCGTTCCTGGGATCCATTCGTGCCTTCGATTGAGCCCAATCACCTATTTTATTACGCTTGATGCCCCATCTATGATGAAGGAATGAGCTGCATTAATAGCTGTTCTACAGTACTTGGTGATTGAAGTTATTCACGCATAGACTCAGTGTGAGCTTCACAAAATAGACCACTATCATATTCACGCGAATTTCCCGGAAATGGGCAATACTCATTCTTCGATCCTGGATTCCGTTCGCTAACAAACGTAGCTGCACCTTCTCCGAATGGGATATGGAATGTTTGAGACATTCGTCTTGAAGAGGGCGGAGGCCATAACCAACGATGGCCAGGTTTGCAATCTGATGCGTCTCAATTACCAATGAAATATTGTGTGACTGAAACCCTAGAGAGAATTTGCCATAAGTAACCCCTATTACCAGTAATCACCAGGGAGCTCATAACAGAATAAGGCCTGTACCTGCTCTGTACTAACATACACACTCTTAGATATTGCATTGCCACTTACACTACTATTATATGTAACAGAGGCGTTTATTCTGACAGTTATTCTCGCCTGTCGCAATCAACTACCACCAATTACTCTAGGAGATGCCGTAGCTTCATTTCGAAAGCCCGATGCCGCTGGATCTTGTACACTTGACCAGCGCACCTTGAAGAAAGCGGTAGGATCAAAGGATCTCCTTTTGCCTGGGCTACGCCGATGGCGGGCAAGACGAAAACGCCGCCTCGCTGCCGTACCTCGATTGGTATGGGTTTCAGCTATTTACTGTCTGCAATTAGTATTTCGATAGCTGTCTACTTTTTTCCACTGATGGGGGCGATTTGTATCATTTGTAAGCCTCTTGTATTTTCTTATGTTTTACTAACATCTAAAAAGTAACAATTTTCTACCATCTGACAAGAACCCAATAGTTTATACCAGTCGTTATATGACGCTTACACAGTCAATTCTCCTTGCCTATAGCCCACAACTGTTACTTTCGTTCTGTTACGTAGCAGTAAGATATACTGTAATAACATGGTTCCTATAGAGTTTGAGGCCCTTAGGCTTCTAATCAGAAGCTGCATAGACCTGAAATTTTAGAATATCATATCACGCTCTTACTATGCTTCTTACTTACATATTTTTCGCGGTATAATAACCTATTTACCCGGATACAAATGGCCAAAGAGTGGACTATGTTTACCACCGCATATCACGTGCAACCGAGCCGCAGGTATGTTTATACCTGAACCTAAAATCGGTGGGTCAACATTCATCGTTTTGGTCTAGGGCGAGCAGTTCGCAACGTTTCCTATAGCGAGAGAAAAGTATCGAATAAAGCTATGAACGCATAGATACATATAGCCAAGAGAGTGCTCATTTAACTACCTCCTAGGTTTTTGTAATAGGCCATGTAGTCTATGTCATACTCCTGTTTCTAATGAAACTTGACATAGCCCTTATCCTTCACAAATGTGGCAAGCCACGGCACGTTACCCTCATGGTTGGCCAGTTGTGCAAAGAAGTCGGCGTGAGCTGGTCCGTCAATCGCTTGCCCCTTACTATCTCCAGTGGCGGTACGCTCATCAGCGAAGAAGAAACTAGAAGCACGGCGAGTTAATAGCTGTTCTATTAGATTTGTAGACCAGTGGCTTACCGATATCCTTTTGATGTATACGTTCCATCAGCTACACCAAGCCAGAATGCCGAAGCGGCCTTGCCCATACCAAGATTGACGAATACCGGCACAGGCTTCACAACCATATTTAAGTAATTCCCGGTGTAGATAAATGTCTTTTTGATATCCGCTGGTAGTGTAGCCCACCCGGCGACTGCCTGCTGCGCTGCGACGTATGGGCTTACAGTGTTGACATTCAGGTCAGACACCACACTCTCGACTGGAATCGAGAGGGCAGAGTCCTTGTCCGCAGGAGGAGTGAGTGCTGCAGCGTTGTAGATGACAGTATCGGGCGCGGCGTTGAATTCGGCCTTGACTGCATCGAATAGGGCTGGGACTGAGTCTGGCTTCGTAAAGTCCGCCTTGAGGGAGAGGTACCCTTCGGGGGTCTTGCTGCCAGTTCCATTTCTCGAGGCAATGGCAACCTTATAGCCGTTACTGGCAAATTTCTGAGCGACGGAGGAGCCAACTCTGGGGCCAGCGCCAAGAATCAATGCGATGGGTTTAGCAGCCATTGTGTTTTGATGGTTTGTTCAAAAGTTAAGTCTAAGAATTGTCTTTACTGAGGAAGATATAGGGGCGAGGTAGTGTGCTTGTTATGGCTAAAATTCGAGATGTGTGCTCTCTATTTATGCTGAGAAGGGTCAAGTACCATCACCATAGTTGTTCACCTACCAAGTCTTCTTTGAGGATTTATAATCCTCAGACATTCTGAATATCAGGTCGAGGGGTACCGAGGGATGCTAGGTAAGCACGACATTGCGTTACCTACCTATGCTATGATTGGTTTCTAGAAGTTGGTTGCAACTGGTTGACTCTAGATTAAACACCAGAAAGATGTCGGTTGCGTTGAGGCCCACAAGCCGCGCGGGATGATCTGTAAGCCGATCATGCCAACCGCGCGGGACCTGTCTACTTGCTAGCGGAGACTATGCTACTCTGGGCGTGCATGATTCCACAGACAGATGGGTATTAACTAGATGCTAGATACAACAAGGTTCAGCCTCGAATATCTACACGAAATTCTGTTTCAGATGCCGTATATGCTGATTAATGTCAGCGTGCTAAAGTACTCATTTGCTACTCTTGTAGACGTGTTTTTCCCATGACGTTATCGTTACATTGTTACCCGCAATGCATGAAGAGCCTCTCGAGTTCTCAACATCACTCCATCCCATGCCTGCTAAAAGTGTGGGTATTAATGTCAACCGCGGTGTGTCACCACTATCCAGCCGCGCGGGACAATCATTCGAGGCCAAGAGGTTTCGACTGCAAGCTCCTAGCACTTGCTACTCCAAATAACATGTTTGACATGCTAGTGTTTGGGTAGATCATGTCTGGTTATTATGATGACTCTAATGCCCAACCGCCCCCGTGATACCGTTAGATTGAATCTGTAAAACCGGGCGTGTGATAGTGTGCTGCTTGACCGTTCATCTAATACCGCTAGGAGAATCATATATAATGATCTCGTATATCTCTCCCTTCTCTTGTATTATATCGCTAACTTTCACGTCTAATAGTTCATCACTATACAATTAAGTTAAGAAGTCAGAAGCATCATGTCTATTTCTCTGCCTCTTAGTAATGCTCCACGGATGCCCGTCTATTTTCTCGGCATTGGTGGGCCTAGCTTCATGGAAGAGACCAAACATCCTGCGTATGCTCAACTAGCAGAGGTTGGGCGAGAGATCACGACGCAGGTTCGTCCTAAGGCGGTTGTTGTTTTCTCTGCCCACTGGCAAGATGGCCCGAGCAAGATTAGCATCAACGCAGCCGAGCATACGGATCTCATCTACGACTTTTACGGATTCCCTCCGCATTACTACGAATACGACTATCCAAACAGGGGAAGCCCCGAGGTCGCGGAGCAAGTGATCGAGAAATTGTCTACTATTGGGATTGAGGTAGAGCGTGTTAAGAGAGGACTAGATCATGGTGTTTGGGCTGGTTTCATGGTGGGTGAGTAGCAATGAACCTTAGGTATCGTTCTACCAATGTGCTATTGCTGATAAGACTACTCTGAAAGCCTTTGACCCGAAGAAGAATCCATTGAATGTACCGATCGTACAAGTCTCGCTTTTCAATAATGAGGACCATGATCTGCATTATCGTATGGGGCAAGCGCTTGAAGCTCTGCGAGACGAAGGCATTCTCATAATCGGCGCCGGTATGGCTTCTCACAATCTCCGTGACTACAGAGTTATAAGGGGGACCGACAAGATCATGCCGTGAGTCCATCTTGGGAGTTAGTATTGACGACCGTGCCTCTGCTGACAATGTATAGATACGTTTACAGCTTCGACGAGGCACTGAAATCAGCTGCCGCTTCGAACCCTGAGGAACGACGGGCAGCTATGTCAAGTTTGATGAGCCGTAGTGATGCTAGACAGGCGCATCCAACTTTAGACCATATTCTTCCAATGCATGTCACTGCTGGTGCTGCCGGTCCCGACGTAGGCGAAAGACTGTGGACCATGCCTGAAGGAAGTCTAAGTTGGGCACAATACCGATTTGGGAAAATTCCGGTGGTATAAAAAGCTGTGATAGGGCTGGATAGGATGTAACTCTCATAGGCAGTGTTCTATATAGGGATTTAACGAGAAAGTGTAAATCCCTTTGCAGGTGGGCCTATGCTATAAACACGCAATGCCGGCTAGCGCATGCGATTCACTATAAACTAAAAGTTATAGGGCATCCAAACTATACCACCACTTATAAGCACCTGTGCCGTCTGACGTGAGGACGCCAGTATTGATGTTTGCTGAGCAGCAGCAACTTCATCCCTTTATTGTCGCGACGATAGGCCATTTGCGAAGGTTACGACTCTAAACAGCCCATGGGTACTCGCGAACCTTGTGATACCTCAGGTATGTAAGGGAAGTATCCACACTCTGATTTCCCACGAAATCAATGCGTTCACTCTGCTACACACAATATAGAGGCGAATGTAGAGCAATGCCTAGGTTTGCTGCCTGATCAACTATAGCAAGTGTAGGATGTTGTAGGTGCTTCTAGGGGTTTTCGGGATCACATGGGTCACGCTTCTAGCTTATGATAGTTAGAGTAGGATATTGAATGTAGGTAGTTAATGACATGAAGTCGCACAAAGAATGCGTTTGTACCTACATTGGTCCCCGAAGAAAAAGTTAGGAGTAAAAAGGCCGACGAGTGCAGCCAAAGATTTAACCTCCTTACCCAACTATCATCAACCTACACATACATTCAATAACCGTGTCGCCATCGCATTCGTGACATCCTTACCTATTTCATTTGCAATTCAGCGAGGAGGCAACGCCGCCCACCATGGCGCCAGTCATCGATGTGATCCGCCATGCTGAGTCGACACACAATACCACACTCAATACCAATTTGCGGGACCCGGATTTAACAACAGAGGGCAAATCACAAGCCTTCCGATTCGGCCGCTCCTATGGCTTCATGGGACGCATAAGTCACGTCGTGTCGTCTCCTATGCGGCGAGCGATCCGCACTTCGCTCATCGCTTTCGAGGATGTGTTGATGGAAGGCAAAAAGGTGATTCTGCTACCAGAGCTGCAGGAGACGGGTGTACGGCCTAGTGACATTGGACAACCACCAGCAGAGTTGGAAATAGCTTTCAGACCGTTTGTCGACATCGGCCGTAAGTCATTCCTAGGTTCATTTGTTTTGACACAAAGCCTCCTGTTTGGGGGTAAATCATGTCTTAGAAGCATTTCAATCTCGCGAGACCTCATACATTGATTGATTGACTCGATCGTTCCAGTGCTTGAACGCGACTGGTACCACAAAGGTCAGGGCTCGAAATACATACCCGACTTGGCGCTCGTGGAGGCGCGGGCGCGGGAAGCGAGGGTCTTCCTCCGGGAGCTCGCACAGAGCGGGCCCGACGACGCCCATATTGTCGTGGTGAGCCACGGCGGGTTCCTACACTTCCTGACAGAGGATTTCTCGGGTCTGTCGGAGCGGCACTTCGCAACTTATGGAAATATGAAAATGCGGAGTTTCGAATTCGTCGACTTGCATGGAGACGATCCTGATGCGAAGATGGTTCAGACCGAGGAGAGCTGCCGCAGATCGAGGTTTCCACGTTTCGTGGACATGAGTGAGACCGACAAAGAACGCCTCAAATCTTACGCGGTTGAGAGAGTTAATTGGCAGAAAGAGGAGTTCGACAGTACCATACAGTGCTGCCAGCCTCCAGCTTAGACTTACGTTTGTTAGATTTTTAGTTAGCAGGTTAGGAACGCCCAATTATGAACTTGGTCTAAGATCCACACAATACCTAGACACTGCAGAATAACAGGATAAATATGGATTAACTCCTAGTCTCTTAAAGTTCAAGAATTATCTAGTCTAACAGTGTGTAGATAACGCAACGAAGCAGACTGGCTGTCAACTTTACTATACATTTCTCGCTGTCGTACTGTAAAAATGACCAGATAATAAGGTATTCATGCTATGTTGAATATTAAACTATTATTTTAAGAGTATTTATGAATTTGTGATCGTCCCGGGCTCTGGGAGTGTCAAGTTAAGGAGATAAGCATTTGTCAGCTTTGTTGCATCGCCGTTGAGGAGATAACTTGTATGACCACTACCATTGCGCGTTAGGAGAACGGCATTCTTGATCTCGCTATGAAGGCCGAGTGCCCACGTGTACGATGTTGAGGGGTCGTAAAGCGAGTTGACCATCAGAAGCTTGACCTTGCCCTTGTAGATGACAGGAGCAGGGCCATTGCTCAAAGGTGCTGGCCACCCGAGACATTGGGTTTGGAGCTTGTAGCTTTGGCAAGCGCCGAGAATTAGAGGACTGAACACAGCGCCCAAGTTTTGTTTCTCGACCACATCTGCCAGGTCCGTCGAAGCGTGCGCCCAATCTTGGCAGCCTATGGCTGTTCCTGCGTACAAGTAGGAGTCCTCATATGCGTCGCCAACCGCGATCTGGTTAAATTCAGATACAAGGGTTGCATTGCCGTTGCTCGCTTCGAGGAGAGCCTGCCCTAAAACCGGCCAGTTGCGTTGAGATATAACGAATCCCTGAACCGTGAAGAGAAGGTCCTCCTCGGTCACGTCAGTACGGCATGACACATTGTCGCATCCGGGCGCTGGGATAGGAGCAGCGGTGGCGTTGTCTCTGACGCTTTCGAAAACAGCTGCGACATCCTTCCCTTGTAGCGCGCATTCATCATTTGAAGTACACCAGTCGAAGAACTGCTTCAGGGTCGCTTCGTATGACGTTGCTTCAATGACTAGATTGGAAGACTCTGACTGCGAGTGTTGCAAGTTGCCGTCGAGAACAATAGCTCGGAAACTGTCCGGGAAGAGCTGTGCATACTGGCTGAACAGCTGTGTACCATACGATAGACCCAAATAAGTGGCCTTCTCTCCTAGAGCTATGCGCACGGCTTCATGATCCTTGACGGCGCTTATGGTGTCGACAAATTCAAGGAGTCGCCCAGTCTTCTCCAAACAACTCGCGCCAAGATCTTTGTTGTACTTGACCAGAGCATCATACTCGTCTTCAGTCTTGGGCATGTACTTAACACGCCGATTGAAGACCTCAGGGTCGCATTGCACGGGAGTGCTAATGCCAACACCACGAGGATCAAGACCGATGATGTCGAATCTGGCGCGGATCTCAGGATCAAGCGAGTCGCCCCGCGAGGCCACGGTGCTGGTTGCCTGGCCACCAGGACCACCGGGGTTGACGAAAAGATAACCGATGCGGCGGGCTTTGTCTTCAGCCTCCCGCCGCACCATGCCTAGCTCAACTGTCTCGTTCTTCCGGCTATGGGTGTCATTCCAGTCCAGCGGAACGCGAAACGTCGCGCACGTCAGGGTGTCCGGAAATTGGTCGGGACAGGGACCCCATTGTATTGTCTGTCCAGAGTGCTTCACCCACTGGTATACCGCGTTGGTGTTGTATAGCTTGGTGAAGGGTGCAGCTCGTCCCAAGCCCGCGGCAGCAATGCCAACGACAATTAATTGAGTTAGAAGCGTCATCTTAGGTCTTGGCTCTGCACCAGAGTTGGAAGAGGAAAGTAAACGTGAGCTTGGTGTTGCATGATTCGATGATTAAGTAGGTGCTGTAGTCTCTATTATAGCGATCTGCAGACGGTGCAGCGCTATTCCGGCTCGTGGTGTTGCACTGGACTGATATGTCAACATTGCTGACATAGAACTAACCTCGCTAACTAGAGGCTATGCTGCACCACACCAGGAGGGGCGCAGATTAGTGGTCTATCCGTAGATGGATAGGCCTTATTTAAAATAGCATAATATGATATCAACAGGCACTCCTTCCCGATTCCTGCCTGCTTCCCGACGCATGAAATCGCCCTACAGAGGCTAACGTCGGAACAAAGATACTACAAGGACTAGATTAGGCTACCATTATGTTGACCCGGAGACGCGCTAGACTTATCAAAGTATCAAGCAATAAGACCACCCATGCCCCGTTCCGACAAGCTGGTTTAGTTACTTTATATAGTAAATTTAGCAAGGGCCTATAATTGCTGGATAGCCTCGACAGTATTGTAGATAGCAGGCGAGGCAGGTGGTTGCGATCTAACTAGTGTTCCAATTAAAACAAAGTCTAGATCGGTATTCTAGCAAAAAAGACCGGACACAGTGAGTTTTATAGGTAATTACTAAATAAGCTTGAATCATTTTCTTTTACTTAGGTGCTCATGATCTCCTGGACGAGAACGGAGTGCGCCCCACCATGAACAGTGGTCGCATAGCCTGGGAGCTTGCCCACCATACTAGTCGTGTACACATCAGCCTTCCCATTGATCGTTATCTTTGCCTTCTCGCTCCCAGCCAACCGGGGTAGCAGCACTGCTCCCACAGTCCCTTCCGGGGTGGTGATGTTAACATCATAGGACTTCCCAGCATCCCCGATCGCCCAGGCAGCCCGGAATTTTCCTAGGGATGTGGTAAACCCGCCCTCCGCGGACTGGAGGTCGCCGAACTGCGGCGCAAAAGACCACGTCTGGCCGGCTGGGCCTGTGACTGTCAGTCCAACGACGTAGTTCGTGAGGGCGCTAGTCGGCCCGGAGCTCCAGCCATGCGCGTGGCTGGTGTAGCTCGGGTCGCTGTAGCCGCGGTCGAAGCGGTACGCGAACGAGCCGTCCTCCAGGTAGCCCTCGATCACGGTGGACTCGGTCCCATTCGGGTGGTTCAGATACCATCCCCAGGAGCGGCGGATGAGATCCAGCGCTCGCGTAGCGTTTCCCGCGAGGAAGTGGGACTGTATCTCGAAGGAGGATATGAAGGGCGATATTTGCCCGGGCAGCTCCGGCGACACGGCGCCGATGGCGTTCCAGTTTTCAACCAGTCGGGCGGATATACTCTGGTCTTGCTCCACGCTCGTGAGGTTGAAGAGGACCGCGAGGGAGTTCGCGTCTTGCGGGTAGAGGGTTGTGTCGGTGGCGTTATCCCGAAAGGCGCCGTACGACGAGTCCCATAAGTGGGTGTTGATCGCGACCGAGAGCGCGGCCGCGCGGTCTTGGTAGGTCGCGCTGAGGGCGTTGTTCCCCATGAGGATAGCGAGATAGGAACTCGTTATTAGAGTTCGAAAAAGGCTTGCATAGCATCAGCCCGCACGCTCTAGACGGGACAGGAGGAAATAAGAACGTTACTCACATAACATTCGCCTCGCTGTTGTTGAAGCCCTGCCCCAAGCGCGCCCAATCCCTCGTGCCAGTGACGACGAGGAGACCCGAGGTCTCATCCACCTTCCCGTATATGTACTCAATCGCCTTCTGGTGCCGCACCCAGTTGAGCGTCAGAAAATTGGTGTCGTTTTCATACATAACGTAGTTATAAGTGCCGATGAGTGTCCACATGTGGTAGGCTACGAGCGCGTCAGCTGGTCAGCGGCCTGGCTCTATCGTCGCGGATACTCACTGTCACTACCCTGCTGCAGCAGGGGCGGGCCAGCCTCGGGAAGGGACCCGTCTTTATTCTGAAGGCTAGCAGTCAGCATCTTCACGTCTCGGGTGCTGATAGGACCATACCTGGTAGTCGTACATGACCTGCAGCGCGTTTGCGACGCTGCCGAGTCCGCCAACGCTGTAGAAGGTGGAGGGCATAGCGATACCCATATCCCCTGGCCAGACGGCGCGGTCGCGTTTCGCCCCATCGACGATGATTGTGCTCCCGTTGCCCAGCGTCCCGTTGTTTGCCCAGGAATTCTTGACCATGGGGATCGCCCTGCCAGTGTTTATTGGGACAGTGTTGGTCTGGAGTGTGTATGCCCCGGCGTACCAAATCTTGTTCAGCGTCTCGTCGCTGCTATGGAAGTACCCCTGGTACGCCCGCAGGTTGGACCACGTCGGCTGGAAGGCGATCTCGAGGACGACGTCCGACACGTTAACGATGGTGCCCGCCGAGCTAGAATATGAAAGGGTGAAGTATCGAAACCCGCCGCGCAGCTTCTCGAGCGGGACCTCATAGCTCCCCGACCCCGGCCCCGTTATGTTCAGGGTGAGGTGGCCATCAGGTGTGGACCCCCCGTTAGAGTAGTCCGAGTCGGAGCCGATCCAGTTCTTGGCCTCCGTCCAGGCGAGGCCGATCGCCGCGGCACTGTCACTCGCATATTTAAATGATATGATGCCGCCAACCTCCTGTCTGAAGTCTAGGACGACCTGCGGGGTGTCCGCCGAGAGGATGACTGACCCATCATATATGGTAGAGGACAATAAATCACTTGACAGCATTGTCTTTGGCTTCATGCTGCGGGATTCTGGCGCGTAGTTATATGCATCCCAATCTCCGGGAAAGGCTGGCTCGAGCGGGCCAGTGCAAGTGGTTTCTCTCCAGCATGACGCCGCCCAGCCTCCACTCACTAGGGAGTACGCGGCGAGCAACCCTGGGCTCCTCATGATTCTAACTAGCAAAGCACGTCCACCACAGGAAGAGACCTACGGTGAGACTCGGACGACGAAATAGGATGCAAGGCCAGCCACCAGTTTGGATATACTGCTGTGCTCTCCGACAAACCATGCGCGCAAAACAGCGCAGGTGTACTTGTCGATCATATGCTCGTTGCCAGCCATCTCAGATCAACGAATCTCCTTCATGCCAAGGGCGTGTACCTACAGACCGGTGAGTGTCGGTCCAAGTTTCAGCGAGATCGCCCCTTTCTAAACTATACTCGAAGTCAACCGAGATCGATGCTACCAAGACCCACTGCCCCCCGCAGGCCGACTTTGGGGTCGCAATTTACAACCCAGTTGCGGGGATGTTGAGCTCCAGTCTCTGGGGTATCTAGGGGCGAACCGGCAACTTGGACCCCAAGCTGCCCCTTTCATATATACTTCATTGGGTCGATCGGGATTGCCAAAACCTGGTCGCCGGAGACCTCTCTTACGCGGTTGCCACGACTCGGCCCAATGCGCACCGAAAAGGTCGTCTAGATTATGTCCGTCCTCCCCAGGGGACCTGTCGTCTGGCTGAAGCTCGTCTACAGATGTGCCCAGGTAGACGAGACGCAGCCGCCGGGAAATAACAGACCACCGATACCCGCTACATGGTGACTACCATCAACATGTTATTCTCCGGTCCAAGTTTCATCGCCGTTCTTGCGTTACTCCTGGGCCAGACCCGGGCAGGTGGCGTATCGGTTCACTACGCCTATGATCGCCCTCACTGTACCGTAATCAGCAACGGGAATAACACTAACGACGTTCCAATCCTCAAGAAGGCATTCCATATCTGCGGAAAGCATGGCACTATCACGTTTCCAAAGGATCAAAACTTCTGGATTGCGGAGAAGTTCAATCCCGTTGTGGATGATGTCCAGATCCAGTGGAATGGAAAGTGGACGGTGAGTAAACGGTTTGACCCTTGTCGACTAGTGGCATCGGTGGACTCATGAGGCGTCGTAGTTCTCGGACAATATCACGTACTGGAGGAACAACACATATCATATAGCGTTTCAAAACCACTGGGCCGGCTTCGTGCTCACCGGCAAGGACATCACTATTAACGGGGGTGGCACGGGGGGAGTAGATGGGAATGGAGACACATGGTATACCACAGAGGCTGGCAATACGCAAGCCGGGCGGCCTATGCCCTTTGTATTGTGGAATGTCTCCAATGTCGTAGTAAGGGACTTCTCAATCTGGCAGCCTCAGCTTTGGGCGTTCAACATCATGAATGGGACCAATATCTTAGTGGAGAACCTCTACGTTAACGCCACAGCTACTAAGGCCCCGAAGGGTTCTAACTGGGTTCAGAACACCGACGGTTTCGGTAAGCGTGCCTCCCATCCTCTCTTTCGTCTCGACGAGACTAAAACCTGGCCAGACACTATGGACGTCCGCAACGTGACGCTAAAGAACCTCGACTATACGGGCGGCGATGACTGCATCGCCATCAAGCCACGCTCCTACGACGTGATCGTCAAGAATATCACATGCCATTCAGGGAACGGCCCTGCTATCGGCAGCCTGGGCCAGTACCTAGAAGACAGCAGCGTAGAAAATGTCACCGTGACAGATCTCAAGGTGGAGTCCCATTCCGGCTTCTACATCAAGTGCTGGACGGGCGCCCTCGTCTATCAGAACAGCTACGAGAGCGAGTACCAACCTCGGGGCGGTGGTTGGGGCTTCGTGCGCAACATCACGATCGAAAATTTGGATGTCACCGGCGCATCCCGAGCGTTTGTCATTACCGAGGACAATGGCGATGATGGCAAGCACAGGGGTAGCAGCAAGTTGGCCATATCCGACATCACCCTCCGCAACGTCACGGGCACCCTGTCAGCTGCCAGCAACACCATCTCCATATCGTGTAGTTCTGTCTACCCCTGCGACGATATCGTGCTCGAAAGAATCGACCACGTGGACTCGGTCGGGGATTCCGCTGCCTTGACCTGCACATATGTGGCAGATGGCGGGGTTACCGGTTTGGGCGGCTGCTGATCGCGGTGACGATTCGGAAAGCACGATCTTACCTTCTTCAAATCAATGCGTCGAAGTTTTACGAAATTGGTACTTAGACGGCTGTTCGGAGGTCCTAATATGTATATAACTATTAGTGGCTTGTGCTCCTCAAGGGACGCCTCTCTATCTGATGAATGAGTGTATCAGAGCCCTCAAACTACGTCCCATGAGACTTGGACACAATACTGCGATTCTATTTGATTATCATCCCTTTCCCCCAAACTACCGCCGTGGTACCACTGCTCCTTTGTACTAGTTTACTAGTTTTGGGATGTCTTATCAAGCCTTATATGCCGTTGTTGCTAACTTGGCGGCAACGGCGTCGTTTTCCGTCGTAACATATGTATAATTAATCACCAAAAGTTTTTCTCAGACGCTTTGCGTCTAAGCAAGTCTCTAAGATGTTCCCATTTTGGCTGGGTTGCGGTATCGGCCGCGTATGGCTGTTGCAGCTGAACATTGAAGTGGCGCAGGTGATTCTCGATCGACTGCAAAATAAATAGGGGCTATCACTTATCTATTCGAGATAAGGGGGGCTAGGGCTACTTCAATTGATTAACGTAGTTGGCAAGAATTCAAATCTGATTGACTTTGAGTTGATAGTTATGAATACCCGTAAATGAAAACCCGTAAATGAAAACCCATAAATGAAAACATAGGACCTCATAACGTCGTTACTTTTCGTTTAAGCGATACATCAAAGGTACACTCAGCTGGTAGCCGGTTA
This sequence comes from Xylaria cubensis, assembly GCA_022385715.1. Classification (NCBI taxonomy): domain Eukaryota; kingdom Fungi; phylum Ascomycota; class Sordariomycetes; order Xylariales; family Xylariaceae; genus Xylaria; species Xylaria cubensis. The sequence continues at coordinate 230,602 of MU279011.1, read as the reverse complement.
CTGAGCGCCGACGTGCTTCGAAAATTTGCTATCAAACAATTCCATGAACTTAGTGATTCCAATTTCACTCCAATAGGCAATAACGTGCTGTGTGCCAAAAACAAGTTTCACTTCGTCCCAACTTTGAACCAGGACAGGAGGCGGTGGGCCGGTGAAGCTCTGCCCAGGAAGAGGAGTGTATCGTATCTGGGACCCTTGTGATAATTCTATGGCCAAATTGACATAGTTTTCGACCTCAGTTCTGAAATCCCCGGTAGTGTGAATGATTTTATCCAGAATATTATGCAAGTTTCTGTCGTCATTCGTGTCTAGAGACCATGCCTGGGGAACGATGTCGAATGTGTTCCAATAATCCGTGTTATACACCTGGTAGCCTTCGCCCGTTGGAGGGTCTTTCGGGAAGGTCGTGGCATAGCTAGTAGCAAGATTGGCGTTTCCAGGGGAAACGCCGGCGGATGGCAACACCTTTATCTTGTGGCCGCTAGCCATCTCTGCCTCGACCAACCCCAATGCAACAATCGGTGCAAGAGCTCCCCCGAGGCTGTGACCAGTAACAACAACCGTGTAACTTGGGTCTAAGCCAGTCAAGTACTGGTCGATACGCGTGTCTTCGCCGGCTTCCGTGCTGACGTTGCTTAGTACGTTCCACACGCCAGCACAGGTTCCTTTAGCACAGTAGGAAATAGTAGAACCATTGTCTTGGGTCGGAGTGCTCTTTACAGGCTCAGGAATGCCTTCGTGTGACCACAGCTTGACCCAGGCACTAAAATCAACGACTTCATAGACATTGAAATCTTGATAGATGTCTGCCATTGAGTTCGCCGCCGTGCCTGCAATAGCAACAACGCATATCTTTTGAGTATCGTCGACAGCAGCAAACCATACGTTATCTGGTCCGCCTTCAGACGAATCCTGGTTCTTCTCTTTATAGACTCTGGGTCCCCAGGAGATGGACCAGTTGCCTGTCAATTGTGGAAGAACTTGGCTCAAAGTATCTTTCAACGCGGCTTGAAGTACTGCTTCTGGAGCTTGACGATTTGAAACAATACCTGTAGCCATAGACAGGCAGTATATCTGTTGAAATAGGTTGTAATGGTACGGGTCGTCCATTTTTGGGCGGGAAAATCCTCCGTGGTACAAGACCCAATGGTTTGAACGAAGAAATGATTTTATGCTTCTGTATCGTGGCGATGCCCAACCTAAAGTATGAAGTTGAAAGGCTGAGAGAGATGATGGACCTTCTTTTGCAATGCCGGATGGGAAGACTCAAGGTTATCTATACTCCAAATCTAACCGCGGGACTCCTGACTTCATCAATCGGATTCGGCCCTGTATTACTAATATCTTGGCTTCACCTCGTATCTCCTCATTATAATCCTGAAGCTGAAGAAGAGTCTTAGCTGAAAGGAGGGGCCGGTGGACGGTCGTGTAACATGCCGTCTCCAATCGGATTCATACTCCTGCAATGATCTACGTCTCCCCTCCAGATATTACTTCAGATCCAACCACGCATGCCGAATAACCTCACTTTTTCTTGCTGAATTACTAAGGCTGGGGGGGGTTTTGGAGAAGGGAGGGGTCGGTGAACGACTACAGAACGTGTTATCTCGAATCGGGTCGAGAATGTGGTGACAACATGCATTCCCTTGTCCTCTTCCTTAATATATTTTCGATCCATCTGCATACATTAAATGATACTTACGCAACATCTGTCCAACCTGACATGTATTGTATACTGGATTTGGATGTTGGAGAACGATGGCGTCGTACGTGCAGGGCTCTCGACTGTTCTAGAGATTTACTACAAGGCATATTTGCTGAAGTTCTCTATGCTCTTGGATTCCCAATCATCATCATGGGAGCTTGGCGGGTTGTGTCGGTCCCGAACGTTATCGAGTTTTCCTAGAATTTGGGGAGGGCAAAGAGGGCCGTAGCAGACTTCGGGCAGACAGAAGATATCCACGCGTGGTATGAAGCCATAATCACTTGTTCTTAAAGTTGATTTAGCAATCCCAATAGACGCATCTGCCTAGAGGATAAGACCTTAATAGCTAATGCAATTATTAAACAGCAATCTTGGGAAGACTACCGCTGAAGGATAAGCAGACCCAAAGGCGTTTTTGTACCTCTATCAGCATCACCAACACTTATCTCCAATGAATTAACTAGAGTTGTCATGAAACGTATTCAGATGTCCTGGCCTATGTAAAGCAGAGACTCTCGTGAGGATCTATCCGTAGTATACTAATCATTCCAAGGTAACCAAAACCCATTCTCTCTTCTGGCTCACCCAAGCGCTCTCGTCCACCTCAGCAGCATAACCCCTCTCGGCTACGTACTTATCGCGGTCGACCCAATCAACAAGCAGGAGATACAATCTCCTCTCTGCTCGGACATCATTATAACGGTAATCGTCTAGCTTGCGTGAGACGACGATGAAACTGCGCCTCCCCTCTGGCTTTGTGATCTGATACGGCGAGAGGGGGAGCAGTTCGCCAATCTCTTCGCCAGAAGAGGAACTGTATATCTTGCCTTCCTTTGTCTCCAGCTCAGAATGGCTCGTCCAGAAAATCAAGTGCCCCGAGTCCCGAAACTCATCTTCATCATCGACGCGTAGCATGTGCGGCGGGATGGTGGTGTCTTGTTTCCAACCTGCCGACGTAGAAGCATCAATACCGTACATGTTAACTTTATTTAGATCTTCGAGTTTATTGTTGGAGGTGCTAAGCGGCGCTGCCTTGCCGTAAACATCGAGCTTCATAATATTAAGCTCAGGGGCAATGTTCACTTGCTTCGGAATGACACGGGTGACACCCTGTAGATGCATCCAACCAAGCCAAGACCAGCTTGGAAACGGGACGTCATAACTCGACCCATCAATAGCTCGCACGCGATGCGTTCCTCGTCTCCGAATCGGGACTTTGTCATCTGAGAGGTCTGCATCATAGCACCAGACGATATTCACCCACGCTAGCGAGATATCGAACATGCAGGACACGGAATGTCCCCAGTGGAACTCGTGCCCCGAGTTCAGCGAGACGCGTCTCAGTACCCCAGTAAACGCATTGAGGATGTCGTCCTGAACGCTTAGATGCCGCTTGTTATACGCTGCGACCATGGACCCCAGTTCCCCGTAGGTAAAGTTTGCACCGCCGAACTCGCCAAAAACCTGGTGGCCCGAGAGGACGGACCAGATGATATCGCCTGGTTTCACGGCCGTCGGGAAGTCCTCGAATGCGATAGTCTCGCAGCACCGAGCCGTCTCGCATGACCAGAAGACTTGATCCCTTGTGACCACCAGCGCGCGCCGCGAACATAGACCTTCCTGAAACGTCCAGCCGCGCGTGCGCCACGCACAGGTCACGTATGCCCCGTCGAGCCGCAGGACATTCATGACGCTTAGATTCTCTGCCACACGCGCCGTGGGTTGGTCGATACTCCGCGGCCTACCATTTATACCCGCTAACCCGTCTGTCGCCGTCCCGCTGGATGCCATAATAGTCAGACAGGCACTTGAGTATACAAGGTCCATCTGCGGTATCTGTATCGCCTTATCGGCGTCAGAGTCCTGGATTACGCATAATCTGTCAATCCAGAGGTAGCCAACGCCCATTTCACGTGTGAGCCATATAGCATCCTCGATTGTTTTCGGGAGCGCATACGAGTTCAACGAACCTGATGCTTGGAGGGTTGCTATGTTTTGTGTAGTGCTCTGAAGAGGCTCTTTTTCCGAACCCCATACATAACTTAGCGTGAAATAAGGACACGCAGTCGGGGCGTCGACGATACAGCGCCGCACCACGTCGATGAGACGGAGACTGCGCGGCCAGGCTACTCCCTGCGCGAGCCAAGATGGTTGCTCACATGCGGTACCATGGCCCTGGAGGCAAGTGTTATACCACTTCTTCAGCAGCAGGACGTTCACCTCCGGTCGTACGATCCGACCGGAAGGAAATATAGTGGAAGGGCTCGCCTCATTGACATAATCTTCGACAGTGGGTATAGGATGCAGGCAAGGATGTAGCTGTATAAACGTCTGAGCAGTAGCCTTGACAGGCGTGATACCCGCTTGAACTAAAAGGCGATTAAGGCTGTTGTTCTTGCGCGGCCCGCCTGTCGCAGCTTTAAAGTTGTCGAGAACAGCACCACGTTCGCGCAGGGAATCGAAAAATTCTTGCTTTGTTAGGTTGACGGACGAGTAATTCGGTTGTAGCTCCGAGAAAAACTGATCTATCAGTAATTGCGTTTGTGAGATACTGCCAGTCAAAAGCCCAGAGCCCAGGCGGTTTCGACCGTTGAAAAAGGCACAGGTGATTTGTTCCGGACGGTCGAGAAACTCCGCGATAGGCCACCACGGTTTCAAAGACCGAGATGCACGACCGATAAGATTGCATAATTCACATATATCCTCATTTGACCTGACAATACCCAGGTTATGTTCACCACACTTGAGTTGTCCAATTTCAAGCTTGGCCGATTTTGGATTGAATACGCCTGTCAATAGTTGTTCCCAGTCAGCAGAGCGACAGAAGTGGCAAAGATCGTAGGTGGCCATAGTGAGTTAATCTTCACTTGTACCCGTAAAGAGTTTCTATTATGTTGTTTTCACGTTCATTTTTGAAAACTAACTGGGGAAGAGGGGCAATCTCATCTGCCAAATATTTCAGGTGCGGCTGAGTTCGCCAAGGTACTGTATCCACGTCAATACCTGATGATTTGTTTTGAGCTAATCCCCTGTTCAATTCTAATTAGATATCTATGCTTTGCTCTTAGTCTTTTGCTTGCCGCCATTCGTAGACTTTGCCTTGGCCTTTGGTTGCGAGTTCTCGCTTTTAGCCTTATCCTGAGCTTTCGGCTTATCGAGGGCCTTAGGGTCAAGACCCCGTTTTCGCATCGCATTCCGCTTCGCGCGCTCAATGTATTCCGCATCTTTGTCGTCATCGAAGCCACCGAAATCATCGCTTCCTACTAGATGAGAGGAAACCTTGTCATCAGCTACGATGGGGGTCTTGTCAATGACTTCTTCCTGTCTCGGCGTCGACTCTGGTCTATCTTTAACTAGACCCGCAGGAGTTGGTCCTATTTTATGAAATTTGGCGACATAGCTTCAAAAAAGTTAGCATATTATTCTGGGAGCTTTTTCAACAAACCTCAACCTACAAGCCATCCAAGTTCAAAGTATGCGGATACTATATTCAAGATTAGCCACTAGTCAGCGAGAAACAGAGATTCAATAATTATGCAAAAAGACTAATAAGGGTATATTAAAGGCGATGTTGGAGGTACAACTTACAAAGCGGCGCGTGAGACTTAAGCTCTTACTGTGTTTCAGTCTTACGTTAGTAGATGTTTCGTATGTTAAAGCAGGGAGTGATGCCGTTTGAAAAGAAGGGCATTCTGTATGCTTTTGTTGCCACGTCTGGATCACTTACTCAAAGGTTTTCCCCTGATATGCTGTGAATCCCTCTTTTCCGAATGGGAGGTCGGTGGAAACTAGACGGACGTTCGGCTAGAGTAATCAATGTCAGTGTTTAGTCTTCGAAGCGACAGATAAAGCTTTTGAAGGTTGCAAAGCATGCAAAGCTTCAAGGCATTAGACGAGCCTTACCCTCTTCTTCAAAGCATATTGAACGACTACCAATGGTTAGTATATCCGTGTTTTTACAAAAGCGAAGCAAACGTACCCATTTCGTTTTCCTCGACACTCACGCTACACGTAGAGTATACCTTTTCACCCTAGGTGTTAGCAATCTACCACAGATGCGAAGACGAAGACAGACTGGGAATGAGTAAAACTAGAGGCGGCTTATTGATGCTACTCACTATGTAACCACCTGTACCAGCATGATTCACCGAATCAATAGCTCCTAGGAGCAATTGCTTTTGAGTGTGGGGTATCGTGATGAAGTCTTTTTCAGTCTTATTCGTCTTAACAGACGGATCCTTCGCGATGACTGTTTTATGTCAGGCGTGCTGGAACTAAAACGTATGATCGGATAGTGTTATATAGATACTTACCACCTGTTCCAGTACATGGTCTATGCACGTAGCCGAGTTAGTAATTGCTGTAAAGCAGTGATAATAAAGGACTTTGGGTAAAGTAGAGAGGTATTGACAAGCGACCCATGGAACTTTGACGTAGTTGAATCTGACTTACGCATCTGTAGCATTAAAAGTCAGCATCGAAGTCAGGAAAATTGAGTGGGTAGAGAAGAACGTAGTTAGGAGTGGAAGCAGTGCGCTGAATTAACCTCAAAAGGTCTGTGGAAATCAGGAGTAGAGCGTAAAAAGTCACTTACCAAGTAAGACTCTATCAAAGCCGCCCATCACTTTAGGGAAATCTCTCTGTTTCGTGTCAGTCGCTCAGCACTTGCGATACCACCATGCCAGGAAAGAAGCATGACTTTAGTGCTTCTCATAACTTACAGCATCATAATTGCAGACGATGACTGGATCAGAGTATTAGCTAGATGGCAAATTAACAAGGTAGCAGCTGAGATAGCTTACCATTCCTGACGCCAAGTCTGTGTACGTTTCCTATCAAACCGCGCGATCTAGTTTTGGAAGGATCCTAGACGAACAGACGAAGTAAGTCTCATATGCTCATGCTTAGTTTGATGCTTCTCCTTACGTTGGCAAATATGCAGCCGGTGTTTTTCATCAATGCTGCCAGATACGTTGTCTTGCCACCGGGCGCACTAGCCATATCCACTAGACATTCAGAGTCAGCTAAAGTTATCAAGACATGTTTTCCCCTTCAGAACAGGAGGCAGTTAGGCCTTGTTGTGGGTATCACTCACATATTCTTTCGCCCTCTTGCGGTGCTAATGCCATGCAGGGAAGAAAACTGCTCGCGGCTTGTAAGATATAGTGGCCCGCAAGATACTCAGGTGTAGCTAAAGTTCACCAGTTAGCTAGACACAAGCTATAAATACCGCAACTATGCGGTTGTTCTCGCATTTACCTCCTAAGCTAGATTCACGAAATCAGCAATCACGTATCTAGAAGAACCTTGAAAAGTAGTATAACGGATGCCTCTGAGAGGAGTTGTTAAGCTGAAAAGGAGAGCTTACGGAACGTTCGATTCGAATATTTGTAGGCCAACCTACGATGTTCCAACGTTAGCTTTCATGCATATCACCACTCTGACGACCGATTACTGACCTTAGACCATTTCCCAACCTGTTTAATGAAGAGTCAGCAAGTGTACGATTGTACGAACCCCGAGGATACCTCTGAGGGGAGATCAAGATAAATCACTCACTGGCTCAAGTGTTACGCCGCGATTGATAAGAGCAGAGGCGAGTTCTCTTCTACTCGTCTTCAAGGTGTTTGTCCTGAAAATTACGTCAACCAAGTCCAATTACTAGGGTATCTTAGCACATGCATGCATACCTTATGACAATAGGGCGAGGACTTCACCATCCGAAGTCAGCAAATGTACTTGCAATTCGCACAAACACAGAAAGTCGCAACGTATTATGTATCACTCACGTCTCGTTAGCATCAAAAAATGCCAGGGCTTCTCTCTACAGGGTCTGTTAGTGCCAGGAACTTAAATTGTCATGTACATAGACTCACCGGTGGGAACAGGTTCAACAATTTTTCGGCAAGGAATTCAGAGTACCCTAGAACTCCAGAGTCAGCTCCGTGCCCAACAAGAATGCGATCTATAGGCACATCGGTCGCTCACCGTAGTATGCGCAGATATCTTTCAGCAACTGCGCAGTATACTCTGATCGGGAAGTGCCAGGCTCCGAAAGATTTACAAAGTCGTCAAGTACACGAATCGTGTCTGTTATCCTCTGTCTCAGTAGCTGCAAATCAGGCGCCAGCAGATTCTTGTTTTGTTGTTCTTCGTCTCCATCTTCCAAAACATGGGGAATATCGATGTTGGTCTGTAGGGTCTCCTGAAGTTCGGCTTCGGCAGCGGCCTCCTCCTCGGCTTTCTCCTTGTCCAACTTCCGAGAAAGACCGACAATGTTGGCGGCAGTGAGCTTCTCCTCAGCGTCTCCGTCAGAATCGTCTTCGTCTTCGGAGAACATAGCCCTGCGCTCTCCTTCACCCTCCGAGTCGTAAACAGAGTCGTCTGATCCCAGGAAGTCGTCTGGCAGTCCACCTTCGTCGTCCAAGCCGGACATATCCTCATCGCTAAATCCACCCCCAACTCCATCGCTCATATCGTCGAGATCGAGTTCGGGCTCAGGCTTAGCTTTCTTGGATTTCGACTTTGCTGCCTTGCCATTTTGCGAAGGGACAGGTTGGGCCGCCTTTGCGCCGTTCAGTTTTCCATTCGTTCTGCCAGTAGTCTTGTTATTGACCTTGCTACTGGTCTTGCCATTTTGCGCCTTTCGCTTCTTGGTCTCTGGGACATCGTCAACGGGCAGCCCAGCTTTGCGCTTGAGTTTCGCAAAATGGGCGTCGGACAGAGGCTCTGGTATGCCCTGGTGTTTGAGCCGGTTTCCGGTACCCATTTTTGTAAATTGGTTTTATGCGACACACAATTGTTGTCGATTCGCGTTGCGTGTAGAATCTAAGTAGCTGTACTGCTCTAGCTGCCGACGGGACTTTTTTTGAGAGAGGCCCACATTGATAAGACGATAAGATTCGAAGCCCCACCACTGGCGGGAAGCTCCAACCACAAAGTGGGGTGATCAGCTCGACGCAATTCATCACTAGACTATCTGGCGCAGTCAGATCGACCAACGGCCGTCTACTCAATCCCTCAACTCCTATAGGATCTATGTAACTTTTTGCGAAAACTCGGTCCCTATCGCAATAATAGAAAATATGACAGAAGTATCCTTCGCCAAATCATTTCTCGCCGCGCTGGATGGCCGCCCGATCAAGCTCTCGCCAGACCATGTCGAAGACCCCAAGACTTACCAAGCGCGGAGCGCTGTACGTGCCCCTCCATTGCGCTACTGCCACATCATGAAGTCTCAGCTGTACTAACAGATGCGCAGTACATCTTACCCAAGATGCCGAAACCCATAAGCAAGCGTAAGGGCACAAGCGTAGCTCCAGGTCAAGAACGAAGCCTCGCCGTAACCGTCAAATCACTTCGTAACCCGCCGCTCGACCTCAGACTCTCTTCGCAACCCCTCAACACCTCAATACACGATGTTAAGGCCTCTGTAGCCAAAGAGACCGGTATCGCCGAGAACAAGATCAAGATACTACATAAGAAAAAGCCCATTCCCGATAGTAAGGTCTTGAAAGACTTGGTTGGTGACGACGAGACCACTATCGAGTTCTCTGTCATGATTATGGGGGGTGCATCAGCAGCCACTGCAGCAAAGCCGGAAGCTCAGAACGATGTTGCGCAAGGTTTAAGCGGTGCAGATGTCTTACAAACTCAAGAATTCTGGAGCGACCTGAACGGCTTCCTATTGCAACGGATACGAGAGGAACAATTGGCAGCAGAGCTTACGGATACGTTTCAGCAGGCGTGGAAGGCCAAAGGGTGAGCGTCACGTTGAGGTTAAATACGAGAATAACAGCACTGGCGTCGCTTTTTCGGCTCAATGCGCCAGATGAACAAAGGAAATCATAGTGAAATTAGCATGTTTTGAAGTATGCAACACAAATTCTTTACTGTTCGGGCATGACGAAAGTGTTGTGTAGTGTATCATTGATCAGCATCGGATCTGAAGTCTTCATGTCGAGCAATCCTCCGTCGTAGGTACCAAACTACCGTCGTTGCAAATATGCGGCTTGCAGACTTGCGGCGGACTTTCCCTCGTTGCGGTGCCGTAAGCTTCGTAGGCTAGGACCCCGCCAATCCGTTATCTTCTCCATCTAATTCATACCGTAGCTACATCTGGCAGGCTTAACCAGCTAGACCCTTGCTGACGATCTTCAGTACTGTATCATATTCAATGTCATCGGGGTCGTTGGCTTGCAGCTCAAGGGCAACGCCGTTGAGCGAACGCTTAAGGCCCTCCTTGGACGAGGCGTACACCATCTTGGGCTATTGTGCTGTTAGCCTCAAAGGTTCATGGAAGCTCGGGTATACTGACCATGACGCCGGCATCATCCGGTGACCAAGCAATGAAGGTGATCTTGTTTCTATACCCATCATCAGTATAATGAACTCTATGTGTCGAATTGCGATACCAACCGGGAACCCTCTCCACTAGCGAGGCTGTATTCGAAGTCATAGACAGCGTATCGGGGACCCTTGCAGACGGCGCCCTACAATATATGTTAGTATGATAAGAGGCTCACTACCGGCGCAGTCACAGCTTACACTCTTAGTCTTAGAGGTAGCCTTGATGAGCTTCTCACGGAAGTTCTCCCAGTCCTTATCCCCGGAGGCCTCCTCGATTACAATCTCCCGGTTGTCGTCTGACAGCTTGAAGATGATGTACTTGTACTTCTTAGCGAGCTTGAGATCGTTGAATGCAGATATGCAATCCTGCGAAATGTTTGCTCTAGACGAATCAGGACTATTAGCTACGCCTACTAGGATCTCTCATAAGAACTATGAATGTCGAGAAAGCGGCGCATGGCTGTTCATACGATCGCGTGCGGGGAGCCGTGCAAAAGCGGTGATAGACACAAGGGAACGGAGAACAAACCCTGATTGAGACTATAGAAGGCGGCCAGTTAGTGAGAGAAGCGAGAGTATCAGTAATAGATGGCGGGTTCAAGTTCTTACCATGTTGGCGGTGAATCAGTGGAGGGCGGCGAAGTAAAATGGGAAGAGCTGTAGAGGTATTGTCAGCGCTGGCGTAACGAAGAGACGGGTAGATAGATATAGAGTGGGAGAGGTCTGGTGGGGGTTGCAGCAGGCAGAACTAACAGAAGTAAATGGAATAGTCGAACCGCGCTGACGTGGTCTGCGATCGTGAAAAAGTTGGGTTTGGCTAGGAGATGGTCGTAATAAACAAGGGGCAGATGAGGGAAAGAGCGAGGTCAGGTTGGTTACAGACTAAATGTTAGATACCTGACAGGCTGGAGGCGGGAAGATGTGTGTGTGGTGGGACGTTTGTCGCAATGGAGGGGAAGATGGTCGGCCTTGGGCGAAAAAAAAAGTGACGTCCTGAGCCAGCAAATACACACTGTGTCGATGAAGGCCCTCCTCAGGGACTTATTCCAGATTTACCTAAGATACCTACTTCAGACCTAACCTTAGGCTAGGTACTCAGATAGCAAGCTATTGCAGGCCACAGCAACCCCTCCAAGGCAGACATTAATCACCGGAAAACAGTACACAATGGAGGTTAGTGGGGTGACGAGTCGGCGGGGCTTAGCTGGTTGACCGCGAGATACAGTAGCAGCCGAATTGGCTTGGCGGGCGAGGGGTAACCATGGCCTGACTGACGTTAGTATACATACATCATCTACCTACCTAATGCACTGTACAACATACGTACTTGCAGATTGCTTCAAGTGCTCTCGGGTACGCTATTAGCTCTACCTAACATTTTCACATCCAATGAAAAGAGACATGCTTGCCTTCGAAGGTGCCCAACCAAAGAGAAACGAAACTCATTTGCTAGTACTTGCTATATGAATTGATGACACCATGAGAAAAAGATTAGGGAAGTTGACCCACTGTTGAAATATTAGACAAACAAGATGACAAAAATAACAATAAACAGGCGATGTCCTGGGTGAGGCTCGAACTCACGACCTTTGGATGGCTCACTCTGAGAGTACTTCATATTGCTATGAGACCAACGCTCTGACCAACTGAGCCACCAAGACACAGCTCGTCTGATTATGTAATTATGATGGCAGCGGGTGTTATGTTGAAGATTCGATCAACAGAATCGTCCCATCCCATTAATTAATATCGATCTTGTTTTGTTCCGGTAGTAATGACGGGAGCGATCCCGCTTCCTTCTATTTAATAAACTGTTGAGGAGCTCAGCGTCGAAGAGTAAAACTTACCATTCCGAAAGAAAACTAACAGCTACTGGTATGCATAAGCTGAAGCGGTTTCAAGTAACACTCGGACTTGGTCTTACTACATCGGATAAAGCTTTTAGATCGTCATAAAAAGGCATTGTGAGGTAAACAATTACTTACCTTACGAAATAGGATTAGGGCAACATTGCGTAAGGCGAGGCAGCCACATATATGAAGCGAGAATCATCTTGCTACCTGATACAGTACTACGAGAGCAAATGAGTTAATCATCTGAAATAGGCAGCAGTGGTTTGATGCGCCAAATACCATGTTCATGGGTAGGCTACATAGACATTACTCACACGCATTACAGGGGATTTCATGGTCATAAGAAAGGATGGATTTAACTTGTGTTTTTTTCAGTTTCCGATCGTAGATCCACTATATAGTAGAGTAGTAGCCAATCTAGCTGGCTGATTATAGTACAATTCTCATTAACAACGTTGCTCAGGATATCAGTGGTAGTGGTGGTAGTAGTATGAACAATCAATGTACACGTGATGGGTGTAGAGGGGAGAGGAAGGGGTTACATGGCCACGTAAGATAACATAATCCGTCCCCGAAACACCAAATTCAATGCTCCTTTTAGTCCAGACCTTTTGTTTTTGATACAAGAGAGAAGTAGGGTTAGAGGTTTATGATGTAAACTTTTACATCATACCACCCATACCTCCCATGCCGCCCATGCCGCCCATGCCGCCGCCCATAGGTGAATCAGGCTTATCTTCGGGAGCTTCGACGATAGCAACCTCGGTAGTACCAAGTAGCGAAGCGACGCCGCTAGCATCGACTAGGCCAGTTCGAACAACCTTGAAAGGGTCAAGGATACCAGCCGCAATCATGTCAACGTACTCACCCTTAGAGCTATCAAAACCCTTGTTAAAATCGGCACCAAACTCATCCATCAATTTGCCAACAACGACCGAACCCTCCAAGCCGGCGTTTTCTACGATAGTACGAGCGGGTCGGGTGATGGCGTTCTTGATGATGCTAACACCAAGCTGCTGGTCGAAGTTGGAGGGCTTGACATCTTTCAGAGCGTGAGCGGAGGCCTTGAGCAGAGCAGTGCCACCACCGGGCAAGATACCCTCCTCAACAGCGGCGCGGGTCGCGTTAAGAGCATCGACAAATCGGTCCTTCTTCTCGCCAACTTCGACTTCAGATGAGCCGCCGACCTTGATAACAGCAACACCACCAGAGAGCTTAGCGAGACGCTCTTGTAATTTCTCCTTCTCGTAATCGGAGGTGCTAGGGTCTGACATGACACCACGGATCTGTTCGCATCGTTGAGCGATGGCGTCCTTGCTGCCCTCGCCGTTCAAAATAATGGTGTCTTCCTTCGTAATTGTGATGGAACCAGTGGAACCGAGCAGATCAGGGGTAGCCTTTTCTAGCTTGATGTCGAGCTCATCGGTGAAAACAGTTCCGTTGGTGAGAACGCCGATATCACCAAGGATGGACTTGCGGTTGTCACCGAAGCCAGGAGCCTTGACCGCAGCAACTTGCAGCTGCCCACGGAGCTTGTTGAGAATACAAACCGCAAGGGCCTCGCCGTCGATGTCCTCAGCAATGATGACAAGAGGACGGCGCATCTGTGTCGAGGCCTCAAGGGCAGGAATGATATCTTGAACAGCCGAAATCTTCTTCTCCGAAAGGAGGATAAGTGGCTTCTCGAACTCAACTTTCTGGGCCTTGGTATCGGTGATGAAATAAGGGGAAACGAAGCCACGGTCGAAACGCATACCCTCGGTAACCTCCAGTTCGTCGTTCAAAGTCTTTCCCTCCTTAACAGTGATAACACCTTCCTTGCCGACCTTCTCCATAGCATTGGCGATCAGCTTACCAATATGAGTATCTCCGTTTGCGCTGATTGTGGCGACCTGGGCAATTTCCTCACTAGTGGTAATGTCGCGTTTGTTCTTCTGGAGGTATTCAACAACAGCGTCGACAGCGGCCTGGGTACCACGTCGGAGGTCCATAGGATTGCAGCCAGCAGCGACGTTCTTGACCGTTTCGGAGAAGATAGCTCGAGCTAAAACAGTAGCGCTAGTGGTTCCATCACCAGCAGACTCGTTGGTCTTAGAGGCGACATCTTGAAGCAAACGGGCACCCAGGTTTTCAAACTTGTCCTTCAAGCTAATGGCTTTAGCGACAGTGACACCATCTGTTGGAATCGATGTTAGCGCATTCATATTATACATGACATATTAAATGTTGATTCAAGTACCCTTTGTGATTTTAGGTGAACCATAGCTGGACTCAATTAGAACGTTCCGGCCCTTGGGACCTAATGTGGTGGCAACAGCCTTTGCCAAAGTCTCAACACCAGCAAGCAGCGAAGCTCGACCGTCCACACCAAACTTGAGCTCCTACAAATATGACCAGTCAGAATCATACGCTCCAAATTGTCTAGCAAACTTCAAGGACGAGGAATGGACAGACCTTGTGGGCGAATCGAAGCTGTTGCGACAAACCAGTACCGGCGCGATACTTAGTGGCGGCCGAGGACAAGACCGATGCCCTGGCGCGCGATGAGAGAGCACGCTGCATTATGGTCGTGGTATATGTATTAGAAACCAGGATATAAGTACAATAGCACGGGTATACGTATTACAACCGGAGGAGAGGGAGCAGTTCAGGGAGGATGTGCAAGCAGAGATAGATGGGTTAAGAAGTTGATAGATTTGGGGAAGCTGGGGAAAAGCTTCAAAAATTTCGGCTTTGGCGACAAAATTGACGGGCCGGCTACAAGGGGAGCTCTTTGGTAGGCTAACCAATCCTGTCATAGTGGGTACTACAGCTCCATTTTATAGAACACCATCGAAGCACTTCACCAAGGACGTCCATTTGTTACATTTCTTTTACCGGGATTCCGGATATATGCACTTGTCAAGGAACAAACCAACATTTAACTAGGTACTGAACTTGAACTCTATCCATATTCCGATTTTAGGAATAATATTACATGCCGTGCTTGTATTCGACGGCATAAACTCGCTCGATATACTATATCCTAGTATGAAGTACAACACGCCTGTGTATACCTATACAAATAAATGTATGTGTGCTTCAATGTAGATAACGTTGCGCCCACCCTAAAGTAAGAGGAAGCTAGTTAAGTTAAATAAGTCATGACGAACATCTATGACCGACCCTCTTGGTTGCTTCGATCTCAACCACTCACTCGTGCAACTCTCGTTCGGCTCTACTTTCTATTCCCCCTTACCTCTTTATCCTTTCTTACATTTCCATCTATTCTATTTACCGAGTTGTACCCGAATTCGAAACCAGTTCAGAGGCCTAAGGCCACTAGAGCATTTGCTAGTCTGGGTATTTTCCGTGTGTTTGCCGTGTATCTTTCATTTGTTACTTCGTGCATTCATTACCAACATTAAGCGCCATAAGACAGCCACAGGCTGAGGATGACAAGTACACTATCGGCTTTAACACCAACTATCGCCGTCGTTATGCATCGTTGCTGACAAAAAAACAGGATAGGCTCAGATTATAAGAAGAACCCCCCCTCCAGAAGAACTCATCTCAAAGAGCAAAATCGGACACAACTCACAATGTCGACTATCACCAAGACTGTCATCGCTACTGGCGCAAGCTCTGGCATCGTAAGTGGCTACAGCAGACTAGTCTATAACTATTCACAGGAAATCTAATAATGTTGTGTAGGGGTTTGAGGCCATTAAGCAATTGCTGGCCCAATCGCAGCCGTACAACTTTATTCTTGGCGCTCGCGACATCAAGACGACGACCGATGCCTACAATGGGCTTAAATATGACTCCAGCAAACATACGCTCACAATTTTACCGCTTGAGTTAAGCAACATGAAATCCGTGAAGTCATTCGCCCAACAGACTCTCGAGAAGTTGGGTGGAAGTCCAATTGACTATCTTATGCTCAACGCAGCAACGGCCATGAGTAAGAAGGTGAGTGAGAAAGGGCCGTACGGCTCAAAATGGATCGAGCCATATCTCGTAAATCATCTTTCGCAACATTACCTTCTCCATCTGCTACGGCCCAAGTTGGAACAGTCTAAAACTCGGATTGTGGTGGTCTCCTCTGCAGTAGTACGGATGGTGAAAGATCCCAGTAAGTGGAACCCAATGCATTTAACAGTCGCTTCCAGGGCTAATCATTCATGGCAGACACCCTAGAGAATGATATGTTAGCTGCGCAAGAAACTGACATCAACGCCTACGCCCCTTCCAAATTTATTCAACTCCTCA
The DNA here is from genome assembly GCA_022385715.1 of Xylaria cubensis. NCBI lineage: Eukaryota > Fungi > Ascomycota > Sordariomycetes > Xylariales > Xylariaceae > Xylaria > Xylaria cubensis. The sequence goes on along the minus strand of MU279011.1, from coordinate 214,444 downwards.
ATGCCCACTGGTGGCGCCGCCAGCTCAAGGGTACCTGTCAAGTTGTGGCCGTATCTCCCGGGCTGGTTCCTCATACCGGCCTTACTAGAGGCAGCGACTTCAAAATACCAGATAATGTTCCCGATGCGAAAAGTGTGCCTGAAGGTGGGAAAAGCGTGCTCAATGCTTTTACTCGAGATGATATACCCGAGGACCCGGAGCAGATTTTCCTCACTAGTTGGGGAGAGTGGTGGCCTAAGGATGTGTATGAGTTGACGCTTGATAAGAATCTTCAAGACAAGTGGTCGCCAAGCCAGGAGGATATTGAAAAAGAAGAAGGCGTTGATGTATGAGGAAGATCGACGTGAGCTATAAAAGTCTCGAACGTATGATCGTATATCGGGTCATTCTAGTTATAGATAGCTAGCGCAGGGTTCACCAGAAAGTGTCATTCACCTCTAAATTTTCCTCGACTTTATATTGACATGGTCACCATAAGCTTGTATACCCCTAAACCCCTATCAAGCAGGTAGATATAAATACTACGCATCCCAGACTGACAGAAATCGAGTCAAAGGGGAATAACGTAATCACGTGAAGTAGCAGATATTCAAGTAATCTTTAAAGGGGAATCAACGATAAATTCAACGATTGACTAAATGGTGGTTCTCGAACGATGGTATAGGCCGTCGAGTCCGTACAATCTGCTTCAGAAATGCCCCTTATTGCCTGCTCCCTGATGCGAAAATCAGCCTCTTGTAAGTTGTTTCGTGTAAGCAAAGCCCAGCCGTATTACTTCAATATTCACCAGGCACCTAATGCGTAGCGAAGTAGTGGAGGTGGAAGAGTAAAGGAATCCTGTAGGAAATATGCCATGTAGCTACCAGGAATATGAACTGAGGAAACACTAGCTTCATAGTCCATTACGCTCTTTACAACTAGACTTATTTTCTACAGGAAATGATCTATATTACTTTCTATTGTGTATGTTAAGCGTAATTCACTATTTTAGAGCTTCTAGATGTGTATAGATCGATCTATCTCACGATGCATAAGTAAAGGGAACTTTATCCTGTAGGGCATTTAAGTCAGGCCAACAGACGGAATGGTCTTTGAAACTAAATATAAATAGCTTGAAAGCACCTCCCTTTTCAATATCAACATTGAAGTACAAGTACTGGAGCTGCAGTCCTTGGCAAAGTATACCAAAGTACCGGCTTATTCCGACACAGTCACCCTGACACCTTTGGAATCAAATGGCGGCATTGGGAATAATAGGCCACTATCATATTCGTTAGCGAACTATCCTAGCTATAGAGATATAAAGGAACATCGTCAGCTATATGGGAGCAAAACTTCGATTGTCCCGCCACCAGATAGCCCTTAAATAGAAGGGGGACGATTAGATTTAAGAAGCTCACTGGATTGCTACGATATCCCTCCGTGCTGTCTTATGAAGAGACAGCTTTGGAGCGTCAGGTCGAAAGAGGCGAGAAATTGTGTGGTATATCTGCATGCGAACAAGGCTTTTCATAGGGTCAGCTTTCAGAAGAAATATGCGTTAAAGGGCTCCTCGGCGATAATACCGTTGTACAACTGGATGCGGATAAATAACTTACTTCTCAGCGACACAGCTCCTGCTTCCAAGCGAAAACGGTACGTAATACGCCTGCATGGTCTTAAGCTCGTTGGCGTCGGTAGTCAGCCATCGGTTCGGTTCGAAAGATTCCGGGTTAAGGAAGACAGCGGGGTCGTTGTGCATCCAATAAGTCGTCATGGAGATTGGTGTCTGTGTTAACTTAGCATTTTGGGGTGACTAGGCCATGAATATTTTGGAAAAAGATGAACTGACTCCTCGGGGGATAACCCATCCACATATCTTGACGTCGTTATCTGGAAATACCCGGGGCGAACGGTTCATACCGCCTATAGCCATTCTAGATATTTTATAAGTCGAAAAAAGAAGTTCTTCGACTGACAAAATGACACCGGCAGGAACTCACCTCAACCCCTCATTCACAACCGCACTTAAGTACGGCGCCTTTTCTAATTCAAGCCATGTTGGTGCAGTAGACTTGTTGTCGTGCTCACTCCAAATAACCTCAAGTCCCTTTCTCAACGGCTCGAGTTTCTTTGGATCCATGAGTAGGTAGGCGATGATGGTTCCAAGTGTGTGTGACACATTATGGGCGCCGGCTTGTTGAATTAATTGTGCAAGACGGGGGAACCCACCATTACCAAACTCACTCTCTACCAAATCACTGTGTACTAAATAATCGAGAACTGTAGTTTTCTCGCGCGTCTTGGATGCGTCGGACGGACGCTTGCGAATAAGAAGAAGATCACGACGAGCTTTCTGTGGCCGGATATCAGCGAGTAGTTGCAGTGTAATGATTCGTTCGTGAATTAGAAGTGCTACACGGCGCTGAAACATAGTGATAGAGACTTGCCTCATCCCAAACGGTCCAGCGGGTGATACGAGTGATGAGAGATCGAAGTAGCGGCTTTCCGAGGATACTACAACATCTCGTCAATCATAACCTAATATGGTTTGAGGAACATGGCACCTCACCTAATCACCCACGGGAGATGCTTGAACAAGAATACATATCGTGTACCCCGTTTCAGCGTCTCGTACCATTCACTATTAAAATTCGGGTCCCCGAGGTAATCACTGGGCTCTTCAAAAATGACCGATGAGATGATGTCAGTTGTGAGCGAGCTCAATGCATTTGTCAAGTTGACCACTTCGTCGGTTCCTCGGTAGTACGAGAGCCTATCGCACAGCTTTGCTACGCGATCTGAGATTCGCGATTCGATGCGCAAGATGCTACTGCGTACAAACAGCTTATGGATCGGAAGGCGCAGGCGCCGGTGGGCATCGTGACAGATGGAAATAGCTGTCATGTCTAATTCTATGCTTAATAGGTTATTCGAACAAGCAGTTAATAGCTTTGGAAATACCTTCGAATCCGGTACCATCACTGAACCTTGGATAGGAATTTGTCTTTCTCACGGCTCCCATAACGAAGATATCACGATACGCGGACGGCTCCATGATATGAATCTCCTCTGGTGTGACGCGTACAACGGGGCCTGATTATTGATTAGTACAACTGGCGGTATAACGGACCAGATACTCACACACCGTATTTATCATGTAATTCGCGGATCTTTTCGTAGTACTTGCCAGTGTGTACAACATTGTAGTAGAATTCATACCAATGGGTAACTCTAGCGAGGATCGGTCCAGGAAATGGTGCCAGAGGACTCAGATACAAGCGATAGATTGCCAACATAAAAACGTAGGAAAAGGTGCAGGTACTGACAAGTAAAACAATACGTGGCCATGTTAGGAATACACAACTGATAAGTTTGACGCAGCTATTCATAACAGACATCGGACCAGGAAGAGATTCTTTGATTGCGGATTCTAGTTGGCTGGACATTGGTAGTGATAACTCCAAGCTAGTTCCTGCTGAAACGTCGTCGATCCAATAAATATAGAACAAGTCGAGTGTTTGATCAAGTGTATCAGACTTATTTGAGTAAAAGGCTGAGGCAGAGCTTACTACGAAATCGCAAGATTATCACAACAAGAAGACTGGCGGGAAATGGATAATTTTGATTGAGTAGCAGGAATGATAAACGATATTTATAGACAACTTTCGTTTGAGAGCAACATCGAGTTGCGGATGATAGAAAACACAGAGAATATACTCAGGTTGTACACTCGAGCGATTCCCTTAGGTGTATGGCATCAGTCTATTGCATACCAGAGATCCCTATATCCCTTTTTTCTAAGCAACTCATAAGCCAGGGAAGGCCTAACTGGACCTGGCCAGTCTAAATCCAAGTTTTTTTTTTTTCGAGTCGAATTGTGTTAACGACGAAGGTATTCAACTCAGACATTCCCATTAGTAGAAATACTGATTATTTTAGCTGTAAGGCCATTAGCGTAAAATAGTGGTATGTAATCGGTGAAGATGTTCATCTAACCTTAATTAGTAGCTGATACTATTGCACACAAAGAAATTTTATTTGCTGCTATCCAAGAACCTGCGCCAGTAACTGTCTAGATAGTATACCTACTTAGGCAAGCAGCCCGCACAGTATTTGACTCCGACTTTCGGGGCTTGTTGTAGCACCGTTACTTAAGTAAGGATGCAAGTAAGGATCACGGTTCATCTTTACATCGCTGTAGCTAGATAATGCAGAGAAGCAAAAGAAAAAGATTGTCACTCTTTCACTCTGGGGCATGAGCCAGAACCTGGCTCTCGCGTCAGTAGTCCTACAGGTAATACCTGTAATTAAAGGGTACTCAATCGTATCTACGGAAACTGTCGTACACAATATATGTCGATATAATACTCATCTATGTGCACTTCCTTGTCGGTGATACGAGAGACAGACAAGATTGCATCTACATAAATGAATAACATGGGGTATGGACTACCGTTATATCACATTGACGCGCTAAATCCTTCGTGGTACGCGCTCTACTTGGTTATGAAGGGGGTCACTTTTTGCGAGAAGAAGATTTCGTATTTCGAGAAGATGCTAACCAATTCTAGTAATTTGCCCCATTATTCTATCAAACTCTGCTAGATAATTCGTTGCACCTTTGGTCCCCTTTTAGATCCACTACATCCACTTTTGCCCCATACTGCCCACTTCGGCAAGTATTTGATGTTATAGCATAGAGCATATTTTATTTTCTTTATTTTTATTCTTTGGAAAGAAAATATATTAAAAATACGAATATTCTCAAAGAAGCTGAATCTGTTTGTACAATGTTTCTTTTACTTTTGATGCCATATCTAAGTTCATAGCCTTATATTATAATATATGCCTTAAACAAAATAACCTGAATGGGCTTGGCATAGCTGTTTTTGGCTTAGAAATTACTTAAAAAGGAAATAGTCTCTTCTCGCAGTACGAAATCTTCTTCTCGCAAAAAGTGACCCCGTTATGAAGGATCATACCTCGGGCAAGCTCGGGATACTGGATGCGGATGGCTAAACCCAGCCCCGCAACTTGCAGAATTTGAACCCTATTTGGGTGTCTTGCAGCTCGCTTATGGTGTACTAGATTTAGAGTAGGTATCCTGGAAGAATCTGAATAATGTTTACCAAATTGTACATAGTAGCGTAGACAAATTGGGGGCCAAATCGAGTTGCGTTAGTATATAAGTAATACTGAACACAATTGGTGGATTATCGTGGATGTAGTATCTCCCAAAGGATGATGGCCTGAAGCTGGTCAAAGAGAAGCGCTCTGGGCGCCCAACATGTGCGAGACTGGGCTGAAAACGTGGCTACCGTAAAGCTGAGTCTGTGACAATGCTTCTTCACATGCATAAGCCCGGCAAACACCATCACCGTGACCACGTAAGCAGATTGTTCCCTTTTGTCGGCTTCCGCCCCCATTCACAACGCACCTGGAGGGATCACCGAAAAACAGTGAGGGATACCTGTTGTTGACATATAAACTCGAAAGATTAGAGTGGTAGTTAACAGGGTGTTGGTGGCCTTTCTTCAAAAGGATTACTTGAGGGATTACTTAATAGTTTTTCCCTTTGCAACTGAGCTGTAAGCCTCACGGTAGCCACCTCCGCCTGCTTCTGAGGCTGTTGATGACTCAGACGAGAGTGTTTCGTTGAAGAAGGAAGAACCCCTGGTCGCAAAATCGATCGTTATTGCCTGGGCGTTGCCGACCCCCTCTTTTGTTGTAGTTCCCATTATACAATGGGGAGACTAAGTTGGAAATGATCCCCAATTTCAAGCCAGTTGTGACCTTTTACATAAAAGGAAGGGACCCAGATGACTTAGTTGGCTTGGCTTAAGATACACAGAACGGAGACGAGATAGTCAACTAAATATAGCATGACCGGGGCGGTAAAGTGCAATTATATATATACAGTAGATATATGGCCTCCGTGGGCGCTTCGAATGGATACCCTACTCGAATATTGTAGAACCTCTTTACCTGCTTTCTAGATCCTCTCTGGTGCTGATGCCTTGTAACAACCCCTAGTCATAGACTAGACCCTCGCCAAGGACTACCTATTGACTGAACATAACTCAAAACAATAGTAACACTTTCCCCTCTCCTCTCCATAACCTACAAGGCCATCGTAGGGAGGATCCGTACCAAATGGTTGCCAGGACGGTCTCGCGGTCACGCATCAATGCGGCCCTGCTACTGACCATCTCCCTCTTCATTGCTTCTTCCTCAGCAACGCTCACTTCCCAGTTCCAGCATTTCTACTCCCAGCATGGTGACAAATACGAGTATATCCTGCACCACAATTGCAGCCAGCAATTCGCGAACTACCTCACAGGCCGACCTCAGGACTTTGAGGTCGACTGGCTCGGAGGCGGAGGCAAGGCTAGCGTGTTAGTAGAGCCAGTCGTCAAATGCCTTCTCGATAATGTATCCGAATACATCAAAGCAGCTGCCTCGTCGGCGCAGGTGATTCTCGGCGTCACCCCGCCGCTCTTGGCTACGCTGGGTGCGAGTACCGATGAGTTGGCAATGCTGAGCGTGGTCGGCCGCAGGCCGTTGCTGTCGCTGCTGATATCCTTTGGAAACCCGAGCGTGTACCTTGAGAGGGTGTTCGACTTTCGTCAGCCGGAGAAGATGCTGCAACGTAGCCGAGGCCGATACCGTCTCTACAGCCCGGATACAACACTCAAACAATGGACACTGGCCGCGCTCCAATATGCCATTGCGTTGGGAGCCGCTGCCAATATTGCTTTGCTAAGTTATCAGCTTGGCGTTGGAACAGGTACTGGTAAATTTTATATACAATTAGTGGTCATCTGCTGACGGCGTCAAGTGTGTTCGTGGTGGTCAGACACGGTGTTCGGACCCCTGACTTGGACAATCCTCAGCATCCCTATTCACCTCGCGGGTACCTTCGCGATACGGCTTCGTGTGCGCAGGATATACAGCGACGAAGACAGAGAAGTGGACATGAATTTCGGTCAATGGCTCCGATTGCTTCCCAACAGATTGCGAGGGTACTGGAAGACCGAATGGGTGCCCGCCGTGGCGCAGGAAGAGGTTAGGACCAAATCCTTTGAGGAGGGGGCGATATACGTCGCGTGGTCGTGGTTCCTCTCGACCGCGACAGTCATTCACATTTTATTTGGGTCGCTGGTACTCTCCGGTCTTCTCTTCATCGGACCGCAGGATGCGCTTTTGGTGATCTTCAGATACGTGGTGTCTGTCTTGGTATGCCGGATCCTTGTGACGTTCGAACTAGCTGGAATGCGAGCCCGGTATATCCCGGAGCCTGATCGGACATTATCCATGGATGTCGTTAAAATGAACGATAAAAATGTTAGGCATAGGCGAAGTACGCAGGAGCAGGAGCAGGAGGTTTAATAGGTCTAGGGTCCCAGTAAGTCAAAACTCAGGTATGGTTTGACGGCAACCGTTCCTCAAACCACCAATAGTCCGTTAGATTACGAAAGTGGACTGACTGTAAGACCCTGTATAGTCGGATTAAAAATCGCGAACGTTTAATGTTTATTAGAAACCAAGATTTCCCCGCCTCAAAATACGCCGTATCTTATTAAAGAGGTGATGTATTTGATACTCCCAGGCAGTCGAAATAATTAATATTCGTTATAGAGCCTTGTAGCCTTACCATTATTGCCCAAGCGTTGATAGACTTGGGACTGCGTATATACGCCTCCCGTAATTCGTATACTGTCTTATCGAATAGATATGTCCGTTCGGATATGGGTCACTATAATTTCTTCGCCACATTGAATCCTAAATACGATGCTCTGCGTGATATAATGCCATAGCTGGTTAGTCCTATCCGGGGTTGATCGATAGCAACAGCACCTGCCAAATCCGTCTAGGCAACGGAAATAAACATAGCTGATAGATAAATAGTGCCCAGATCGTGGCTCTCTTATGTTTTTTTTTTCTTTCTTTCCCTTGGCATCCTCTCAATAAGGACCAAAAAGAGGGAAGATATTATTATCGTACCTTGGCGAGACAATGGAGTTGCTCTCAGTGGTCGTTTGGCTGTTCTGCTATAGCGGGCTATTCAGCTCATTGGCTTCGGCATCCTCCTACCCACCAGGACAGCGTCTGCCAAGACGGCTCCAATCTAGCTCATCCAGTGTGCTGGAAACGCGGAGCCGTCCTGCGTATTATTTCGACCAAACTGTAAGCTGTTAATTTTCACGTCACAAATTGACGCGTCTTATAATCTTCGTATGTTATGTTACTCACCCTTTGATATAGATCAACCACTTCCCTCAGAAAACGCCCTATATAAACTCCAATGCCAAGGGGACATTCAAGCAGCGTTATTTCGTAGAGACCTCTTATTACAAGCCTGGCGGGCCTGTCTTCCTCTACCTAGCTGGAGAGGGTCCAATTGACGGCGACACGCATCTTGATGCCAGCTTGATAGAGCAGTTCATAAAACGATTTAATGGCATAGGCGTTGTCTTGGAGAACCGTTATTATGGCACGAGCGTTCCGTTCAACACCTCGTCGACGGATGAGCTGCTATACTTGGCGACAGAGCAGGTCATTGCAGACTTCGACGTCTTTGCCAGGAAAGTGGTGCTCCCAGGCGTGAAGAACATCAATGCGCCTTCAACGCCCTGGATTCTCTATGGCGGAAGTTACCCAGGCGCGCTGTCGGCGTTCACCAAGAAGACGTACCCCAACACCTTCTACGGCGCCATCTCCAGCAGCGGCGTGATCCACGGCCAACTCGAATACCCACAATGGTATGATCCGATCCAGAAACTCGCGCCACAAGACTGTGTCGCCAGCGTCAACGACATTGTGGACAAGATTGATGTTCTGGTTCAGTCGAAGAACCAGGACGCCATAAAGCAGCTGAAGGATATCTTCGGCCTCAGCGCGCTTCAGGACATCCGGGATTTTGCCCAGACCATCGCCTATCCCATTGGAGGTCCGTTCTACTACCCGTCAGAAACGTGGCAAGAGATCAACTGGAACCCCAAGTTCGGACACCAAGACTTCTTCGAGTTCTGCGACAACGTCACCGACATCAACGCCGCGCCCGCCGTCACGGCCGTCGACGGCGCGCTTGCCAAGTACACTGGTGGTAAGGCCTGGAAGAACCTGGGCAACTATGCCGCATACATCAAGCGCGCCATCCTCCCACTCTGTGCGAGCGGCGACTACAACAGCCCCGAATGCTTCGGCACGCAGCACCCGGACTGGTGGGCCAACGTCACCAGCGGTGCCGAGCGAAGCTACCTGTACACGACGTGCACCGAATTTGGAGCTTACCAAGCGGCCTACCCGCCAGGCAAGAAGTCATTGCTATCGCGGGTCGTAAACGCCACGTACACCCAGCAGTGGTGCAATTGGGCTTTCCCCAAAGGTAAGAATCACATACAATTCACGACTTGCAATGTGAGTTCAGATCTAATGAAGGAATAATAGGAAAATATAACTCCATTCCCGCTACACCGAATTTTGCCAAATGGAACGTCTACGGCGACTTCAACTTCAGCGCTGAGAGACTCTTGTTCGTTGACGGAAGCGCGGATCCTTGGAAAGACCTATGCTACCACTCGGACCTCGCGCCTCCTCGTACTTCGTGGGATGCGCAGCCGCAGCATTTGATCAACGGGGCTGGGCACGTGTGGGACCTCCGCACTCTGGAGGATATCGACACCGAGCCTCAGTTCATTCGCGCAGCTACGAAACTCGAGATTCGTACTGTCGGGGAGTGGCTAAAGGAGTTCAATGGTACAAAGTATACTACGTAGCTTTTGTAATAATCTAAGATAGTGCCTGGATATGTGGCAGGTCTTGACCAGATACTCTAAAAGCAAGCCATAAATCTAATGGCCTAGAATTCAACCTTACTGCATCATTATGTGTCTCAAGGTTAGATATAAGACGGCAAGCCGAAATATAAGTTTGGGATGTCGTTTAAGCACCGTAAATTGGATTACAACTCGATATCGCGATATTTCAGCCCCCTGCTTCTTTTTCCTAACATTTACACCAGGGTTTTTTTTATTTCAAAATCGCGATCAGCTTTATAGTATTTTACAATTAGCTGGTTTCCATAGAAACTCCATTATCTGCAGGCGCCACCGTCTGCTGCAAAGGTGGGAGGTGTCTCCTGGCCTCGTGCCGGGCCATCTGCTGCATCAGGTTGTCCATTATCACCAATGAGGCCATGGCCTCAACGATCGGCACAGCCCTGGGCACCACACAGGGATCGTGACGTCCCTTGGCAGCTAGTACGCCTTCCGACTCACCGTCATACGTAGCAGTTGTCTGCTCCTGGCTGATGGTTGCAGGAGGCTTGAAGGCTACCCGGAAGTAGATAGGAGCACCGTTGGTAATACCACCTTGTATACCACCAGAGTTATTCGTCTTGGTGGTCAACTTGGGCCTAGGCACGCCATTCCTCGCTGCGCCGTAATCCGCTGTCGCGGAGTCATCTGGAGCTCGGATAAAAGGGTCGTTATGAATAGAGCCTGGCACCTCGCAGCCACCGAAACCGGAGCCAATCTCGAAACCTTTCGTGGCTGGTATGCTGAGCATGGCATGGGCAAGCTCAGCCTCCAGCTTGTCGAAGCAGGGCTCACCAAGACCGCTGGGCACGTTCTTAATGACGCAGGTAACTGTACCACCTATGCTATCGTGGGCGTCCCGGAACTTGGCGATGTACTCTTCCATCTTTTTCGAGGCCTGCTCGTCCGGACACCGCACGGGCAAGTACTTGTCAACGGTGGCGCGGTCAATGGTTTGGAGGAGGTCCATGAAGGCTGGGTTTTGGCTTGGTGTCGGGAATTCCGATGTGGGCGGGAACATGTGCACGGCGCCAACCGAGGTGACGAAGGCAGTGATCTCGATACCGTATGACAGCTTTAAGTATTTCTCAGCTATAGCCCCCGCAGCTACGCGCCCAATGGTCTCGCGCGCCGAGCTGCGACCACCACCACTGCTGGCCTTTACGCCGTATTTCTCGAGGTACGTCCAATCGGCGTGGCTCGGTCGAGGGTACAAGTCTATGGTCTTGTTGCCATAGTCTTTCGGTCTCTGGTCTTCGTTCAAGACTATGAGGCCGATGGGTGTTCCCAGTGTTACTCCAAATTCGGTACCTGACTGGATCACGACGCGATCTTTCTCGTTTCGAGGGGTCGTTATAGCGCTCTGGCCGGGCCTTCGACGGGTCATCTGGGGTTGAATATCGTCTTCGGTAAGCTGCATGCCGGGCGGGCAACCGTCGACAATGCAGCCAACAGAGCGGCAGTGGGATTCGCCATAACTAGATCATTGTTTGTTAGAACCGGAGAACTGATTGAGCAGGTTTGAGCAGGGCATTCAATGAACAGCGAGGTAATCAAGACATACGTGGTGACCCGGAAAGATTTCCCAAATGTCGACATCCTGCTGTTGGATCCCGGTAGGAAAAACGCAAGGGCAAAATGGTCGATAGGAAAGAAGGGAGGTGCAGCACCAATTGAACTTAGTCGAGGCTTAGCTACTAGATTGATAAACTTTATGAGAGTTTACTCGATATGAAATGGCCTCAATGGCAAAAAGTAAGCTATATATCAGGAACATCTAACAGTCACAATTTTTGGACGATGACACTGGTGGCATGTGGGACCCCTCCGAATCGGAGCCCCGCGACTCACCTGGGGGGGCCCTGCTTACAACCCTGTTATGGCCAGTTACATAAGTTTCCAGTCGTCTAGGATTTTGTGGTAATTTGATGTTACAATCTTTGTACTTAATCCGGGGTAAAAATGTGCCTCTATCTAGTATGGTTTAGGCTCTATAACGTGTAGAGTTGAAATGGAAAACTTACTGCCGATTTATCATCCACTATTCGACCCCCTAAGTCAGATAAGGGGTTTAACATTTTCATTTGCCTCACTCACTCTTCACTCAGATCTTACTCAGCTCAGCAAATCAACGCAACGAATCAAACTCACAAATTTCCATGATAGCATACCTAAAACTCAAATAATTCCAGGCCAAAAAGCTCCTTAATTAGGTAATGTCTAATGGCCCTTAGAGCTTTCTCCAGCCGCCTACCAGCGGCTCATTATCACTTCGGCATTGGCCTCACAAAAGCGAGATGCACACAGAGAAGACTGATAATACCATCATCATCTCGTCTCTTCTCTGCCGAGGCTGTTTCTAGCCCATCGAACTTGGTCCAGGTCTACATATCCCGGAGCACAGATCCCTATCTAAATCTCTCAATCGAGCACTTCCTGCTTCAAAAGTCACACTCAGACTCCATAATCCTCCTTCTTTACACGAACCGCCCCTGCATCGTCATTGGGCGGAACCAGAACCCCTGGGTCGAGGTGAATCTCGGTCTAGTCAATCAGCGTGGCATTCTCAGACAGTTGCGGGCAAGTTCAGAGTCCGCAGTACAAGGAGATGGGGACGCGGTGGTGAAAAATGATGCGGACGGGGTGAAAAATAGTCCAGCAGAGGTAGAAGTCAGAGAAGCCGACGCCGACGACGACGATGTCCTTCTCGTACGCAGGCGCTCGGGCGGCGGGACAGTATTCCACGATGCGGGAAATGTGAACTACAGCGTCATCTGCCCGCCGGCGTCTTTCGACCGCGATAAGCACGCCGAGATGGTAGTTCGGGCGCTGCAGGGACTGCGAAAGAAGAACGTCCGTGTCAACGAGCGGCACGACATCGTGCTGGATGTCCCTCCGACTCAATCCTCCAATGCATCACACGATGTAGACGCCGCAATGAATAACAAGGATGGAATCCGAACTTTCAAGATCTCTGGCTCCGCCTACAAACTCACTCGCACGCGTTCCCTGCACCATGGAACATGCCTCCTCTCTTCACCCCACCTCCTCTTCCTTAGCCAGTTACTCCGGTCGCCCGCGGCGCCGTACATCAAGGCACGCGGCGTCGAGAGTGTGCGGTCGCCGGTGCGCAACGTCGGGGTGTCGAATGCGGAGTTTGAGGATGCCGTCGTTGCCGAGTTCTTGAGCATGTATGAAGACGCAGCCCAAGACCAGCACGAGAAGAACGGACAAACGTCTAAAATCGACGTGAAAGTCTTAGATGAGACCGTTGTGCAAGATATCCCTGAGGTCCGCGCCGGCATCGCCGAGCTGCGGTCCCGCGACTGGATATACACGCAGACGCCGCAGTTCACCTTCTCCTCGCATCCGACGGCCGAGGACCCGCGGCCTCGGCCCGATCTGCCCACTGACCTGCCTTCATCCTTCTTTCCGACCGATGCGGAACACAGTGGGTCGGCAGACGCGGCACATGTGCCTGGTCTACAGATGACTGTGCGCCATGGGCAGATCACTGAGGTTGTTGCTCCTCTCAGTATGGACTCCGGAAGTCATGGCGCGAAAACTCCTGGCAAGACCAATCTGGCGGACTCCTTGAAAAACCTACATTTACATCACGTCAACGACTGGCGTACATACGTCGGGAGCGAGAACGAGAGCGTGGGATGGTGGCTGAACGGGCTTTTTGGTACCGGTAGCTAGAATATGTGAGTACTAGTGGGATGGACGGAGGGGTTGGATATTCAACTACTTGTATCATATGGAAATAAATTCGGCCTGGTAGACGGAACTCAACTAGGTATGTATGCATAGTATTAAGCAGACGCATTGACATCAGCTGGATACGACCGCCCAATACGTTAGGCGGGCAGCAGGGGAAGGCAGTTATAGAGATAGACAGATACCCCTAACGAATATACTGTATCATAATTTATTATAACATATTATACGACATGAATCCCTCATTCTAGCGTACCGGCTCCCATCACGCCTTGACCAAACCACTGAGCGACAGTCTTGAAGCGCTCATCGCCTTTACTTAGCGCATCGCGGAAGAGATCATGACGCTCAGCCCGCTCCTCCTGTCCACGTTTCATAGCTTTCACAGCCGCGTTGTTCGTAGCGCAGACAGGGCATTCGGTCTTGTCATCACCATCTCCACCGGAGCTGTCCACCTTAAGACACCGCTGATGAAAACTATGCTTACACAAGAAGTGCACAACCGGTAAATCCAGCGGCGCGCCACACCCTGGACACCTTTGGGCTTGGAAGACGGCCGGTTTACTACCGAGCTCCGCAATCTCAACACGCTTTTGCTCCGTTTCCTTCCGAAATGAATTGATCTGTCGCTTGTTTGCGGCGATCTCACGGCGTTCGCGCGTGATCGTTTCGTGTAAATATGGCTTGATCATGCCCATGGTTGCGACGGCATTGGACCCTAATGTCTGGATGACTTGTAGAGGTGCCATCAAGCCATCGGCATCAATTTTCTTCAGTACGTTCGCAAGCTCTTCAGGGCCCGCATCGTCAAGAATGCTTGGGTCTGAGGTGAAATACGCCAGGGCAGCTGGGTAAAGCTGCGGTTCCTGCGGTCCGTATTTCCGTAGGGCTTTGATGGCTCCGTGCGTGTCTTTCGCTGAGGTGTAGGATCGAAAGATGTCAAAGAGGAGGCCCGACTGCTCTTTTACAAGTGTCGTACCATCGCGGAAATCGGAGAGATGGGATAAAAGGAGCACATTTGAGTTTTCGATGGGCAAGTCGTGCCTTTCTATGAGCTTCTTTGCCTTGAGCTCCCATTCTTCTCTCTGTACACCTTTTCCGTCTTTTGCTTTGTGAAGGTACATTTCAAATAATGTTGTATAAATGTCAGCCGTATCACTCTCTCCGAGGGAATCGGATTTGAGACACGCTTCAAGAAAAATGATAAACTCGTCAGGGTGGTCAATAAAGGACGAAAATGCAGAACGCGGCGGTGGAGGGGTATATTTTGATACAGAATCATCGTCTTGTTCAACGTTTGGATCAGTAGGATCTGCTACGGGTTGGTTATCCCCTTGTGCAGCTGGTGAAGAAATGATAGAAGTGCCCATATATGGTAGCGGCAGTAGGCTTGTAAGATTCTGGATAGCACTGGTAGCGCCAGCTGCTAATCGGTTTCCAGACGACACAGGAACTGCTTCAACTGATGCAGTATGGACTTTGGGTTTGTATTTACCCGTGTAGTAGTCAATAAAAAACTCAGCTGTATTGTTGGGACAATGCTCCAACAATACTCTAGCATACTTCATCAAACAAGAGTATGCCTGTAGATAGTCAGCTATGATCTTATCCTCAAAGGATGGGATTACCGACTGTTTCGGCGTCAAGGTGCCAGATAAAATCTAACGCCTCAGAATAGCGCTTGGAGTCCTCAATCAAGATATCCACGACTAGGTCACTTTCACCATGCTTCGTAGCAAGGTATGCTGCTTGCTCGAAGTAGCCTCCTTGCCTGCACATATTAATCGCGGTTTCCAAGTCAAACTTTAAGTCTCCTTCGGATCTAATGAACTTCTCGAGCTTCTCAACATCCTTAAGTTTTGCATAGCAATTGAGCAACAGAATGGTATGATCAGCCGTTGCTTTATGGTGTTCGTGTAGTTCTTCGAGATATTCGATGAGATTGTGTATCCTTTGCGTATCAAGAAACTTGAAAATTGTTAGAGAGAGAGAGATAAAAACTGTGGTTCTGTAGTAAACATTACCTTGCGAATAACTTGAGAGGGTTCTGTGTTGTCGATTGCTTTAATGTATTGGGCCATGGCGCTGTCATAATCTCCCTTCTGGTACAGATAGTCACCGTACCTCCTGTAAATGACATTTTGTTGCTGCACGTCCATACCAGATTTCTGAGCCAGGTTGATAGCAAGGGGAAACAGATTTCTCTGATACAGAAGCTCGAGCCTTTGCTGCAATGACTTTTCGTGGTATCTATTAATCTGGCTGTCATTAGCACGTCTGTAATTTGTGATCTTTATGATTGGTTCCTACTTTGCCATCCTGGGTCAATATGAATAGATCCCCCCAGATTTGAAAAAGCGCTTTCACGGGCGATATGAGTGTCTCCGAGTAGGCAATTATTTGCAGTTGCGGATCGATCATTGTGAATGTAGCGGCGCTGAATAAGGATTCCGTGCTCGCTCCCCCAAACCGTCTCCGCATATTCTCTGATGCGCCATTTTTTGAAGAATTAGGCGGCGAGATGAGGGCGACGTAATCCTCAAAGGTCGACACGAGCGTAGTGGCTCCATCATTAGCAAAGCATAGCCCTCTCCCGTCGATTGTGTAGTAGTAGACAGCATCTTCCCGGACCACGATAATGTCGCCTGTTTTCTTGTTTACCGTCATGCATCCTGCGGCGCATCCCGAGTCTTCGACGGTTCGTGGCGGTTGACCACGCCCACTTCCCGTTATGACCAGTTTCAGGAGCTTCGAGGTAGTGGCAACGAATAGCGTGGTCAATTTCGGGTCGGACACGAACTCAACTCCCGTAATCGGCTCCTCGGACTCATATACGACTCTCTGCTTCGTGCCTCGATCGTGTATTAAATCGCCTCGTATTACTGTAACTGCCCCGTTTGCGAAGCCTACTGCGAGCTGGGAGAGGTCGTCGAGGGCGGTGAATGCTGATATCTGGGATAGTCATAATTAGCGCATGCGGCTGTTGTAGGATACAGGAGCACCCACAGGGAACTGTTTGCGTCCATTCGATATGTTGATCGTACTCAGGCAGGTTGGTAGTCCCGTCTTCTTGACAGGCTTGTCGAGCGCCCAGACCTTCAGGACCGGCTCGTTGCTCAGGTCCTCCTATTCCCAGTTAGTTCCAAGGCGTTCTCAAAACATATCAATACATACCGAGACGGTGACCAACAAGCTCGTGCCCTCTACCTGGCGCATGTGGGTGATGCGCCCCGATTCGTGTGCTTGAAAGCTGCGGACGACTTTCCAGCTGGGCCCGATGATGCGCACGTATCCATTGTCGCTGCCGAGGAATAGGCTCTCTGAGCCGGAGCACACACTGGAGGTTTCATTGTTCTCGAAGAACGACCGCGTCTCGTCGTCGCCGAGCTTGACCTGGCTAACTTCAAAGAAGTCGAATGCTTTCCACTGAGGGAGAGATGCGTTAGCCACAAATCATACATAGGAAACCGTTCACGACGCTATTATGAAATTACTTACCAAAAGCAAAGCCATGGTTCATACTTCAGCTCATGCGATAGCTATGGGGGCATCGTCGGGTCTGTTTCTTCTACACGTCTCTGCCTGCAAATCGAAGCTTCAGTTAGGAGCTTCGACGCACCCACGTCACTGCATCGTGCCAAGCCTTATCGGTTGAGTATTGTGGCGGTGCAAACTGTGGCTTGCCTTCACATTACATCAAAGCATCAAGTTTAGATGCTGTAAATTGGATAAATATTAATCGAAATATATAGGGTATCTCTATATGCACAAAATAATCTATAAGTATCGCTAGTCGATATTATTTCTCTTGATCTTTGATCTGTCCGCCGTCATTCCAGGCCTTGAATGCTTTCTTAAAGGACTCAGCCGGTTTCCTTTCTTGAGAGGTATAAGTCGTGCTATCGCCTAGATCTACTAGGGGTACCATTGATGGTCGGCCATGGGCGCACTGAAAAGGGAATGCGCAATCCGCGAGCTTTTCCAGTAGATTCGCGCACTCCTCTTGAGTTAGAGGGTCGTTGAACATAATCGAACTGCGACATGCCCTGGAGTTAATCATGTCCAAAATCCCTTCGGGGCAACCATGAAATTTGGTGATCCAGTGCGGTGTGGCAGTCTCGCCATCCTGATTGCTAGGCTCTGTCGCTGAAGTGACACGGTTGTTGTGATCATCGACCTTCCAGGTCTCTTTTCTAAGAAGCTCGATAAGGAGGCGTGGCTCAAGTCGACATCGTTCGGCTATACTGGGTGGTAACTTAGTCACCTCGACTTGTCGGTGACCAGCCATTCCATCTTGTAAAACACGGTAATGAATCCCCCAGCGAGAAAAGTGCGCCACTGTGCCTTCGAGTTGTGCCGCATCTCTAACAGAGATATCATATTTCAAGGGTCGCTCCAATAATTCTGTACAAGCCATAGAAGTCGCTGATGTCGGTGTAGCCTGGGACCTTGGTATATCGCTTATATCCCTATAATCACCAATTTCCACAAAAAAGTCCTTCATCAGCGTTTCAACCCTGCATCTTTCATCCGCAGCATGTTGGTCGATAAGTATCAGAAGCGATACTGTCGGATATGGCACCGTAGGCCCATGGGAATTCGAATCGGCTGGAACCTTAGCAAAGATGAATTTCTGATCGACTTGCGCAATGATCTCGGCCCTACGTAATGCAGCCTTAGACACCCGACCCTGCATAGGCGATCCTACTTCCGAAGAGCCTTGAAACCAGGTGCTACATCCAAAAGGTTGCATTGGCCGGCACAAACTATTCTCGTCACCCAAAGCGCTAGGAATACAAGGCTCTGTGATTTCGAAGACGGGATTTTCCCAAGATGACATTAACTCTTTCACCCACACGCTCCGATCTGCATCTAGCATTGATTTATTATGCAACCGAAGTCGTTTGCAACTTATTGAATCGGATCCTTCCCGTTTTCCCTCGAAAGGATCCTTTGATGATGGTACAACGAAGCCGGTCTGGGGGTTAATAATTGAGGTTTGTTTCGTAATTGGGTCTGTCCACCTGATATCTTTGTTTGAGCGCCCCTCTTGAATGCTCACAGATTGATGCTTTTGATCAATGCTGTGGGTTATAGGATCTTCCATGGCAAAGGGCGCCCGCAACAGCCTTCCATCAGGGTCAAAAAGAGAGGGCGTAGAGTCATAGTTGCTGACGTCGGTGTCTGGACTTGCTACTCTAGAAGCGCTAAGAGAGTGATGTCCATCACCTATGGACTTCCTATCAAGCTTCTTTTCACTCAGCGCGTGTTGCGGTGAACCGGATTTGATTCGGGACCAGAGATTGAAAGGCGACCCTAGCCGTGAACGCGAACCGCGGTCGTAATGAATACTTAATCGCGTCGTAGCGAGATCCCCAATAAGCTGTTCCTGGCAAGTTTCAGTTACTGGCAACGTTGCTTTCGAGTCGTATTTACTCGTCGGCCTCCTTTTGGGTGAGTTTGGTCTTGACGTCTTGCTGTGGATGTCGTCTCTTGTATTTTTGACTCGTTTGGGGCGAAAATGATATTTCTTTAGGAACTCGTACGCCACTGCCTTCAATATGTCTACTATGGTTGCCAGATTCTCATGACGCTCATCGACAAGCTCACCTATATCTTTCAACGAAATAGAACTTGAGGATTCATCAATATGAATTCTGATGTAGAACATTGGCCAGCGGTCCACACCCTTCCGGCCTCTGAGTTCTTGATTAGTGAAATCTTCCTTTGGGAATTGTCCATCTGTTGTCTTCCTATCATTTGCCTCGGCTTTCGGGGTATGGACCTCCTCCATGCCGTAACTCGAATTCGAAAAGATTCGGTTGATTTCCTCATACAGAATATTTGAGCCATGCTCGTTAGGCACTGGGCGAATCCCGATACTGATGAATTGAACTCGTTTTGTTGCGATAGGATGCAAAGACACCGCACCCGTAACTGATAACCTACCAGCCGAGGCTCTCAGGGGAACCCAAGTCTCCGGCTTCTTTTCATCGGATAGTTGAGCCTGGTACAAGATCTTGGATATGTTTGCTGTCAGGTCAAGCTCAGATACTGCTTTTTCTCGAGGCATTTGGCTGATGCGGACCGAAAAGGACCAGCGACTGGTAGGCTCACGAACTGATACCGAAACCTGCCTATCCCAAGCGAGCCTAAGCGCGATGATGTCCCGTTTGAGGGTTTCCCAGTGTTTAGAATGTATACCCCTCTCTGCATCAATGGCTCTCTGTTTCACTCTTACTGGCATCGAGCCGAAAAGGTCTCGTACGGTCACTCTCGTGCCATGGGGAAAACTCAACAATCTCTGATCGGGTGGCGAGGGGGTATGACGAGCTAAGACGTCGGAATGATGGATTCGAATTGTATTATGAGTGAGATACTCGTGGTGATGAGAAGTGATGGAAAGCAGTGACAACGACGCCAATGATGCTAAAAACGCGCCGTACTTCCCATGAATACCTTCATTCGCAGGATATTTAGATGTGACTTCGGAATGATATCAGCCGGATAACATTTTCTATTAATTAAAAGGGCAATCCGGGCTTACAATGCAGCTTGCCTAAGCCACCACCGGGCTTGAATTCGGCTGGCAATATTCCCAATCCATCATCCTCGACAGAACAGCTCCCTCGCATATAATCCACAGATACGGTTACTTTGGTGGCGCCAGAATCAAGAGAGTTTTTGAATAGACCACAGACGACACCGTTGAGGCTTGTGATTGTCGTCGAGGACTTGATCTGAGCAATCACATCGTTTGGCAATGGCTGTATGGACATTGCTGAACGTATGAAAGAGATACCATGCGCCACATAGCCATCAGTCTCGCCGAGGCTAACAGCAGCTGTATTTTGTCATCCAAATATGAACTTGTAACATGAGCAGTCGTAATTTGCTACCTCGTAAAGCACCTAATGGGAGGTAAAGTTAAGCATAAGCTGAGATTGAGTTGAGGGTGTGTATTCACTGCGAAGCATGGATTGGGAAGCTAATCGGCCGCCACACCGCACCATATAAGGAGGTATGTGGGTACCTGTCTAGATCACCTATTTACATTCATCTAATTCGTACCTCTACCTCTACCTCTAGAAAACCGCTACTCGAATTGCTTGTATATGGCAGATGACGCAATCGAGCTCGAAGAACGCAGGTAACTATCTCGATACGTACAAGTACCAGATCTATGTCTCACACATGCATAAGCGTATTCGGGGATGGCATTGTTAGGCATATGTAGGTACCTGAAAGATCCCCTAATTTGTTGTTGGGCTTCCTTGCGCAATGTATAAGTCACCCTTGCTAAGTTTAGGCTTTTTTTGAATTGAGAACACCACATCCTTTGAATATTTACTCCTTCGTTTTTCTTCTCCTATGTCTAGCCTACACATCTTTCCAGATCTTCTACTGTGGCCAGCACTCCAACGTTTTTGAAATCTTTGGTCTATTTCCCTGTTTCCGGGGTTAGGTCGGTCACCAGGCTGGCGCGCCCCCTCTAAATCTTCTGTGGGCGTTCTAAGTACAGCATTCCATCCACAGCACGGACTTCACCAAGCACGACCGAACAACACAACTTGCGCCCAATTCTATCACACATTTGACTTTCATCCCGCATCGTCAAGCCGCCCCTGTCAAACTTACTATACAATGCCAATGGCTATGACTGAGGCTTCTCCTCTCCCAACCGGTATGTGTATACATTCCTCATTACGCTATCCGGTTTCTGCCCGGAGTCGTGCTTTCACGCGACTATGGTTTCACATACTCTTGCGATGCTTCCTAGGAAGATAGATCTAACTCGGGTCGACCTAGACCATACAGAGCGCGCAGGTCGTCGACGGCCCTTTGCTACTTGGGTCAGGAAGCTTGCCAACTTTAAGAATGGATCGTCGTCCACCAGCGGTCGGAACGGCCATTCCAAGCGCGAAGCCGCCCCTAAGGGCTCGAAGAAGCGGCCATCCAAGAATAACAACCCTTACCCGCAATCCGGCCGCATCGCAGTAAGGTCGCAGGACAACCTGTCGCGCTCGACTTCGCAAGGCGGTAGAAGTTCAAACCAATCCCTGAGCCAAAGTCGAGACTCGATACCGTTATCCGCCGATGGAGCCGCCCGCCGAACAACCGGTGCTTATTCGACGGCGCCTACGCTTTCTACAGACCATGACGCGGCCCATTCTATTCATGCGCCGTCACAGATGGCATCCTCAGTTGCCGGGACGAGTCGAACCGCTGGCGGTAATCTCGATTCACGCAGAGGCGGGGACAGCACGTTTTCTTCACCGGCTCCCTCAGTGCAGTCCCTGACAACTACACTCACAACTATCCAATCGATGGCCCCGAACGGTGGCCTCAACGGCAGCAACACGGCCGGTGTGCATTCATCACACCACAGCAACTCCCAGACAATACAGTTCTCTCAGCCTTTCCCGACCAGCTCTCCCGCTTCTGCCATCCCGCCACATCTCGCCCCTCACGGCCACCCTACGACTTACAATTCCGCCACGGCCAACAATCTACTGACTGACAACGCCTCGATCCTCACACTTGCTTCTTCTAGTAAAAGAAGACGCAGGCGGTCCATGGATACTGATGCTTCAGTTCGAGCTCTTGCTCCCTCGTCAGTCTGGGGAGGTAGCCGTGAGAGCTTACCGCTAAGCGTTCTCAGCGCCAATTTGGATGGTCTCCGGGACATTCCACAAACTCCAGGCCTGCATCAGTCCACTTCCAGGATTGCGGGCAACGAGCGTACAAGCATCTACTCGACCACCGGCATCGCACCAGCTCTCCCTGGTGAGCGTAACAGTCTCTACGCCGGCAAGCAGAGCCTGGGAGATGGTGCGAGTGTCCGTAGCGGCCTTCTCGGGCATGGCAGGACTGATAGCGTCAGCGGCAGCGTTGCTGGTGTCAATAGCCCCTTGGCCAGCCCACTGGAGGTGTCTGAGAAAGGGCCCGTTGAGGAGAAGCGTGGGAGTAGGACAGTCAAAGAGAAGGAGAAGGAGTGAAACAGAAAAAGATAAAGTCTCCTTCGATGGATGGGACTTGGATAGTTGCTTGCTCTAGAGCCTAGCCATATCCTCTCCATCATACGATTTTTTTTTGACGTGTCCAATCTCAAGTAGCGGGCGACTACTTCGCGGACACTTTTGGGGGGATGTTCACTTCAGGTATGGGTCAGGGTATGTCGGATGGTGAGGCGTCGGGGTCGGGGTCAGATCGCGAACATGATTGCATTATTAGATACCCGAATTTTTTGCTTTTTACAGCTTCGAGTTTGCTAGGTGGCTTCGTGTATTGCAGGTGCGAAGATAATTTGTTCAGTAATGGTTGGCAGACACTACTTCTAGATAGCCTACTGTGTTGAATCAAAGCTAACAGTGGCTGGCACTACGACTCTGCAGATTGCGGAGAATGATAATTGACTTTTTGGACACTGTGATACCTAGATGCAAGGCTTGATATTTACGTCCTGGACCTGCACAATCCTCCTACTTCGTACTGTCCAGTGACAACTACGTATAGTAGGGCAGGGGGTTCATATCCAAACCCTCGACGGAGAGCTTGAATGCGTCGTTTCTATTAGGTGGTTAGTTACTGTATATCTATCATGTACAAGCAGAGAGATGTCACAAGTCATCAGAGGAAGCACGATGTAAAAAAAGCAGACGATGAGCTGGGAAATACTAACCGCGAATAGCTCCCCGCTGTATCCAGATCCAGCCGTCCACGGACACAATCTTCCAGATCGACATCCGCATAAATGATACTCTCGTCGTCCTCCCACTGCGGACCAGCGAGGACTTCCCCGAAGGGCGAGACGATGCTCGAGCCGCCTCGCGAGGTGAAGTTCGCGTCCTTCCCGCCCTTTCCCCCGACGCCGACGCCGACGGTCTCTCCTTCGTCCTCTTCGATGACAGCCGACGACGAAGGCGGCGCAGCAGCAGCAGCGGTGGTCTTGTGCGTAGGAGAGGACGGGAGGGCAATTTCGAACCCCTCCTCCGTAATGCATGAGTTTCGTCTCGGCTTTTGTGATACGTGCTTACCTCCGCCTTCGCGTACGCACATGTTGGAGGTCACGACGAAGCAACGTCCTTCCGTCCCGATGGTACGTACTGATGATGAGGTCAGTATATCATCGAGAGATTTAGACACCTAGATAGATAGGTAGGCTGAAGACTACAGCGAGGGTGATTGAAAGGGGGGAATAGCATACTGAGAGGAAGCCAAGTATCTCTGCCATCAGCCGTGGGTGCAAAGTATAAGTTGATACTGCAACAGTGTATTCATTAGCAAATATGAGTCGAGTTGTAGTAGATGGGCTAACTACGTACTTCTGTGCATAGAGCGACTGTCTCAATAGCGGCATGTAATTCTCCCAGCAAATGGCGGCGGCAAGGTTCACGCGGATTCCACGAATCGTCGTACTGACGGCCTTCAATGTTGCAGGCGAGCCTTGTGCCCAGATCAGCCGCTCCGAGCCTGTCTAATGAGTTCATCAGCCCATGTTGTGCTCTCACAGTCCATGTTTGCCGTTACGGCTATCCATCCCCATCCGGACCGAAACATATCGCCGAAGCGAACATCCATTTCGGCATTTGGTAGAATATGGTAACTTCAATAAATGCTACACTGAGCATCACGTCCTTTCGGGATCAATAGCACGATCGTCAAGTACAACATCTATTTCTCTTTTGTGCATCGACACTGTCGCCATCACCAGAACGGACAAAGAAACAGTAATGAAAAGCACAAGACTCACCGGCATGACCTTCCTCCTCTTCCCAATAATTCCCCGCTGAGGACACACGTATACAACAGCACAATACAAACTCCCACCAGCCCGTTCCACAAGTCCCACGACAATGAAAACACCCGTCTCACGAGCGACGCGTTCGAGTTCCTCACGCGTGCCGTCTCCCCTCACTTTCGCCGGCCCCTTTTCATGATCCCGGCTCTGCCCCTGCCCCTCCTCTTCATCCTCATCTCTCAATTCCCTCCTCACCCACTTCCCGAGCCCACCAGCTCCAGCAGGCCCTACTGTATCTCCCAGATCAATTGCACTTTGGAAATATCTGCGGAACTCGTCCCGGCCCTCCTCGGACCGCCCCCCGATCTTGGACCCGAAATCGGCGCCTCTAGGATACCCGCCCAGATACGCCTCAGGTAAGAGCAAGAAGTCGGCCTTTTTCTCCGCCGCAGACCACGCAAGTCTTTCGAGCTGGGCAAGCGTTTCTTGCCTCGTGCTCTGTGTAGCAGCAGACGCGGTCGCAAGGCAGATCCTCATCGAAGGGTCTACGATGGAAGACATTATTCCTTCCCAACACGTAACAAGCGAAAGGATGTTGTACAAACAGTAGGCTGTATGACACTTAATAGATGGCTCTGGCGGAGCAGTGTACAGCGATCTAGGAGAGCGAATTCGAATAAGAGTTTACTTAGATGATCTGTATTTACTCAATCTAGGTAGTTCAGAGTTTCTACCTAGAACATATTATGCCATCCTCGGCTAAATCGGGAAGCTCCTCACAACTCAAGGCGAATGCGCCCCAATAGTTTTCTGGAGATTCGGCCGAGAATAGGCGACACCAACGACCCCGCAGGAAATTGCCTTACGCCATACTAGGTAGCTTCAAGCAACATCATTTCAATACTTACCTTTCCCAGTCTCGGAAAAGTCGAATCAATACTACTATATCATGACAGGGATGAGCGCAGCGATATTGTTCTCGCGCTTTCACAATGAGCTGTGGCAATATTTCAGGATTGAAAGATAAACTTTATTGAATTAGGGTCCGTAGCGAAGTTGAGAACATACTCCCAACTCCTGATACTATCGGGCAGTGAAGGGTATCTCAAAGACGGTATTAGTGGTCTAAAACTAGACCTTTAAGTCATTCATACATCATAAAGTAAACACCTGGAACCCTCGTTTTCCACACGTCCCCAAGCCAAGCATTAAGGTCTTCCCATTATCATAAGTCATCCACACAAGTTCACTAGCATTATGTGACCCCGGGCTCTGTCCCCTCATATCTAAGGTGAGAAATACTGAATCCTGCCACAAAACTCAAAATTCAACGGGCTAGGCGTTAAATTGAGGCCTATAGCATCAGAACAGCCAATCCAGCTGCAGCAACGAGACCAACTGGCGCAGCAGTCTGGAAAGAACCGCCATGCGATTCGGTGGTTGAGGGTGAGCTGCCTTCCGTGCTGCTAACGGGTGCAGTGGTAGTAACACTGGTAACCAAGGTTGAGCCGCTGGCAGTAATGGTCGACTCGGTGACAAAAACAGTGGAAGAGGCAGAACCACTGTCAGTGGCGGACTGGGACTCTGTACCGGAACCGCTGGCGGCGTCGGAAGTTGAGAAGACAGTACTAGTGGCAGTTGTGGTCACAACAGCTCCGTCACTATTGGTCGAGGTCGCGATAATCTCGGTCGTGGAGACAGGGACTACAATGCCGCCAGTGCCTGAAGACTCGCTTGAACCGCTGGATATGGTAGTCTCAACTGCGGTAGTGACAGTAGAACCATCACTGTTCGTGCTAGTGTAGATCACAGACGTAGTGATGGGTGAGGCTCCCGAGTTAGAGGAAGTACCTGATTCGGAACCACCACTTCCACTGCTACCCGTAGCAGAGATGGTGGCGCTGGCGGAAGAGGCAACAGAAGGATTCTAGTAATCGAGTCAGCAAATGCTCTGAAAGATTGATAGTATAGTCACGGCTTGGAAGCAAGCAGCGGATTGGTGGTAGAAGAATGACTAACAGGAGTGGCACTAAGGCCGCCAACAACAACACCTTGCTCTATAACTGTATATTAGCACAATAGCCACAGCTTGGTGTTCGCCTCGGATCGGTTGACTTACGAGCGCACCAATCAAGACCATACTGGATGACAGATGGGGCAGCGCCTTGAGGGCAGGATTCATTGGCGCAGTCAATGATTCCATAAGAGAAATCGATATTCTTGCAGAGACAGGCACCATCGACAGCATCTCCGGTAGTGCCTCCGCTGCCACAACCCAGTTGGGGGGCTTGACTGAGCATGTTACCGAAGCAGGTTGTCTATAGGGACAAGTTAGTCACCTGTAAATGAAAAGGTGTGTTATGTGAGTAGATAGAAAATAACTTACTCCACAGGCAGGGAAATTGGCTGGAGGCGAGAGCATCTCTGCGGTGACGAGGCCGGCCGAAACGGCACCAAGAACAACAGAAGTCTTCATCTTGGGAAATGTCGAAGATGGCGTAGTAAAGGGTTGTCTGTCTGCTGTCAGGAATGGTAAGAATCTGCTGTCACAGAAAACGGATGCTCAAAAAGCGTGCAAAAGCTGAATAAGTAGTAGTGCTGGTGTTGGTGAAAAGGCTGTGATGCTGAGAGAAGATGGCAATGCAGTTATTGATCGGAATCTGCTGATGCGGCAATGTTGTGGGTGTAAAGAGGAGGAGAGGAGAGAGAGGGAAGGGAGGGATAGAAAGGAGTGGAAATGGGGTTGTTTGTTGATACATTTGTGTGTTTCGGGAGAGAAATAGAGAGAGAAGGTGCTGTAAGCGCTGGTGGGAAATGGCATGTGTGAAGGAAGGCGCTCATTACCTTCTCCCACGGGCTTATTGACTTATACAATAGGCCGAAGGAATGAAACAACGTAATGCAATGCAATAGCTCACCTAGGAGGTGTGAATGAAATGTGATACGTAGGACTCTTAGGAAGAAATTGCGTAGAGATGGCTTCACCGGTAGTTGAGCGAGTTTGTGGAGGCGTAGGTGACTAGGAAAAATGCCTGGGGACAACAATAAAGTTGGAAGAAGCGGAAAGGCAGGAGAGGGGATGAGAAACAGCCTTGAGCAAGAAGGCAGGAAGGCAGGAAGGCACAGAGGATAGAAGGATGGATGGTTGGCTCAAGTGAGTTGTGAAGTGGAGGGAAGGTCCAATGCTGTGTGTTCGGGAGAGAGATTGCAGTGAATGCCAAATTCACCAACCATCTAGCCCTCTGTGCAAGCAGAGAGAGATGCAGGTGGGTTGGTTATATTCAAGGTTGGTAGCATAGAGTAAGTGTATAAGATGTTTATGACTTGTGTATACAGATAGAAAAGGGGACGGTATTCTTGACTGGCATTCGAAGAACACCACCATTTAAACAACTACGTACCTTGGAAGGTATAACTAAATGAAGCAAGCCGAAGACTTATTTCATTAAAGTCCTGGATTGACAGAAATGGCGATTTGACTGCGGAGGAGATGATAGATTGTGAAGAGATGATATAGATAGCCCGGTGCGCTGTTGACTCTGTTGAGGATGTTGTATGAATTTGGGTATGAGTGAAATCAATGACCATCAGTTTCAAGCTGCACAGAGGGAGTTACACACATTAAATACATACGATGACCAGGTTAGAAAATCTGCTGTAATTGGAACCAAGGTCTGGTGTTGTGTCACGCAGACTTCGTCATAGCGGCTTTCTTCTACCGAGCACTTCTACACGTCACATACTAGCACTAGGCGAACTCGGTACCTGTTTACTAACCTGCTGTGTATGTAGAACGGGCCTAACGATCCAACCAACTTTCCCATGTGAATGGTATAAACAAAGGCACCAACCTCACCAACCACCCAGTTGGGTAGTATGCCTAGCTAAAGGTAGGTAGTCTAAGTAAGTCTTCATCAGATATAATGATGTAAAGTACTTATGTCTTGGCTCCAATCCCCACATCGCTCATTACCGGCAGCAGATGGTACAGCTCTGGCCTGCAGCACTAGCCTTCACTAAGCCAGCCAGCCTAGCTCCATTTCAAGTAGAGCTATATCAACTGTGACCGCTACACATCAAAACAATCCTCTACACGTGTTTGATTTCGATGGTGCTCGCAGAGCTTGTGATTCAACTTCGGGAATTATATACAGTGTACATATTTGATTGCCATTTTTGACTACTTTGGCAGGGAGCAACCCGATTTCTAGTACTCTACGTGGTGGATTGGAATTGGAAAATACAAAGCTCATCATCGTAAGCTCTGTGCGCCTCCAATGGGTTGCTGTTCCAAGATTTTTGCCATTTCATGGCCTCCCCTGTCTATTAAACACGTTGGGCAAGCAAGCACCATTTTAGCCCATGGTGTGACGCGCACTTTTACTTTTACACAGAACGTGAGAAGCATCACAGCTCTTCGAACCTATACACGAGTGAATTGCTTCATCGATTTATCTAATACTAGCTGCGTATCGTATCACATTGTGTTGATTTCTAGGTAGTAACGAAGTAGCTAAAATGATCTCAATTACCAGTGCTCCGATGCGATTACATCACTTTAGCACATGCTGTAGGTGTGTTACCTCCCGTCCCGAGAGTTGTGGAGCTCTTGATGAAGGAAAAAGCGGAAAACCTGGAAGTTTACCAAATCGAGCAGCTAGCCAGGGGTTTTAGCGCATCTGATTAGCCAGCTTGCCTTTGAAGCGGCCCCATATCTTCCAAGGGTCACTGCTGATGATCTTGGATTCTTGGATCGAAGTGGGCTGTTGCGGTAGCAACTAACTAGTCTAGGTCTTCCGTCCAGCTGTGCTGATCAGAGTAAGTGATCGGGAACAAGATGTTTTCGTCCTGTCAATATTATGTTTTCTTTTCCTTACAAGCTAGGCCAATTGTAGACCAAATTACAGGTACAGATCCATCGTTTATATAGGTACCTAATAATTGGCAGCAGATCGGATGAAGCTTGCCGTCGCCTCGACTGTCTACCCACGTTATCCTCGGCTCAGGCTACCCTACTCATATCCGTGTACAAGTAGGCACAACTGGTGAAGGAACACTACTGTATGTGTTAGAGCAATCAGCGTGGTGCTTGGTAGGTATTTGGGTCTACATACATAATGTTCTTCGAACTGTCGTACTTTGGTACGCTCCCGGAGTAATTGCTATATTTGAGTTAACTGTATCCGCTTCATCGTACGACAAATAACGTGTGCCTCTTTCTGCCTGACCTATTAGATGCTCCCGACCGTTTCACCATGCACGCAAACAATTCTTGTAAGCTACATTCTAATTATGTTGGGAGAAATAATCTTAGAACAGAATGCGCTACAATATCATGAAGCAACCCCAGTTGAATACATCGCTTCATCTAATGCTAAGATCTCGATCAAGTCCAGATCTTTAATGCTAGCGGCTCGATATTCTGAAAGGATCTTCGCTCCTCTCACTAATAGGCAGATGAACATATGTAAGAGTTACCTAGATATGCGATTACCTAGCGAGCCTAGTCCCCGAGGCCAGTGGCATCATTGTCCCTGCGCAATTGTGGGTTGGTCTAGCAGACCGCCAAGACGGAACCCAGCTGGAGATCTTCAGGTTCGTACCTCTTTAAGCAGCGAGAGGAAATGAGGAACGGCCATTATTCGCTTTTCTCCCTTCAGGTAACTAGCAATTTTGTGTATGTAATACTGGAAAGGTAACCTACTTATCATCATAAGTGACGCATCTATGTAACAGAAGTTGTTTGGTGCGGCAAATGATATTCGTTATGTTGATTTTCGGCCTAGAATACCTAAGTATGTTGTGATCCGTGCCTCCTAACCAGCATCTGCAATTGATATGTACGTGTATTATACAAAGTCGAAAGGTCTTTCCGAGGGCAACCCTAGTTTCAATAAGTGAAAATCGGGTTTGTTCAAATGAGCCCACAGGAAGCAACTATCTTTGTTAGAAATTGAGTAGGCGGACATTAGCTTTGATTATAAAGTGCAAAGTTTAGCATTAGGTACATAGCTCTTGTATTAGTTCCATCCAGCTCATGACATTACTTCCTACCGAAGCTCTCTAAACATGCATGATCGGCGCATCGCTTGCAGCTGAACAGGTACCCGCAAGTCACTAGTTCAAGGCAGCTAACCAAATTGTTGATGGGTAAGTAATGGTTTTATTTAACGTGTCTATCATACCCCCAGTTGATAAAGGATAACCCAGAGCATCCTCACTAGCAAGACCTGCAATCCTCTTCAGATGTCCTTTTTGTTAACAAATGTAAGGAGAAGTGCGAGGGAAAAGGAAATCGAAAAGGAGAAGGGCAGGAAATAAGATAGAGTTCAGTTATCATTCTATTGATCTTACAAGCTAGAACGACCTGATGTCACTTTCAGCGATGCATAAGCTTGTATTACGCCTTCGATACTCTGTGTCAAGCCGAATATCACTGTCAATATCAACACTAAAACAGCAAACCATAACATATACCACTGAACTCTATTCCGCCCGTCATTCCACTATTGCTTCAACGTCTTTGGCTGGGAATCGTCGTATACTTGCTTCAACATAACTAATCTGTCACGCTGAAATTTCTCAATCTGCCTCAGATCGGGTTTGAGGTTCCTAAATCGAGCCACCCTTGAATCAACCAAGGGCATTCTCGAGATCCATTTCCGAGTTTCGCAGTCTGATGATGGAAACAGAAGAGCGAGAGTATGCAGCGTTTCCGATACTAGAACTGCTGGAAGCAAGCTCTGTGAGCTATCACCTGTCTGCACCCGAGACATACTATGGGGACTGAGCCAGGCAACGTCTAAAAATGACGTATGATGGAACACGCAAACTTTTGTGTCGTCGTTTGCTAGTCTTAAGTGGTCCATAGGATTCTTTGCTATGAATGTTTTTCCTAGCTTGAGTTTCTTTAGTGTCAGGATAGGTCTCACGTCAAAGATTTTGGCAAGAAATTTTCGGAGGGAATCGAGAAGCCATGCGAAGAGACCCCACAATCGCGCATCACCGCCAGGCTCGCAGTCAAGTCAATGGAGTTCTCCAATAACTCGTTCTCATCTTCAATTTGGATCGCAACATCTGTTCAATTTCCAGTCTAGTGGCACCCGCTTTGAGTAGATAAACCACATCAATGATGTGGCAGTGTGTCCTGGTGGTGACACGACATCCGCTTTCATGCAATGAGTGAGCAATAGTCCTGAAGTAATAGTGGCAGAAGGCTGCAAAATTGAGGTCTCTTATTAGGAAGCAAAGCCGGATAACCCAAAATTCAAGGCACATTTCTGCCTGCGTGCGAGGCTCAATTAGCGTCTCTAAGAGGTTGAGATCATTGAAAGCAAGCAGGCAAGCACGAAGGCTATGTCAATGAAGGTATGATTGCTTCGGAATCTCTATCAGGTTCTTCTGACAGTTTGTACGCTCATATACGATAACAGGTGCAGCACCAAGCCCCAAATATGTCAGGGGCTTGATCGACCCCCGAAACCCCCAATCAACAACCCTCCTATATAATGACGCAGTATCACGCTATCTATCTAATAATGTAACATTATTGTATACTCTCGATGCATGGAGATTTTTGACTATGCTAACCGGATTCATTCTGTAAGGTGAGCCAAAACAGGACACTTCTGATTATCTCAGACGCCTTCTACTACATTAGTTGTATCCTCACCGTAATACCAGTAATGCCAGTCATCGGCTATATCTTAGAAGCGAAAACGATTAATCATGTGCTGACTTAGTTGTCTTTACGGGGATACACTCTCTGTGGTTTCCCGACACAAATTGCAGCACGACAGACATATTCCGATGTCCTGCATTGGACTTTAGTAGGCTGTGACGAAGCACAAGAATATTTAGTATTATCACGTCAGATACTAGACGGTATTGAGATAGATATTCCGAACTAACCCCAGCTGCATTGCATAGTTGCCTAACGAGTACGACAATGTGCTATGCCCCGTGTATTTTTGCTGCAATATCATGCTTGAGATTCCACTTAGTTATACAACTGGTGAGATATAAGCAACACAGCTGTAAAACTTCGAGAAGTGTTCAAGATACAAAAACCCTTACGTTTGCCCAACTGCCCCTTCACGCACTCAAAATATCGCTATACCGTGACTTGTACATGGTATTAAACTGACTGCTGTCTTTGTTTTATCATTCAATTGCATAATCTGTTCAATGAGTAAGTCCGTTATAGAAGGTTACGAATAGACTTTCATCGACGGGCAAAAGCACAAATGACGAAGCAGCTGTCTTATCTATTAATCAAAACTTCACGTTAGACACACCCTCAAAGGCGATGAGCTGTACATAACTCTAGATTTTAGAAATTGACCGAGTTCGCAGACTAAGGCCCGGCGAGACTGTATTTCATCTAGTTTCTAAAAGTCCCAGCCCGAGACCCAAAGGTGTCGTAAAGATTTATGTAATTCGTCAGTTTAGAATGTTCCATAAATGTGTCTTGCCCAGGTAATAACCATGACCAATTCCCTCTAGAGACTTCCTCGCTTGAGTGTGCATCACTGTTTTTCATTCACGCTCGGCTAGAGATCAACCCTTGATAGCCAGTGTGTTCCACACATATGCAAAGATCTAGGAGAAAAATTGAATTTGTAGAGTTGCGTCGCTTAACATGGCAGCCGCCTAGCTAGAAGGTACATCAAATGCCTCGGTGTTCCGACTGAACCTTCTTGATTCCAAATCCTAGCCCCTAGAATTTGTTGTGTGAGTTATCATCACTATATTGCAGATCTCCAATAGGACTCTGCCTCATTGGATAAATTTATGGTTCGGCGACAATAGGCAGGAGTATAGGAGTTAAATTCCACACTTCGAGTCTGGCATGACCTTTAGTGAGCAGACAGAGTTCAAAGTACTCAGAAGGAACCCTCGCTTCCACATGATGCTACAACGTGACATTACCAGAAGCAGGCTGTCGGGAGTTAACGATAAGAATTACTCAATAGTACCAATACGCCTGACATTACTCACGTAATATCCTTGCATAATACCAGCAAATAATACGTAGTTTCTTAATATAGCTTCCTCAAGGACGGGAACCTTTACTGCCTCTAAGACCGGACTCCTCGATTACCCCGTTGAACTTAACGACACAAGGAATTGGAGTTGTTGTACTCAGATTTGTTACGTAGGATTTCAAGGCCTACAACGAAAACATACTAGGACAACTAGAACAAAAAAAATAGCGTTACGCATGACAACAAAAAGTATAATAATTAAGGAACCATATAATCACATAAAGTATAAATAGTTTAATAGTAAAATCAAAGAAAAATTCAATAAATAGCTAAGTGAAAACAAAGTGTAGGTTTTACAATCTAACCCTTAACCCCTTTGCTGCTTACCCCTTTTTATCTGATCAAGGTGAAAATAGCCCCTTTGCCAAAATCCACACTGCTTCACTACTTAATATCAAATACCTGTGGCTTCACCTTGTTAAGACCCGAATCAGCAGATTCGCTATTGAAAAACCTTTCAACCGTGGTGTGATACTCAGAGAGGCGTTGTTCAACTGTGTGGTCTTGTCTCTGTGGACTATTCAATCGGCGTCTCTTCGTATCATTACCGTCACCGCTCAGGGGCCTGTGCTCTTTCTTTTCCTCAATTTCTTTCTTCCTTGCTTCCCTCTCCTCGTTGAACTTCTTCCCCAACAGCTGCCAATTCTCCTTTTCAATTGTACACTTCCAGGTGTAATGTAGCATCAAAGCACTTTCATCTGGTAGCAACATTGTACCAATTCGACAGAAAGTCTTGGGGCCGCTTTGTCGTAACAGTAGGCATTGATGAGCCGCTTTTGTTCTGAGGTTCGGTTCTCGATAGAGAAGAAGAGCGAAACAACACAGTTCCCCGTCTTCGCGGTATTCATCCAACCATACTTCAGCCCGACCCTTTTTGAACGTTGGTTCTCCTGCCGGGCACTCAACGCGCTTATGAACATCTCGAGGCAGAGATTTCTCGATTGTAGATGTAGGTTTTATATCGACTTTGTCTTGTGCGATGTTGTCGAGTATGGCCAAATCACAAAGCGTGCCTCGGTATACGCTGTTGCGTTGATTTTTATGAGTGAAATCAAGACAAATAGCTCTAATGACGCCTCTGACAGTTAAGACGCAGCTGTCGACCGGCCCGAACGAGTTCCTAGTTTTCCATTTCGTGGATACATTCACCACGTCCACCAAGCTCGTGCGATCACCCTCTCTACTCTCCAACCAAAAACATCCTTTTCCCTGACGACAGGCAAGCCAAGACCATGAGGGTGCGGTTGCTTCAATCGATTCCGCTTTATCCGCAGCCCGCGTATGCCATGCCAGGTCATAGGGTAGCTGGGAGCGCCAGTGACCAGAAATATAGATATCAGACGACGGGAGGACGTGTGAATATTCTTCAGCGAGACTCGATATTATTACAGGCATATCGGACCGAAATTTCAAGTGCTTTTCGGAGAACTGACGACATATTTGGTGCCACTTCCAATATATGTCCCCAGGCTTGGCAAAGTCAATTCTGCTCAATTTCCAATCAGGTTCGGAGTCCCTGGTAAATTCAGGAAATCCTTCTGGAAAGGCCTCACTAGCAAAGCTAGAGGCGTATTGATGATCGGAACAGCACTCCCAAATCATTCCAGTACTGCAGAAATGTAAGATTCGGTGCGACAACTGTCGCTCCCGGTAAATCCAAGCTCGTGAAAAGGATGGGCTTCGGCAAAGATCGTTGAAGAACGAGTCTTCGGCTACAGTCCATCTCGTAACTGGCTTTTCGGCGTCCGGGGTTCTCAATGAAATTTGTGGCCTGAGAATGTCAGTATTCTCGCGCGCTGCAAAGCAACCTGCCTGAGAATCAGATCCGACACTGGCAGAAATATTCAGTGCCGCGTTTTGATACGTTTTGTCCATAAGATCTGCTTCGCGGCGCCAGTCTTCACCATTAGAGGAGTCTTGAATAATACACAAGCAGTCGATCCAAAGCCAACGGACTAAGTGGTCTTTAGCAAGCCCTTGGCAGCTTCTGTTTGTATCGGAAGACTTACATTCAAACCAAGTAGCTACCGTGATCGCATCTTGGAAGGTCTGTGGAAGTTCTCTTACCTTCAATCCGTCGCTTTTTAGACGGCTCAAATTCGCATCAAGCAGTAGTGGATTCTTCTTTGCGCCAAGTTCGCCCCAGCAATGGCTTAGAGTTATATATTCGGTTCGAGCCTGGAGATTATGCTCTGCCGTGTCAACCACAGTAAGAAGACCCTTCTCTACAGCCTGACAAACGTCCAGTAAGCGCGTAGGTATATAATTGACATCCTTTCGCTGACACATGCTGTGGTTGCCATCATTATTAGCCTTACAAGCCTCAAGCCAGCTGATGGCCAGAGTTCGAGAGGCTGCTGAGCCACTCGTGCTATTTTCCAGTGTACTCGAGCGGTGAATTGGATTGAAGCATCGATCCGGGTCTTTCATTTTGGGAATCAACCACGTAGAAAAGAGATTCATAGTACCACACTGGCCGGTTTCGGCGGCCGCGTAGTCTACTAATGAGAAACTTATCATGCCTTCGGTAAGGCTGTCCTGGAAGGCTTGAGGATGTGAGAAACTCCCGTTATCTCGAAGACCAAGGCGGAAATCTTTGCTCTGGTCTTTTTCCTTTTCCTCAAAGATCAACCGTTGTGACTTCGGTATGTTTCGCAGGGCCAAACGGCAAAGGTAGCAATATTGTGCAAGTTCCTTCAGCAGGCGCAGATGAGGGTGATACACGACTTGAGGTGGCCCCTGTGAGTCTGAATCATAGTCATCTGGGCTATATTGTTATTAGATTCTGGACTCTTTTTCAAACCTAACAGGAATTTTGCTCAAAGAGAATGCTCACGATTCGTGGGATTCCTGACGTATCTCTGCGAGAACTTCCCAAAGGCTTTGCAGTGCGTCGCGGCACAGTTTACAAAGACCCTCACTCCTCGCAGGTCGTATAATTTCCTCGACGGACAAAGTAGGGCTGGTATCGCATACGATTATCGGGCGATATTTTTCCCCGTTAATGACCGATGGGGAGGATTCCTCCTCTCCAAAGCCGGCCTCCCTCTCCCTATCAAGGAAGGACAGCAGGTCAGCCCACATGTAATTCATTGCTAACTTTCCGATCAAGTTTCAGGGGCCGAAAGCGTCACCAGCCCTTTAGCCGCTCGAGCTGAGTTAAACTTTCGGTCGCCGTGTGAGGTGTGTTTCCAAGGGATTCACCTCCTATAGTGCAAATGATTGCCAGCGAAGCTGTAGCAACTAATACAAATGGGCGAGGAGAGTTTGCCACTCAATTCATCATTCGCTTAAGCATCAGACTTCCAAACCGCCAAACAAGCTCAGAGTTGCAATAGCTATTGGTGATGGCTTAAGATCTAAAAGAATGTTCTTTAATTATTAGTTCAAAAAAAATCTGTTCTTATTATAATACCTTCTTTTCTCCTTTCTATGTCCTGATCCCTTGTACGGGCGCCGCCTTTAGATTACCGGGTGTTAGCGATTGCTACCTTGCCTTCGTTATCAGGTGTTTTACACCAAGAAGTGCCCATCGATCTGCTGTGTAACACACCGTCTATTGGGCGTTGCCTCATTTATTCTATAAGGGCTACCATAGTTTGAATACTTCACGCGTACCAAGGGGCTAGAGCCTGTCTACTCAGAAATCATGTGTGTAATACCACAAACGTGAGCTTTGGATTCCGCTGGCAAGAAAACTGTACGATAATCATGAAACGTTACATGAGAACGAAGGAGGCTTTAGGACACGGGGAGAAGCTATTCCTGCATAGATACCCTATATTGCACATTTAACAGAAAAGGGAACCAGTCATTCGTACCCTGTTCGAGCCTAAGGCGATCATTTGATTTGAATATCCTTCCAATCTTCTACCCTGTACCATTGTTATAAATTTAGGCTATACGCAGAGTCGGCATATCTAATTCATCTGCACCGGGACCTGTTCTTAATTGCCGATACCTCGCCATTTTAACACATGTTATGCGTCACACTGGATTGAAGTCAAGGCTCCAACAATAAGTGCTATATTGCATGGAATCTATGAGTAAGGAACTAAGAATAATAGAATTTGCTGCGCAAATTCTATGGGCATAATATACACAGCCGCAGTGCCTGCCACTAGCTGCTGGATTGATTACAGGTAGATGTATCTGTGCATCTAGGCGCACTTTCTATCTTACCGTAACATTCACTAAACCTGGAACACGCCGCACAAGTTTTTATAGACTTGGACTTTTAGATCCAGTGCTGCTACTTTAATTCAGTCGTAAGTGTCTCCCAGTTTAGAACGCAGTCGACTAGCACCACACTTACAGGTGTATCTCACCTTGTTATTTCCACTTCGTGTGTCACAAGGGTTAGAGTACTAGGGCTTGGAAGGGTATTCAATATTGCAATAATCTTCTTGAGCGTCAAGGAGGCCATAGAGATCTAAGTTCCTCCCTCGAGCCCAGGCGGCGAATCCAGGTGCATATACACGAATAACTTCGCTCTTGCTAACCCGGATAATTCAAGTCCGTATTGCCATTACAGTGGGCTTGAGCAAACACCATAGCAACAATCATGATACCTAGGGATAGGCATGGATAGCTGAATACACGAAACGCCGCTTTGCAGATTAATCACTTGATATCGCCGACCTGTCGGGTAGTTGCATTCCCATACTTAGGGGCTGGTTCATGTGACATCAGCACTCTTCTCTCACTTCTCTCCATCAAATTCTTCTCCATATTTCCTGTTCCGCTATCTTCTCCGGTTCTTCGTGAAATCTGACTAGCATTTTTACCACAGTGTCAATGTAAGATGCAATTATTGCAATAGCCTGATGCTATTCATAGATTGGAATATACGAGTTATAAGAGCCTACAGTGATTAAGATAAAAGGTAACAGAGCATGTGATTGTATTATGGGACTTGGAATTTCTCAAAAGTTAACGTCACTTCAGGGGTAAACAAGACTCGAATTCCAGCCACCACAGCCACCTCCTTGTAAGGTGGCTGGTGCTGCAACAACCGGAATCTGCTCAGTGATAGATTGGATATCTACAAAATGTAAATGAAACAGTGATTTTCTATTGCCCAGCTGCTGGTGTTTTTTTTTTCTTTTTCCGTGTAGTGACACGAGATATCTATATCCTAGTTCTAATGCTATGACTATACATATATAGGTAGGTAATCCGGCCGCCACTCGTTTGTCGCCCTACCATCACGCCGAGAATATTGTGTACCGTAGAGGCGCAGACGGAACAGGCAACCATTCCCGAAACTCCGCAGGGACAACCGTAAGCGGCTCGGCGCCAGCAAGTATTCTACATAAAGTGGCACAGACCGCGGGATTTCATCGTCACATTCGAGAAAATAAGGTTCTCACTATTGACGGCACATTTAGGTGCATCCATGCTATAGTTAGTGCATATCGCGCATCTTCAGCGGTGCACTCCCTTTCCCCTCCTTTGCGACAGTGTAATTCCTCGTTGCCTTGTACCTGTGCCTTGCCACTACTATTAAGTACAACAGCACCCACCCTCTCAGGTGGTCAGCAGATCATGATCAGTCAACACGCCATCATCGTCTACTAACGTTACATCATGGCTCGTACTAAACAAACCGCAAGGCCAACCATAGGGGAACGAAGAATAAGTTGGACCCGATTTCGCCTGCCGCTCGGGCAGGACTCACCAAAATGGCCAGCAAGTTGCGCCAACGCTCAGGTCGGTCCGCTCTACGATGTAGCAGGTTGCATGAACGCCTGGCTTGGGAGAATGGTCGATGATCCGGAGCAGGCTGCCTTCATCATTCGTGAGTTCGAATCCAACAGAAGGCGAACTTCCTTAGCGCTATCCTTGTCCTTGGATACTTGGTACATTTTACTAATAAGAATTGAACATTACATAGTATGGCGACAATTGGATGCCTTGAAGAAATTTCAAGAGTCTCCCGCTTGTGTGGAATTCCTGCAAGGCCTACCTGACTATGGGAGCGATACGCAAGCCTCTGTTGTCTCCGGCTCATCGCTGCGAGGTCTCTCTCTGGACGACGCTTCATCGTCACTGCCACTGAGGCAATCGCGGTTCCTCGTCTTTCAAGATGCGGAAGCTACTCCGACTCTGGACGTCGAGGGCCGCGTGACCTTGACCGCTCTCATGATACCACGCCAGGAAGATTCCATGCACAGGACATGGTACCAGGCTGTGAAGGAAATTTTCGGCTCATTCGTTCCCCGCGGGTGCGAAATCATCAGGAGGCGGTACCCAACCCCACGCCCTCGATATCTAGCGGCGTGGTCGTGGGTACTGAATGAGGACGCCTGGGTGGATAGAAAGTTCGGGGAGAAGGAGGGAGACAGTGCTCGGACTATTATTTGCGAGTTCCGCACATGGAACGGGAATTACGATGCTACTCCGGAACTCGAAGAACTGTCGGCCAAAGACCCGCTGGCGAGGGAGTCGTGGGCTCAGGCAGTGGCGCGGGTGATGCCCCCGGTGACGGCGTGGGTGCAGGAGCGTTGGGACCTGAGGGTTTATAAACTCTACTCGCCTGAGGATGAAGACCTCGAGCCCGAGGAGCCCGAGTTAGAACGGCAAATAGCTGAGTTCTGTGCGTATCATCGCCCACGCCTCGAAGCTGAGGGGTTGCTATAACCTACGACCTCGTGATCACAGAGCTCAGTGTTGGTATCTACCTAGTTATATTGTTTCTCCTGGCAACACATCAATGCTTTGAGGTACGGAGTGACAACCTAGAGATATGATGACCGATGAATGACGCATCGCACATCCTCTGTAGACTACCCTTTCGCTGTGAGAATTTACCGATCTCATTAAATGGCCTACAATGTCTATAATTTCAGGCGTGAATTTGGATCATGTATTTGTTGTCAGTGCGAGGGTATATATATATATATATATATATATATATTTGATTTAACCGACTTGAACCGTCGGGATCGCCCCGTAAACCCATGCCTGACCTGAGCCATCGGCGGCGAAGTCCCAGTTCATGCGTATGGACTCTGGGACGTCGCCTTCGTCTGTTCCGAGCATGTGATACATGTGCGCGATAAAGAAGACGTAGTTTTCGGGGTTTCGTCGCGCCGTCTCGCCTTGTGCCCAAACGAGTGTGACGCATGCAGCGATGTCGTCTGTTGTCAATTTTATTAATCCTGCGTCAGCACTCTGTCCTCATCGGGTATTGTTCGAGGCAAAGGCTACTTACAGAATTTCGTTTGCGTCCTCGAGGAACCCAGTGGCGCCGGCCCCGAAGAGGAGGTGAAAAGCCTCGTGGAGAGGATGTAGCTCTTCGGCACCGCTTTGGCGAGATCGGTGCGTCGGGCAAGACGCGCGTTCGCAGCTTGGTAAGTATTTGGCTGCGAGGATCCCGTGAAGCTGTAGCGGCAAAGAACGATGCGAACGAGGTTGCTTTGGCCGTCGAAGATATCTTGTGTCTGGAAGTCCAAGGCTTGCGTGTCGTCTGGTTGGTACACGAGGAAGTCTCTGCCAAAATTAATAAGCGGTCTCCCAAGGGGTAATAGGGTGTGCCATCATTGTGTAATTGATGGTTAAAGAATTCTTGAATACGCTGGATATTGACTGGTCAGAACGCTAGTCCAGGCAAACGGTAGCAATTTTGAAGCTAGGTAGGACCATGAGAAAGAGCATGTTCATCTGATTGCAAATAATTGTATACTCTTACGTCTAACCGCGTCAACCGCATTGGCCGTTGGGGTGCCAGGGATATACCGCCCGGTATTTTGGATGCCAAAGACGGGATTTCACCCGCGACATGAGCGGAGAATGTGTTCTACATGGCATCGAGAGGAGTTATATAAATACTAAGCACGACGGGACTTAGCGGTATGTGAATTAGATCTTCACCGGCCCGACAGAGAAGTTCACAATTTGTTGAGATAGAATCTTGGCCTGTGACTTCTTACAAGGGTAAGGTGGTTCTTAGAGCAATTGATACAGCTTTTCTTCACTGAAAGTGCGTCGACTGCTTGACTTCGCATTTTATATTTTAGCTCTGTGGTTCCCCTTCGCTTGGGACTTAAAGCAAAGTCCCTTGTGTTGACATTTCTTGTGCCACTTGTCCTAGACCAGTAAGCCTCTTCTAGTGCGTAGATCAGTAGGCGAACTGTTATATATAGAGTTAGAGCTATCCGGATACTACAAATCTGACTACTCTCCTTAGCGAATGTTAATGAGGGTATGCACAGATTCTTGTTGTTACGTGAAGGGTTTGGATACCTTAGCAGACTACTCCTTAGCTATATACGTATATGTTCTTTATCCCAGGGGCATCATCAAGCAAAAAGTAACATCATCGTCAGACTACGCATGCTTACAGAATACCAATAAACATTAAAGTAGCTAGAATTAAGGCCAGCATAAGCTTCGCTCCGATATACATCTGTTATTTGCAGCACGATGGTTTCTTGTTTCAATACGTATGACTTCTTTCAGTGGTCAGTCCAAAGCAAGACCCATAAATCAGACAGGAATAGAAAGTGGACGATGCATACCTAGTGTATACCTTACTGCGTAGTAACATATCCTCAATTATAAATACCTGCATTTTGCAGCGAGCTATAACGCAGTAGCGGTCGCGGGGTAGCGCACAAGGGGCAGAAAAGAGGGGAAATAGCAGAGTGCTAAAACTACTTGAACATTGAACTGTCTTTGTCCGCCTTTTCGATCTACAGAGATAAATCCATATTAGATGTAGCTGGGCTTTAGTGTTGCAGTAAATGATATACTATTTATTACTGTGTGTAGTTTCGGTGCTGCGATATGATAGTGCAGTTACCGATGCGTATGAATGTTGAGTTAGTAGAACAATATAAATTCAATTCCCCTCCCACTATTGTAATGTGACTTTACCTTCTTCACTTCAGTCAACAACCTCATAGCTTATGTTTAACTTTCAACCTCGCAATGAAGCAAGTTCTCCTCTATTTCACAAGCCTTCTTCTCGCTACGGGTCGTGTTGTTTCGGCAAACTCGCCGTCTTGGGCAGGGTCCAACCTCTACTTTCTAATAGGATTGTCCGATTCTCAACAGAATACGTGGGTTAACAACATAGCCTCGGACGGTGCTAAGGTGGTACGACTATGGGTAAATGGCCAAAGTGCAGGGTCTTGTCAGAAAGGCAGCACCATTGCGAAAACAATTAACCCGCTTGAAAGCACTATCGGCGTCTATGATGACACAGTCTTGGATGCTATCGACAGCGTCCTAGTAAAGCTAGCCGCCAAGAACATTAAGGCTATTATCTCGCCTCATGACGCTGCAAATGAGTTTCTGGCTGGTAGCTCTGATCCGTACTGGAACCGATATGGTTCGGGATATTTCTACGAGCAACAGGCTGCATTTGATGACTATGATGCTCGCCTATCGCACGTGCTTAACTATAAGGGGAAAACATCTGGTCAAGTATGGAAGAACTGGAGCAAGGCTATTATGGCCTTCGACCTACAAAATGAGCCTATGTCCACCAAATTAGCAGATTGTCAGACCAGTGCCGGCGCGAATTGGATCTGCGGGCGCGCACAACATATGCGCAGCATTTTAGGTGCCAATAACCCCATCAAGATCTCTTCCGGCGGTATTGGGGGTGATGTATCCCACAACTGCAATTTTGTGTCTGCCGCAGTTAGCTGCGGACAGCTCGATATGATAGCGGTTCACCGTTATGCGGGCAATCTAGCTTCAAACCCAGGAGAATGGTCTAATTCTGCGGCTGGCTACGTCAGCAGTGCCAAAGGCAAACTGGTGTATGTTGAGGAGTGGGGTGTCAAGCAATACCAAGGTGCAGCAGATCCAGCCGTGGAATATCCAGCCCAGGCAAATGATATGAATAAGGTTGGCCTGCCGTGGCTGTACTGGCAAATTGTCCCAGCTGAAGTTTGCAACTATGATCCGAAGGTATGTATGAGAACCTACCCTTGTTTCGTATAATCTTAATGTGGAATGTAGAAATCTCGACTAATATATTTTTATGTACGCAGAACGATGGAAGTGACTCATTCAGTGTCTTCATGGGATCGAATGTTAACGTGGCTAGCGCCATGAAAGGTGCGACTCAAGTAACTGGTCTTCAGGACTGGACGGGCATCATATACTAGTAATATCAAAATAGCATATTCGACTCATCAAGTGGCCGAAGCAATTATCACATTCTCTAACACGAGATGGCCGGGCAAGATTATTTACCGGCTGTTAAATAAGACCAGCCATTATCCATTTGTGTACGCATTCACCGAGAACTTAGGAGATTTTTTTCACAGTAATATCAATACAGCAATACATGACACTTGACCAAAGTGTCTCCTGGCCCATTAGAGGCAGCTTGTTCTCAGCTTCTACTACCAGTTCTATTTATATCACATCTCAATTCAACTGGTTTGGTGGGTCTGAATATCAAGACCGCACTTTATAAAACCCTCTCAGAGTCTGCAGGAAGTATTGAAAGTTATTCCCTGTTTTATTAGGAAGATCCTCAGCGGCTTCAGGCAAGACAGACACGCATTACATAGTATAATAGGAGCTATTCGTCTAGTTGCATTTTGTATCATAAGATGTGACTAGTTGAGTGCCATTCACTTCACTTCCTATCTTCTAAGCTGACGGCTCGATCCACATGCTCTGGATTGCTTTCTATTCTCTGACTAGTTTTCAAGATTTGAAGTGATAGCGTGGCAGTCTAATTAACCGAACAGGAAACTAAGCGCTGCTCGATCGCTAACTTAAGCGCCATCTTCCTTAGTGTCACGATAATAGAAGTCCTCCATGCCCGGAGGTACAACAGCACCGGCAATCTCCACATCCTCGACAAGCGTGCGGATCTTCTTCTCCTCCTCGTCGCTGAGAACAACATCCACAGCCGCGCGGTTTGTCTCCAAATTCTCGATCCGCTTAGTGCCCGGAATAGGAATGATGTCGTTACCCTGCTTCAGCAACCAGGCGAGCGCGAGCTGGGAGACGGAAGTGCAACCCTCCTTAGCATCAGCAAAGGCCGCGAGGCGCGCGACAGCGCGCGCGTTAGCATCACGGTTGGCGTCCTGGAACCGCGGCATTCGTTGC
Source organism: Xylaria cubensis (assembly GCA_022385715.1). Classification (NCBI taxonomy): domain Eukaryota; kingdom Fungi; phylum Ascomycota; class Sordariomycetes; order Xylariales; family Xylariaceae; genus Xylaria; species Xylaria cubensis. The sequence goes on along the minus strand of MU279011.1, from coordinate 170,054 downwards.
GCACGACTATCCTTTTCGTCTGCGAGCGGGGTCCCGTTGCTGAATGCCGCGGTGATCATGCCGCGCCCGAGAGGCATGGCAGCTACAAAGGCGACACCTAGCTCACGGCACGTCGACAGTAGATCCTTGCCTGTGGGACCCTCGATGTCCCGCATAAATACGGAATAGTCCATTTGGTATGCGGCGACGGGAGCGATCTTGCAGGCTCGGCGGAGCGTAGTTGCTGATGCGGCCGATAGGCCGATGTGCTTGATTTTGCCTTCACTAGGCCGATTGTATGTGAGTATCAGCTTGGTACAGGTCTACGTTGGTCGGCATCTAGTGTCAAGTTCTTACGCTTGTAGTTCCTTCATTGCTCGCATGGTTTCCTCGATGGGGGTTTCGGGATTGACATTATGGACGTAGTCTTATCGTATAGAGAAATGGGTTAGTCCAGCAGAGTTGTGGCTTTAATAGGAGAAGGAGAGATGAGATCGATCTCTATAAGGCGACTCACACAAATCAATCGAATCGATACCGAGTCTTTTAAGACTCCTTTCACACGCTTGCTTACAATACGCAGCAGAGCTGTCGACTTTATACCTCTGAGTGTCAACGATATACCCAAACTTAGTAGCGATAAAAATATCGCCACGCTTGCCGGTCCGCTTGAACCACCTTCCGACCAGTTCTTCGCTATCGCCATAGAGACTAGACAAGTAATCTGTTAGCAGAGATGTCTATGACCTTTTTCTTTTTGCAACATCACAACAATTTCGGCAGCGTTGGTCCAATCGAGTACTTACTCTGAGCTGTCCCAGAAAGTAACCCCCAACTCGAGCGCACGGTCAAGGATCTTAAAGCGTTCCTGATCGCTAGGGTGCGAGCCATAATGGTTGGTCGACAGACTCTCTAGTCCGAAGCCAATAGCTGATACTTTTGGGCCATTCTTGCCGAGTGTGCGGTTGGCGATGGTAGAGGACATTATGTATTGTTGATTCTTTTCAAAGCTGATCTGTGCAGATTCAAGTCTTGTAGAGCTGATGAATGATGAAGCAGAGTCTTTGCGTTATGGAAGAGAGATCAGAGCCAGTTCTTATACTTTTCGTTCGACAGTATCCTGAGTTGGCTCGAGACCGACGACGTTCATCATGACGCTAAGTGAGCCAATCATCTTTCACGGTTGCCGAGATGGTAATGCTTGGCGTTCGCGTTGAGTTTTGAAGGAAACTGAATGCCGAAATAGTATTCTTCGATAGATATCCCGGTGTTTACGATCCCGTAAATCCGTAACCAACATGATTGCCTCCGTTGACTCCGTGCTCAGTACATTGTAATTCATTATTGCTTTGGGCCTTGATCCTGATCCCGGTCATTTCAGGAAGCCATGCTGGATCTTCGATCCAATCACATCGCGCAGTTGCCGAGCAGACCAATGAGATTCCGATCCACAAACCCACAGCTACAACGAGAAGATGGATTATCGTTACCACTAATCATAGTTTGGCAACAGAATGAGAGTCGAGATAGCCAAATTCTATCTCTTGTCTCTCTCAGATTCTGTGAAGCCTATGGCCATTAGCACCCGTTTTGATCCGTGTTATTATTCTACGAAACACAAAAGGTATTAATGGAGTCCACCACTAGTAAGCCACTATGTCCCGGATCTAGGGACCGGCAAAGGTCACGATCTGGCTGTATCACATGCAGGTAGTTTATCCACTGAATGTATTTCTAGTGGCTTTGGAGCTCACTCTTGCCAGTAGGAAACGAAAAATAAAATGTGATGAAGCCTACCCTGCATGCCGTAGGTGTACATCTACTGGGCGGGCTTGTGATGGTTATGGCATATGGGGAGGAGGCGGAAGCAGCAAGTTACATGGGGTCCGTCGGCCCCGAGATAGCATCGTCGCTGCTGTTGCCAGCCCTATGCCCCTGCATATCCCTGTCTTTGTCGCCAGCGCCATAGAGAAGGAGCATTTCGATTGGTTCCGGTACCACACGCTGTCCAAGTTACCAGGGTCGTTTAACAGCGACTTCTGGGTTACGCTTCTCCCGCAGGCTTGCCTTAGTGAGAGAGCTGTTCTCAACGCTGTATTGGCACTCAGCTCCGTTCACCGCGGACGAGGCAAGGGAAATCAGAAACTGGCCTCTATGAAACCTGTCAACGAAGCTGAGATATTTACTCTCGAGCATTATCTAGAAGCTATCACTCACCTACAACCATATTTCTCTTGTAGGAACAGGGCGTCTTTTCGGATCACTCTGATTGTTTGTATCGTTTTCGTATGCATTGACCTTCTCCGCGGGAGCTTCAATTCAGCACGGAACCATGTTCGCGGTGGGCTGAGACTCATTGCAGATATGCAGCGACTGGTCTTCGGCGGTATTGGAAACAATTTCATAAATAATTTAAACGGCAGTACTCATCTGAAAGTCCTTATTGGTGATTCCATCGACCATTGGATCATGGAGGTTCTCTCACGTCTATATATACAGATCAACCTCTGCCAACCTCCGAGCAGTCATTCTTCCATAGCGCCTTTTCAAATACCGTCACCACATTCCCCTCTGCAGAAATTTGACTCAAGCAGGTTTGCGTGGCTTGATCTCGACAGACAGCTTCATCGGATATTACATATTGCCAGTCAAGCCCGCCAGCGCCAGAGAAATTCTGTCACGTCGTCACCCATTTCTATTACCACAGCCAGACTGCATCAATCGGTCTTAGCAGACTTGAAGCAGTGGGAAAAGATTCTAAAGGCGTCCAAAGAAACACTCCTCGGTGACGGATCTGTCGAGTACCAAAAAGCATATTGCATCCTGGCCATGTATCATACAATGGCAACCATCATGGCGCACACATGCGCGTATCCAGAGGATGAATTAGTCTTCGACGCGCATACCGACTCCTTCATTCTTCTGACAGAACAAGCCACAGCGTTGTGCTCGATCCCCGGCGCGTCTCTGGAGCAGGCCACGGCGCTATCAGAAGGGATATCATTTGACACCTCTCGATCAATCGTTGATGTCGGTTGCCTACCACAACTATACTACACCGCTCTCAAATGCCGTGTTCACCATGTTAGACACAGAGCAGTCGAGCTTTTGCAGCCCTTGGCCCATAGAGAGGGATTTTGGGATGCGAGGATCGCGGCTACTGTTGCGAAGAGGGTCATGGAAGTGGAGGAGGGAGACTATTATAAGCTATCCGAAATAACGGGAGACAACTCTTCTGCGAGCTCATTGCCGGCTTTACCAGGATGTTACCGGCTTCGTGACGTCGAGGTTGTGTACTCGGGCGAGCCTTTCAATAGAGTGCTGTTATTCTGCAGGGGGAAACAAGGTTGTGATGATAAACGGCGAGTGTGCATTGGGCAATACGAAGTTGGCTCGCAGAGTTGGGTGAATGTGGTCGAGCAATGATTTCGCCGAATGTTGGTGCTTTTGACTTCTAATACAAATGAATCTTGCAGTAGCCGACACATCATATTCAAGACATAGCCCCGCCCAGGTGTAAAAACACCTGGATCGTCAGTGGTGGAGAGGAGAGTCTATTGGTAATTTAAAGAGTAGTAAATGAGTGCCCCTAGTTACATCCCTCATATATCACCGTTATGTGATTCAATCATATCGTTTACTATGGATCAGCTTCGAATTCTAGCTGCAATTAACCTCCCGAAGGCTGCCCGTGAAGTACGTTCCTCGGTTTTAGGCAATCTTGGTGAGTTTCCCTGTCTTAATGTCGTACAAGAGGCCCGTAACGTTGTCCCGCAGCTCTTTTCGAATGTAAGGGGAAGACTTGACAAATTCTACGTCTCGCTTCGTTCCCTCAACAAGACTACAAAAATAAGTCAGCATCCTTGACCGGTATCATCGTATTACGACGTTGTGGAACTCACTCTTTGGTATTATTGAGCGTGAAGTCGGCCACTTTACCAGCAAGGTCTGGGTTGTGTTTGACTACGTAGTCACGAACCTGGTCGTCCGTAATATACGTCGTACCACAGTCTACGATCAATAGAGTCAGCATGCATGAATAAATGAGTCAAATGCGATGTACTACACACCAGTATGCTTGATGATGATGAGCTCGGTAAGCCCAAGCAGGCTGTCAATCTGGGCAATGTCCCGGATGTTTCTTGCCGGTGTACCTGACGCGGTTCTCACAAGAAGAACGTCTGTGAATTCGTTGAGCAAAGCGTGACGCTGCGAAACAAGAGAGACATACCATCTCCACCGGTGAGTCCAAGGAACTTCTCAGGCTCGACACGTGGATCAATGCAGCAAACTGTTGACCGTATTAGTTAATGTTCCCTCATGATCATTTTCGGAATACTTACATATCATCTTCTGTGGTCCCAGTCCCTTCTCTGTGATGTAAGGGAAAGGCTTATGGTCCTTAGACAGAACCCTATTATTTCACGTTAGATAACATTCATAGCCTTTCGTTGGTACACATACTCAGCTCGTTGAATAATCTCTGATGCGAATGAGGAAGACATTTTCGTTGTTATTACTGGCAAACAAATTCAGGCTGAACGGATACTGATTTTCTAACGACTCTAGAAGGAAGTATGGAGGAAAGCAACCATATATATATTGACTTCAAAGCATCTAGATGTAGCAACTCGGCCATCCCTTTTTCTCTAGGGACTTTAATTCTCCTGATCACTAATACGTTTAGATCGTGAGTTTGATGTTGATGACGTTCCATGGATTCCTCAGCATCATCGATTATGAATGTCCTGCAATAATTTTGAGTGATTGCTCATTTGAAGTTCTCCTCGGAAGTACGATTGCGTGCGTAACAATCGTTTCAAAAAACGGGATTAGTCACACTTTGTGACTAGCTAATCAACGTAAGGTTAGAGCCATTCACATATCCGCTAAGTAGTTAGTAAATCCAGTCAGTAGGATCACCAACAGTCCTAGATGATGTTCTGTCACTCCGAAACTCCGGTAAGAGGACTGAAAATTACCAGTTTCTGTAATGCATTGATCATTTGCTGTTAGTTACCTCACTTAGAACTGTGTTCAGAAGCCGAAAAAACTTTAGAGTGGACGACGAAATCGTAAGGTGACTCACTCCGACGCAAGCCTCAAAATCACCGCATGCAGATGCGTTGTGATTACTTTGATAGTTAGAACTCCGAAGCTCCGGTGCATATGCAGACGAGGAGGGGAGTATTAATCGTTTCGCATCTTTGATCTACTAAGTTGACGCTGAAAGGCAGTCTAGTTTCTGCTGCTGGGTATCATTTTGTATATGATGAAAAGTGTACAAACCATTCAAACTGGCTCGAAAAGATTTCATCAATATAGTGCAAGAAGGTTTGATGAAATTAACTCGAGGCCAGTATTATTTCATGTCAAGTGCAAATATCTAAATATCTTAGATTAACCATAAACGACAAATTTCAAACACCAATTATCTCAGTGAATTGTCAGAGGTTAGAAGCAGAGCCCACCTTCTAAATTCTAGGAGGAATATACTGCAATTCTGTACTATTCGAGATCTTGACACTCCTACAATGACGGCAGGACTTACAAGTTCTCCCCTAGCAGTTTTCATCGATTGATGAGTTACAAGGATTACAAGTAAGTAGCCTCTATATGTAATTAAGATAGCTCTACGATTTACAGAGGCAATATAGAGACCTTCGCGCAACGACAAGTGTCCGTTCCCTATTCGAGTAATACAGGTTATATCATAGAGCCCGTCATCTGTGTCTACTTACTCAGTATTTCGTTTCCCTACTCGGCCGATTCCTATCAACATCGTTGTTTAAAGTCTTAAGATAATAGAAAATAAAACATCCAAGAGTGATTTCTTACATTAATCGTCTTTCCGGCATCTCGCTTTAATTCTTCTCTAAGAGCAAGCTTATAATAACACGAGGCTCATAGTTTAAGTATATAGCGTGTATCACAGCTCTTGGATACAGTTAACCCGGATACCTTCCCACATTTTGTTTAAGTACATTGTGAGGCGGTTCAACACTTGATGATTCTCAACATCAATTACGTGAATATCATAGACATATATAAATATGACTCTTAACTCTAATCTGTTAGATTGGCTTTAGTCCCACTTATATTGAAGTGTACGTGGACTTACTAACCCGAAATAAGACATACGGATTACAGATATCAAAGCTTAGCTTAACTGCTCGCCCCATAACTTACTACATCACGCATATATGTTATCCCAAATTGCATCAGGTGTCCTGGAGAACTTACATACACACGCCGACTACAGGACGGCTAGCTTCAGGCTAGCCGGAACCTAGGCAATTGGTAGTTATACACTATTGTGGTAGATAATCTTAAAGATCTTGGAGATCTACTGACTTATAACCCCGCGAACTAGAGTACCTATGGCAAGTACCACGCTAGACAAGGCTCAGCACAAGAGCCAGATGATGGCTCTCGCACTCAAGTTCTGGGTGTAAGTATCTCGAGACGAGATACTTCTTGCGTGATGGGCCGTAGGTTAGCGCGCCTAGAATACCTGACAATAGTTCACTTCTTATGAGTTAGGCCAGTCGGAATACGTAGATCGCGATCCCGCATCTCCGGAATCACTAATGTTAGTTATCTTGATATTTGTCTCATGTTCTACCGAGCGAAGAAATAGCTTTGTAACAGACAGACTAACAGGCCCCCTCCAGAACGTTGATCAGATACCTATCAATCTTGAGAATATTTGATGTCAGTTTCAATCACTCATTTTTATACTGAGCTAACATTCATAACCCTGCGAGTGTGCCGTTCATCAATTATATTCTTGCGTACCAGAATACACTAGGCGGCCCACACAGCTTATTATAGATCATAATTGATCAGATTTCTTTTAAACTATCGAAGATAACATAACGCCAGCCCAGGAAGGACCGCTATCAAACAGCAAACTGTTCTGACACCTATTGAGTGCTGCTAAACTGTACAAGTGCCAAGGCTCATGCCGCTGTCACGTGGGATATCCGGGTACCCTCTAGCAAACGAAACCTGTCGTCCGAATATCCACGAACCCAGACCATAAGTCATATTTGTCACACATTAATATACCATCGTTGCCTATTACATAACATCGTTACTTTCTATTCTCATATACACCCGATTAGCCACTGCACATAACACAAGCTTCGGGGTTCTCAATGCTACCTGCAGCGTTGTCAGTCAATGTCTCCGAGAGTCACATAAGGGCTACTCACAAGCCAGAACAGCGTCGGCATAGATGTCGTATTCACGCTCCTTGCTCTTATCCTCCTTGTCTTCGTCTTGCTGTGACAATTTATTGTCCTCAAGTGCAGCCTCTGGGAGCTCATCGGCCTTAGGTTTCTCAATAGGCTCAGTTGCTAAAGCCTTAGGGCTTTCACCTTCAGGGGCATCCGCTTTGAAAGTTGTAACTTTGATAGATGATGCGACTGGTTCAGCAACCTTTATCTCCTTCATTGGGGGAGGAGTGGTGCTAGGGGTGGGAACTCCATGGGGGGAATTGACAATGTTGGAGTCTTGCCTTTTAGCATACATCGGCCGGGGAATAGAAGGTGAAGGAGATGACATATGAGTGCCAGAAGGAGGGGCTCGCTTCTTCAACGCGCCGAGTTTAGCGGCAGCTGGGTCAGTGACCTGCAATGCTTCCTGGTCAACAGTGAATTGAATAGGTTGGGCGGCAGCTTGTGTTCGCAAATAGTACATGCCAGTCTTCAGACCGAGCTTCCAACCAGTGAAGTGCATGCTGGTGATCTTGCCCATGGTAGGCTCCTTCATATGGATATTGAGCGATTGTGACTGGTCAATGAAAGCGCCACGGTCAGCAGCCATTTGGACAACTGTACGCTGAGAAATTTCCCAGACAGTCTTGTATAAGGCCTTGACTTCCGCAGGGATGCTGGCAATATTCTGAATGGAACCATTCTCAGCGATGATGCGGTTTTTCATGTGGTCAGACCATAGACCCAGATCAACTAGATCCTTTAGAAGCCAAGGATTGACGACTTGGAATTCGCCTGCCAAGACACGACGAGAGTAGATATTGGATGTGTAGGGCTCGAAGCACTCATTGTTGCCTAAAATCTGCGAAGTACTTGCAGTTGGCATAGGAGCCATGAGCAGACTGTTACGGACACCATGCTGCTTGATCTGCTCCTTAAGAGTTGCCCAGTCCCAAAGATCCGAAGGTGTAACATTCCACATGTCGTACTGGAGAATGCCCTGAGAAACAGGGGAGCCCTCATAGGTGGAGTATGTGCCTTCCTGTTGAGCAATCTCCATTGATGCTGTTAAAGCAGCATGGTACATGGTCTCGAAAATCTGCTTGTTGAGCTGTCGGGCTTCTGGTGATTCAAAAGGCATGCGGAGGGCAAGGAAAGTATCTGCTAGACCCTGAACACCAAGACCAATAGGCCGGTGGCGCATGTTGCTGTTACGCGCTTCAGGGACAGGGTAGTGATTTACATCAATGACCTTATTCAGATTGCGTACAACGACTTGCGTGACCTCGTGTAGCTTTTGGAAGTCATAGCTTTCTGTGTGATAATCCACGAAAGATGGTAGAGCCATCGAGGCCAGGTTGCAAACAGCCACCTCGTCCGGGGCAGAATACTCGATGATCTCGGTGCAGAGATTAGAGCTACGGATTGTACCGAGATTCTTCTGGTTGCTCTTGCGATTGGCATGGTCCTTGTAGAGCATGAAGGGGTTACCCGTTTCTGTCTGAGCCTCCAAGATCGCATACCAAACTTTCTGAGCCTTAAGCGTTTGGCGGCCGCGTCCTTCAGCCTCGTACTTTTCGTAGAGAGCTTCAAACTCGTCACCATAGACATCGGCAAGTCCAGGGCACTCGTTCGGGCACATCAAAGTCCAGTCGCCGTTCTTTTCTACACGCTTCATGAAGAGATCAGGGATCCAAAGAGCCAGGAAGAGGTCACGAGCGCGAACTTCCTCCTTGCCATGGTTCTTTCGTAAATCTAAGAATTCGAATACGTCCGAGTGCCATGGCTCCAAGTAGATGGCAAACGCACCAGGTCGCTTGTTACCTCCCTGATCAACGTAGCGAGCTGTGTTGTTGAAGACTCGAAGCATAGGGACGATACCGTTGGATGTACCATTTGTGCCAGCAATGTAAGAGCCTGTGGCACGGATACGGTGAACATTGAGGCCAATACCTCCAGCCATCTTAGAAATCATGGCACATGTCTTGAGGGTGTCATAGATGCCCTCAATACTGTCATCTTTCATATCGACTAGGAAGCAGGACGACATCTGAGGCTGTGGAGTTCCGGCATTGAAAAGTGTAGGAGAAGCATGGGTAAAGTATTTGAGGGACATAAGGTTGTATGTCTCAAGGACCTTCTCAATATTATCTCCCCAGATACCTACAGCCACACGCATGATCATGTGTTGGGGTCTCTCGACAATCTTGCCATTGATTTTTAGGAGATATGATCGCTCCAGGGTTTTGAACCCGAAGTATTGGTAGTTGAAATCACGGTCGTACACAATTGCAGAGTCAAATTCCTCTTTGTGTTTCATAACGCAGTCGTACGTCTCTTGTGAGATCATAGGCGATGGTCTGTTGTTCTTAGGGTTGATGTAGTGGTACAGGTCGCTGACAACAGAAGACCACTGCTTCTTAGTCTGCTTGTGCAAGTTTGAGACGGCAATACGTGCGGCCAGAATGGCATAGTCTGGGTGGGTGACGGTCATGTAGGCGGCGGTTTCGGCTGCCTGTTTTCAAGAATAGTATCAGAAAACTGCCATGTCGATCAAAGAGTAAGTAGGTATGCTTACCAGGTCGTCAAGCTGGACAGTAGTGACACCTCCGTAGACTCCCGAGATAACCTTCTGGGTGATAGCAACGGGGTCGACATGGTCTGTGTCGAGTCCATAACATAGGCGTGATACACGAGCGGTGATCTTGTCGAATTGGACCCGCTCCTGGCGGCCATCTGCCTATTGTTCAGTGGCCGGCACAACGAAAGAGGAGACTTTGGAAAACACACCTCTCTTCTTAACATACATCGCGATGCGTGGATCAGGAACAACCTGTGGGAAGGAGGGTTGGTGGAGGGAGGGGACGAGCTACCAAGAATAGTAGATGTCCAGACAATGCAGTGGTCGTAAACGTGGAATTCGGTTTCGTCGGCAGCCTCTATGCCGTCGAAGGTCTATGGGTATCAAAAAGAGGCGATTGACTGCTGTGTTGGACCTGTTAGCAGGTGTGTGTGATGTTGAGTAAAAGATGGATGAAAATGGTGCACCCACCGGCCAACCTTAAATAGAGACGCGCTGTTCACTAGGAAACCGCGTCTTAGCACTTTTTAGCGCGTCAAACTGCAGAGACAAACAAGCTCGGGGCAATATAATTACTAACGGGTACTTAATGTATCCCTTGTTCTAGGGCTCACAGCTGAGAGACCCTCTACTCGCCAGCTGCAACCTCTTTAGCAGTGCTCTGCTGCTAGACTTATTCAGCAAGCCCACCAGCCACTCAACGCGCATTGACGCGGTTCCCCAATGGCGGGGTTCGCTATCGGGGTGGGACCGCCGTGGAGAATTACCTGCATTGTAAATCCCATTGCATGCAGCCACTTCGGCTCGTTGCATTAGCTACGAATCTCTACGTAGTAGATACTCTCACAATTGTCACTAGGGATGATAAATTCCATAAAGAAGATTACGAGCTATTTGAAGTATACGCTCCCTTGGAGTGCCACGAACCGTGGGTCAGTGCCCCACATGGGAGGGACGCGTAAATTGAATTCTTACTAAGTTAAAGTACCTTATTGTAGGACATCTTCTATGTTTGTAGGTATTTTACAGTGAAGTGGGGCGCTTACAAATGAATCTCGATATCCGCCTGGCTAGTTCGAGCATGTCGAACAGAAAAACAATATCCAGGAGGTTTAATTCACTCAGGGATGTGGGTTGTAATAGACAGGTCTGCCAATCCTGTACAGGGAGCTCCAAGATGTTCTAATTCAAGGGGGGTTCAGTCACTTATATACAGAGAATCCACTAGTTCTACGCCCTAGGGTAGCCGTGAATTAGTTCCCTGACAACTTACGACAAGTGATGAGTCTAAATAACCAACGGCAGAAATCATAACTAGAAAACACAAAGGCACCGTGAAACATTCAGCTACGGTAATAATCTAGCTCGCCTAGTGAAATTACTGAATTCAGAGATCCCAAGTGCCAAGAGTACCGCCTATGTTTAAGTTCGGAATCCTGCTTAGGCCTATATACAGATAGTCTACAGTGACACTACGCCAAGTTGAATAACACATATATGATCGTGAATTGAGTGAATCTTATAAGCGAATCTAAAATAGCACGGCCCCAGGCTCAGTGAGCATATGAGCGAGATCATCTCATTCTGAACACATGGCTCGTGTAGAAATTTCATTCAAATTCAAATTGGTAAATAGCCTACTGCTAGAATTTGCCCGGACTATCGACGAATAGAGTTTTGGATAAGAAGCTGATAAGCCTACATAACCACAAATAAAATTATAAGACGATAGAATTTCTATGTGCTACAATGATACTACTTTGTAGTGCTCAGGGTTCTCTGAGTAGACTGACCTGTTGACTATATATGTTCTTAATCTCTTGGCAACCTATATTGGACATTATATGGACCTTAACCGAGGTATACCGGCTTAATGCTCTGCCCATGCTTCGGAAAAAGGAACCCATTTGGACTACCTGGGTAGCAGAGGTTATGGCGGTTAGCAGGCGTATTGGGCCGCTATACACCGACAACCCAACCGAAAACTTGTCGGTGAGCAACACACCGATGAAGTAATAGATTGGCGCAAAGCCCATATTGGTCCATACCACCCTCAACAAGCACCATTCAAATCGAATCAAGTTAGAAAGTAGCCAGAACACGGACTATTGGATCCACACGATACGTGGACGGCCGGCGATCTATCTAGCGCAAATCAAGGTTGTTCAGCTCATGGAGGTGGCATAAGGCGTCCGAGCTTCACAGCATAAATGTTTAAGAGGACGTAGGCGACGATCGCATTGATATCTCAGTTGAACGTGACCTAGTTGTCTTGACTTGGCTCCCCGTCTACTTCCTTGCCTTTACTGCCGGCCATTCGCATCAACTTTCAAGATGTCTATGGGATTCGAGGAATGCGCAGTAGTCAGAGATGGATTCCCTCGGCCTACCCCAGAAACGCCTTCCAATGTTTTAGAGCAGTTTCGGATGACTGGCAAAGTAGTTGTCGTGACTGGCGCTGCGGATGGGATTGGATATGCAGTGTCAGAGGCAATGGCCGAGGCCAACGCCAACGTTGCCATGTGGTACAACTCGTGAGTTGACATAGAATCAAGGCTCCGGGATGAAGTTTCTCGTACTCATGGTCAAGTAAAGAAACGATGCTGCTATCTCGAAAGCTAATAAATTGGCCGATGTCCACGGTCTAAAGACGTCCGCGTATAAGGTTGATAGTAAGGGCATCACCTACTCGGCAGCACGCTGTAAGACTAAACAACACGCTCTAGTCTCTAACCCCCAAGAGGTGCAAGATGGAATCAAAAAGGTCGTGGAGGATTTTGGTAGAATAGACGTTTTTATTGCCAATGCCGGTGAGTCTCGCACAGGCTCCTTCAAGGGAGGCTTGATGCACCTACGACTAACAGCCTCTGAGGTATGGCGATATCTAAGCCTATCCTAGAGACAACACTTGAGGAGTACAGGAAACTGATGTCAGTCAACGGTAAAGCACAATTTTAGAGCCCACGGATATAGGGTTCATGCACTGACGGGTCATTTAGTTGATGGCGTGGTGGCCTGTGCAAAGTACGTTGGTGAGGTATTTCAACGCCAAGGCACGGGGAACCTTATCATAACGTCAAGTATGAGTGCACATATCGTCAACGTACCGACAGACCAGCCCGTGTATAATGCGACGAAGGCTTTCGTCACGCATTTCGGCAAGTCATTAGCTCGTGAGTGGCGGGAATTTGCCCGAGTGAATATTGTCTCCCCTGGCTTTTTCAACACGAAGATGGGCGCCAGTCCGCTTGGCATTAACGAGGCCTACCGAATGGCAGTGCTGGGAAGACAGGGCCATGTCAAGGAAATTAAAGGCTTGTATCTGTATCTCGCCAGTGATGCCTCAACATACACGACTGGTAGTGACGTTATTGTTGATGGAGGATATGTTCTGCCATAGCGTTTGGTATTTCGGGAATCACGCGGCGGGACTTGGAGCCTGCCTTATTAACATAGCAAATAATATGCAAAAGTCGGGTTGTATGTTATCGGATCATATGCACATAGACTAAGTTAGTAGGTACTGCGCAGGTGCCCTCCATTGAGATTGGCTTGTGAATTGAACGTATCCTAATGAAGTCCCAGGTGCCATGTTGACTCATTCGTATCGATGCAATTTCACTGCACTCTTCTTTATCTAAACGGAAAACACATCAATGATTCGCAGTAAAACTTTTGTTAACTGTCTTACATACTCCAAGACCAGCTGGTTGCCCGTTTCGGGCTATCTGATGAGATCCCTCTCACCTATCTCAACGATGGCTTCTGAGGTGACAGGCCCTGCAGCTACTACCGCTACTATAGATCATAGTTCAGCATACAAACCACGGTATATTGATGTAAGTCAAACCCATAAGGAAGAGAATTACCTTCATCGTACGTCTCTAAATCTCCGTTGAGAAGTAGTCTGAGGACATAAGCCCGTATTCGTCCCTTTGCCTATTGTTTCGATGCTAACTATATCTTCAACACTCATAGATTGGTATAAACCTCGCAGATCCCATCTTCAGAGGCGTGTATAATGGCAAGGAGCGACACCCAGATGATCTACAAGCCGTGGTGTCCCGCGCGCAACAAGTCGGATGCCAAAAGCTAGTCGTCACTGGATCTGACTTCGCAAGCTCAAAACAGGCGCTAGAAATTGCCAAAGAATATCGTATGCGAACTCTTCCACCCGTTTATCTAAAGAACAGCTACTAACGCTCCTGTAGCGAATGTTGTATACACAACAGCTGGCATCCACCCCTGCTCAAGCTCAATTTTCAGCACATCACATGCTCATCATGATTTAAAAGACTATACTATGCCGAGTGACCCCGACCCGGAGAAGCCCGTACCCGAGGATCATGAGCCAGACCCGGAGAAAACGAAAGAAATCATTTCGGAGCTTCGCACACTTATCGAATCAACCAGGAACACGCATCCGGGTGCTCTCGTGGCCTTCGGTGAGTTCGGTCTCGACTACGATAGGCTGCATTTCTGTTCTCGGAAGGTCCAACTACATTCCTTCGCGGCGCAACTTGATCTAGTACTGTCGCTCACGCCACAACCGCCACTATTCCTTCATTCACGGGCCGCGCATGAGGATTTCGTCGGGCTTCTCAAAGCAAAATTCGGGAGCAGGCTTGAGAAGCTGGAGCGTGGCGGCGTCGTACATAGCTTTACCGGGACGGCGGCTGAGATGCAAGAACTCGCCGATCTAGGCCTATATATCGGCACAAACGGATGTAGCTTCAAGACAGAGGAGAATTGTGCAGTGGTTAAGGAGATACCACTAAATCGGCTCATGCTTGAGACGGACGGCCCCTGGTGCGAGATCCGGCCTTCACATGCTGGATGGAAACACCTGCTCGAGGCCAAGGCCAAGAGCCAGGGCATCTATGCTGCTCTTAATGATGACTCCGCACTTGCAACGTCGGAATCCACGCCTACATCCACCGCAACACCGACTCCGAATGCCACAAGAACAGCAACGCCAAACCCACAGCAAGATCCGTCTACAGCCGCACAATCAAAGCCCGTTAAACCTCCCAAGAAACCTAAGAAAAAAGAACCCGAGATTCCGGAGCGCTGGCCCACCGTCAAGAAGGAGAAGTGGGTCGAGGGCGCCATGGTCAAGAGTCGTAACGAGCCATGTATGATCGAGCGTGTCGCGCAAGTCGTTGCTGGCGTGCGGGGCGAGCCGCTGCGCGATGTGTGTGAAGCTGCTTGGGCGAACACCGTGAAGGTCTTTGGGCTGGGCGAGGATGTGAAGCGCGAATAAGGATTCCAATAAGCATGCCTTTCCACATTCCGGACTTGAACTTCCTAGAGCGGGTAAGACATATGAGAGCCGTGTTTGGACGCAGAAAGATTAGAGTGCGTAATACCCTGAAACTGGGGGACGAAGGCGAGAGCTAGACTAAACGACCACTAAGCCATATAGAATATGCGCATCTCAGAATGTACGATGAATAGATAAAGCACGGAACTTCCAATGGAGCTGACGAGAACACGTATTAACCGCCTTACAATGTCGGGTTTCATGCTTCCTTGTGGAGAGACCGCAAACAGCATTGTATTCATACGGCTTGTTCAGCCAGTAAATTTGTGTACCCAGGCCGCAAATTTCCTGGCTTATCTCACAGCCCCGAGCCTCTAAATCCTTTTATCCTTCCATTCCGTATAGCTCCCATCGTGACCCCTTCTTCGCCCGTCATCCATCCAGGCATGCGCTCACCATCAATGAAGCCAGCCTCAACGAGCTGGCGGATGCCCGCAAAGACATGGGATCCATGGAGCGAGAGTCGGACATTGGGCCGCCATGCCCACTTCTCTCGATCCCTATCCTCCTCTTGACGTGCCTGCCGGCCCGTGGTGCGAGCCCGTTTGTCCCCAGGGCCATTGGTCCCTTGATCTCTACCTTGTCGATGTTGCTCCGGGTTTTCATCTTCGTCTTCTTCGTCTGCTTCCAAAAGGCTGGCGTCGACGCCCTTCCGTCGGCCCTTTGGTCCGCGTCGTGCCTCCCTAGCATCTTGACCATCATCTTCGTCCTCGACATCTGTCGCGTATATGGGGAACGGGTCTTCGATCAAGACGTCCACACGCTCGATACCTTTCCCGTCATCTATCCTCATGTTGTCGCCGAACCGTGCTTGCGCAACGAGTTTCGCGCGCTTATGCCGCTTTTCCTCTTCCAACACTCCAGGATCCAAGGTCCGCTTGCGACTTGTAGTTGCCTCCTGGCTCCCCATATAAGTAGCCCGCTTATCGTCCTCCTCAGCAGTATCATCCGAGAGCGGCGGTGTAGGCAGCAGCGAGTTAAGCGGGCTATCAGTACGGGCATCGGCAGTTTTATCTCCCGCATAAACGCTCCATCCGCCCGAGGCCGCGTTGCCGCGTCCCGAGCCCCTAAGACTGAGCATGGCGTCTAGGTTCTTGGTCTGCAGGTTGACGGATTTGAGAGTATACCGCTCGCGCGGCCGCGATAGCGCCTTGGGGATTCCCTCAACAACAAGAGCGCGCAGCGACCGCGTCTCGGCGTTGGTTGTTGGTCCCGCGTTCTGGGACTTGCTCACGAATATGTGCGGCGAGGCGTCGGGGAACGCGACGTAGATTGTGCGCGAGGTGTCGAAGCTCGTCACCACGCGGGCGGCCGAAGACGAGGACCCCGACGCGGCGGAAACGGCGAGGTCGGTGTTGTAGGGAGAGTCGAGCACGAATATGCGCAGGAGGAGGAGCGGGAGACCTTTCGGGCGATCGAAGTTGTAATGCGCCTTGACGTCGGGCAGCACCTCGGCCTGTAAGTTCTGTAGGAATGTGCTGGGGTGGAAGCGTGGGACGTGCATGGACAGCTTGTCAATCTTGTCGTAGCTGCGGCCTGCATCGACGTCGTCCTCGTGCCCGGGCGTCTGCAGGCGATGGATCTTGTAGCACGCCCATTTCAGCGTCCCCGGATGGTCGTATAGGTATTGTAGATCTGCCATGGCGACCTGGTACAGACTAAGGCCGTCTCGCCAATCGCCTTCTAGTATGCGGTCCACGACTTCACGCTTACTGCCCTTGCGCGTCTGCATGTTGGCGTATACTTCCCGGAGCTCGTCCAGCGAATGCGCCGGCGGGTAAAGATCGCTCTCGAAGTCATCTTCGTCCTCCTCGTCGGATGGGTTTTCGCGGAGAATCGGAGGGCAGAGGGCTTGGTTGCTCGGGTCGAGCCAATCGAGGGCGAGTGAGAGGAGCGATGGCCGCGAGAGCCGACTCAAGACCTTTATGACAGAGGGGTTGGAGGGGTTGACGCGGAGGAAAGACGGTAGACGGGCTGTGGTCGGGAGGGAGAGGGGCGGCGCCATGGCTGCGGGCCTGGCCGGTGAAAAATAATGTTCTACACTGAATATCCCGATGAAAACACGAACTACTACTTAGTATAGTCTGCTGGCGAAGAGGGTTGACATGTTGTAATATCTTTATGTAGATACGGAGCTAAATGATGTGTAAAGGAACGCGACGCGTCTCCAAAAGTCCCAGATATTTTGGTGTTTTGAAATCAGTTACACAGACAATTAGGTGGGTAATGTGATTGATGTCACTACATAATGATTACAATAATTACATGTCAAGCTTTACACGTAGAACCCGTGTTCCTGTTGCTTTTCTGGATTCGATAATTCTGTCATGTCATGCTACGAGTTATCAATCGTTAATGTTGTAATTGCTGACCCTAGCATATGTTATCATCGATATAGGGCGATGGCATTATCGCGATAAGAATCTGCGGAGCTTGGCAGATGTGGAGGAATAAGAGTGACTCCAAATGAACATTTCACACCCCAGGAAAACAGCATGTACTTAGACTATCGTTTAACATCGTAATATTTAACAAATAAGAGACAAAAACCGAAGTATAATAACTTCGATTTTAAAGATTGGGGAAATTGTCGAACAATTTATTATGCGTTGATTTATGGTGTTTCTTGGGGATGTGAAATTTCATTTAGAGTCGCTTATGTTGGCAAGAACTTCACATTACCCAAAGAGTTCTATGAACAACCCATGCATTAATTCGGGCGCTCGCTTCAATGTTATTGCTGATATTCGGGGTAAGTTCGGCCGATCCCATTGCACACCCATTGGGTGTCTCGGTTCAACTCCAACCTCCAACTCGCTATTCAGGCTTACCCAACCCGGAGATACGAGAGTGAGTGGCATTTGGAGTAGACGCGTAGCCTGGCCGACATTGAGACTGCCAGCGAGTGACATTAATGATGGTTCTATATAGTTGTAGTGCAGTTCAGCAAATAGCAAACCAACTCATCGGTTCAAGCATTTGTTTTCTAGAAGAAGTTGGATGCTTTGCAATCACAATGGGGATGTTTGCTTATAAAGCACGGTTGCGGTGTGAAGACGTTGCAATACCCTTAGCTTAAGGTAACATCAACCAAAGACCGAAAAAGAAGTTGCCAACGGCTCATGCGCATCTGTATGTTGGGGAGTATGCAGCATGTAAGTAAACCCGGAATGGGTACAGATTCGTATGCAACCTGTGTAAACCCCGACCCAATACCATCCATCCGCTCTTATCCTGCAACAGACGGCCTGGAAATCGCAACAATTTTCTGCAACTTTATCACCCGGGTTTTGAGAGCTTATAAATCCGCGACGAGTCGAGACAGTCTAGGCCCCATACTGCGCGCCGTCCCCATTCGTTGTAAGGTCGGTTATATGTATGTTTTACATGCGCCGGTAGCGGGCTGTGGGCGCCCCTCTTGGCAAGTCTTCGCGGAGCCCGAATACCTATCTCCATCTCGAAGGCCTAGCGTTCTGCATTGCTAATAAAGGAAGGTGACTGGAGGAGGTTACAGACGTTGAAGTTGAGATATACTAAATACTTGACGTCAGCCATCAACATCAACGTTCAATTCAGTTCAGAAATTGTGTCCGGGAGCAAACTCAATGTGGGAGACCGGTCCTAATACATACCTTAGTTACCGGTGAATTAGTTAGTTGTGCGGAACAAAGGGAAATGCCGAGATCGGGTTTCTCAGCGCCACCTGCATCTATGAATCAAGACCGGAAGTAATCTAAAAATCATTGATTATAAATCTGTAACGGCAACATACATACAATACTGCGTAGCAGCCCGCTACTAGCAAGCAACTATCCGGATCTAACCCATTTGGGGAAAAAACCACGCACACACATGCTACAACACGCATCTGACACTGACCATGTGAACAGTATGTTATCTGGGCATCTTTATATCATGTACATGAGCGCAAACAGTTTCCATTTATGAGGTCGAGAGGAGAGAACAAAATTGACTAGAACATATCTACAATGTGATATTCTACCAGATCTATTATGTGGCAGTGGCAAGAATTATTACCTTGCCTATCGTGCGAGTCGGGAGAATTAGGTAAAACTAGCGTGGGGTGAGACCTCTTTTCGGGCTCTTATTGGCCAATTTCGGCTGTGGCTTAAGCCAACCCGTGCTTCGCAACGCTCCTCCTTCACCAGCCAAGCCAGCCTTGTTAAGCCGTTTATGGGTATGTTCAGAGGTAGGTAGTACCTATTGTATTTGAAGTCCGAACTTTAAAAGTCGCTTACCATTCGACCCTAATACGTCGTATACATCATCTCATACCAACAAATATTCTAACTCGTACCAGCGTAAGCAGTATACGTAGATTAATTCCCGACCAACTGTGTTGGAATGTAACAATGAAGCTGTGTGGTACGATCTTAGTTTTCAAGTCTTAGACGTCAGGTGGGCGTCAGCCGTTCGCGAGCAACCCCCCACTTGCAGCCAAGAAGGTAGTATCGCAGTAGTGAGAAACATAGGTCTTCGGCTAGCCTATTTGGGAGCTTACCGGTGAAAAGGCCACCAACAATCGCGGGCTTTTTACGGGTTTTTCTCTAGTTCTTTGAGTGCGAATAGTCGCCTTTGATGCTCCCGATTCATCACCTTCCGATCGACCCACTGAGTACTATAATGCTATTTCCTTTTTTCCACCCCGAAACTCTCTCGCGCCCTCATATCGACAACCCCTCAACAACTACTACAAACAAGGACGCCGAACCATCGATTGCGAATTGAGTCACCAAGGGAAAGAAATTATCATTTGGATGACGACACGACACACAAGCCTCCATCCTAACATACCCATTTCAGGATACGAACAGAGAGGAGATATCGGTTCTCTGTACCCGAATTGAGCCGCGCTCGCTCTGGAGCACTGAATCATTGAAGTATTGGTCTAGTTCGAAAGGATAGGTTGGCCGACTGCAACGACGACCATTATCTTAAGAAGTCGACGACATGTCTGCCTACAGCGGGCGTCGGGGCCATCCCGTCAACGTGTCGCAACTATTGCAAGATCTCAACAGGGTTCCGGAACCTGCACCACAGCCCGATGACAATCTACCCAGTCTCGACGACGAGTTGGCTATGTTCACCAACACAAATTTTATAGACTGGGATGCTGCGACTCCTCGCGGAAGCACGCACGAGACGTCTGCTACCACATCACCCACAACCGAACGCATCCCCTCGGATGCAATCGGGGGTGACCTGTCAAATTTCGACTTTGACTTGCCAGGTTAGTGTGGTTTTGAGCCTTCGTCTATTCTTATTGTCTATTGTGTATCGTCTGCATTGTATTCTTACTGGCATTGTTTGCTTTATTTGATGGTGCCATGACTACCCTGAAGTCGTCGTTATTCGTTCTGCTTTTACCTCCCCGCCTAGTTTGGCCTCTACCCCCCCACATGCAACAGTCAGCAGCACGGGTCTCTTAATTCCAGAGGGATGTGTGCAAGCTCATACGGCACACACCCGCCGAACAGTTCCCTGTTTCCTATTTGCCACAGACCTTCGCAGTCTGCAGCCTCCTTGACCCCGAAGACCCTTTTTCCGCGGTTACTATACCCATTCCTACGACCGAGTGGATCAACGATGCATCGTGCCTAGCCGAGCATCGTGGTAGTCCGCAGAAAACGACATCTTACACCAAGATGCGTTCTTCTAGCCTTTCGCCGACTGTATCACCCCAAAGCGCTAGGATCCACCCGACTCCACTGCAAATCGCAGTTTGTGAAGCGATGATTGGCCTGCGGGCGGTGACGTGGGGGCTCAACCCTGGCAAGCGCCTGAAGGTTCATTCGCTCGACAGAATAGCATGCTATGGCGCAATCAGCCCGATGGTGCAATTTCCCGTGATCTTGAGGTGATCGTTGGGAAAGGCCGTAGGCCACATTGAATAGCACGCTGCTCTGCATTCAAGCTTGCTGGCGCTTGATAAGATGGCTGTCAATTTAAACTTTATTCCTATTTCTCTCTATATTCGAAGTTGTCATTGAAGGTGCGAAGCACCTCAGATTTATACCACATCGTTTTACCTCATGTCTGTTCATTCACTAGCATCACGGCGGTCTAACATCACGTCATGACTTCAGGCGACTTTAATGGCTTTGATTTCCACAATTATCCGACGCCAAACGTGAACGGTTTCTCAGATAACTTAGCAACCCTGGCCCCAATTCAGCCGTCTCCTACCTACCCCCCTAACGGGGCACAGGGCCCCTACGGAACGTCGATGCATCCCGGAGACAAGATACCTACCGATACTGCACCTCGACGTCGCCAGCTCTCTTTCGAGGAGCAGTCGAGGTTAGCTGCGGAGGAGGACAAGCGAAGGCGCAATACGGCCGCCAGCGCCCGCTTCCGAGTGAAGAAGAAGGCTCGTGAGCAAGCCCTCGAGAAGCGCGAGAAGGAGCTCAGTGACAAAGTTGGTGCACTCGAGAGTCGCATATCATCACTAGAGACGGAAAACAAGTGGCTGCGAGAGCTCGTCATGGAAAAGAACGGCGGCAGCGATTCTGTAGTGTCCACATTGCTCGAGAAGCAGAAACCCGAGTCCACAAGAAAACCAGCATCACAGGCTAAGCCAGAGTCGTCTTGATATATCCCAATAGCGGGGCTGCATTGGAAACACGCGCATGATTGTATTACAGGGCCGGCGTTGAACAGGAAGGCAATCATCTGGAGAATATCCTCTTGGAGCTGGGGGCGATGGCGGGGGCATCCATGATTGTTACATAATTTGATTTTAAGCGTTATTGTTCGGCCTTTGGGTCGCATATATATACCACTCTTGGCGGCCATGTTCTGCCTGCGACGACCACCATACACCGTTAGAATTTGCTGCGTCTGATTTACGATATGTTCTTTCATTGCGACATGTCACACAACATCCGAATGGTCTCTAAGTGGTGATTATTACCTAATTTGATGCGAGCACGCCATACAACAGATCAATTACGTTTCTCTGCCCACTACTTTGCCCAGCTATTTACTTTCTGTAACCTTTTCGGACACATTTTCGGAATTCCCCGACTCCTTCGCCGCCCGCAGTTTGGCGAGACGCACTTGGTTCCGCTTTCCCACTATGCTCATAAGTCAGCACCGTTGCGTAATGCAATCTACAAGATAGAGCCCCAAACAGGTAAATAAGAATGGTGATCTGTGATACATAATTATAGGGTAACGACAAGATGGTTGGGGGAAGGCCGGTTGCGTCAGCTGTGGATATATATACAAGTGGCGAGGGGGGGTAATTGAAGAGAGATGATAAGAAAGCACTTCACTTACGTATCCGTAATGTGTTTTCTCGCTCGATATCGGCCATTTTCTCCCAGTTCGCGATCCGACTTAGCGTCCCGTCCTCATTGACTACGAGCGGACCTAGATGGTCTAGACGTAGGGCCGCGCCGCCGACTTCGAGCGTCGATGTTGCGCCGTCGGCAGCAGGGAGAGCAGGGAGAGGAGCTGAGCTTGAAGATGTTTCAGATTCGGGTTGTGTGCCGTTGTTGGTTTCCGACTTTGTTTCTGTTGTATCCATGATTGGTGATGATGGAGGGTGAGAAGACGATGAGTTTGCGGAGGTTGAGTATGGAGAGCGTGTAAATATAAAGAGCTTTGAGAGTGGTAGCGATGACTGCACTAACGGGCGTCGGGGTTGAATTATTGTAGTTGAAGATGTGAGATTTCTGGTGATGTATGAAATTGATCTCGCGGGGTGCTGTACTTGAAGTCTCTTTGTGTGGAAAGCGGTTTGGAGGCAGCGGGCCAATTTCATGTCTGATACTCGTCCAAGTGGTTGTGATATACAGAATAGTGGTGAGTGAGTGAGTCCCGGTGTTACGCGAAGATTCTAGTGTTTTCGGTTCAGTGCCCAACTCCTTTGTTGCACTTTCAAACGAGCAGTTCGCTACGGGATATCACGCAAACCAGAAATTCTGAGGTACTTCCCAGCAATTTACATTTATCGTTCATAGGTGGGCATAATGGAGTTGAATTATTGAGTGCATCAGTATTCATGGGTAACCGCTTATACGTTTCTGGACGATTCTGGAAATAAAACTACGGTGGACCTGCATTTGAAAAAGTCACGTGGTTTCGCGTTTATGCATATCAGAGAAGGAACGGCTTGAATATTGGAGCTGGAACAATTTATTTTTTTACGAAGTAAAATTCTAACGTCAATAAAGTCACCACTGGGCCAATACTCAGAGGCAAACAGACAGCTCAAATGATACCTAATTGCAATCAAGACAAGTTAGGCACCTAACGCGCTAGCCTTCAACAAAATGAATTCTTTCCTGCTCTTGTATCATCTCAGTGAGTTTCTCATAATGCCTTCTGAGCCTACCCTGAGACGAAGGAAGAGCGAATAAGCATGATGAACCAGAAGTGACGCTTGGATTCGAAAGGATCGCAATGGAGGCGCATCCGGTTTCCGCTTGAGCCGTGTATGTGGGAAAAGAGCGAAACAAGCAGATGAGTATATGAAATGAGGCGTTTGCGTTTGGTTTTTGCCGCCCTTCGTCTCAGTCAGGGATCGGCTCTCCGAGTTCGCGATGATTGCTTCACACAGCCTAGAAAAGTACTCCCTGACGCATTGTTCGAGCTTAGCCGCAATTATTGCAGCCACTGACAAATACGTTATGATAAAATCCCACAGTCGCTCTTCGGCATCGCTGTCCATTTCTAGCATCTAAACAGCTGCCTATTTTGGAGCCCCAGTACTCGTTTATTGTCGCCCCGCAGGAGCTGCAGGAAATTTTGATACGAATGTGGTCGCACATCCTGGACCCAGGCGAATGTCGATATGAGCCGGGGATATGATCCGTACAACGCCAAAACTGAATATCAGGCGGCCTCCTCAAAGATGAGTACGTATGAATGATAAATCTATTGATTCAGATGGCTAGCTTGGAGTAGTTTGCGACGTTCAATTGAATCTTCTCGATACCAACAAGGCAACACCATTTTATATACTCGATAAAGTGACGGCCGGTATCGCGTGCTTGATATCATCCCTATACTCAGTATCACTTGACTAAGCCTGTATACCAATACCATCTTGAAAATGTTGATATACGTGTAAGGTAGCGAAAGTTTGCCATGTGGTAACAGAAAGTGGTACTAGTTTATTGTAAAGCTCATATCTTCCCTCGTTCGGCGTCGGAGAATATGGTCAGGTGTGATAATATGAGGTCGTGGATGTCTTATGACCAGAGAAAATCTTCACACTTATACCTCACGAACTGACTGTAAGGAGACCAATGAGGGTACGAGTTAAAGCGGAGTCCCGTGACTTAATATATAATGTGAATGGTCCTGTGTAAGTCAAGTACCAAGCCCCTGGCGTTGACGCAAGGTAGCTCGCTATAGGCCGATAAACGACTGGTAAGCTGAATGGGAGACTAAGATTGATGGTATACAGTCCAGGCGAAAAGAAATAGCTTCGAAGATGTAGGGAGGATATGAAACGGAACGAGACGGAGGGCGAAAACGTGGCACAACTCGCCACGATTGTTTCATACTGTAGGACTTCGTTGGCCCTCCCTATGTCTTAACTAGCAACACTCAAGCCTAAATCCCTTACAGTTATTAAGAGTGGGAGCACCCATTGCATGGCATATATGCCTATCTAGGGATGAAAGAAAATACTTACCAACACTAAGCCTTCCAGTGAGCAAGATCGTAAATCAACTTTGAGGTACCCATAGTACGTAACTCCGCATTCTCTACATGACGGTCGTACAATACCACGTCCAAACATATGATAGTAGTATGCCACATAAAAATTGTGCTTGATAGCATCTCGAGGCAACAGTATGTGCAAGAGCAGAGTGATAGATAGATGAGCGATAAGCACTTACGCAGACTGATCATTGTGGTCTAACCGTAAGGCACGTATACGTAGCTACGGATGTCAAGGTGCCTACTTTGATAACGTTCTAATTTTAATGGTGTCGTGGTATAATGCTGCAGTCTTGCTTCGTGACGCTGATGAACTAATCTTATTGGGAACTGTTCTGTAAGGCAATGCGAAGACGTCGGTGATCGAATACATCTTTTCTGTCTTCTGAGTCAACAGCCTTGATTCCACTGCATGGCTCGGAGTAGATTGTCACACGGACCCACGGACTAGGACTGCATTGCATCCGAAAATCGACGGGCACAGGCTTCAATGCCGTGTAATATGTACATATGAGCTGCGGTTCGCCCAGGGCTTCAATTGTTCGGTTGCCCGTGTATACCTGATCGAATGGAATAGGTAAAACAAAGTGAGATTGGCAAGGCGAAGGTAAAGAAAGTGAAGAGCAACAGCGATGCTTTAGAATTTAGGTCACCGCATACCTGAAAGAGGGCTTGTCACGTATAGCCCACAAGACGCTTTAGTTAGTTATAAGTCAAGTGCTTGTTACATATAATGCAGTAATGTGATGAAGTTTATTTGTTCCTCGATGGTCCTACCTATGCATGGCCCACAGCAGTAGTCTCACATATCTGACCGTCTCAGAAAGCCGTATATAGATACGGCAGGCATCTCATATCGTGAAACCCAGCTCGGCACACTCTAGCTAGGCATCTACCTCTAGGCATGCATATATGAAGAGTGATATATGATGAGGCGCAAGCAGTGTACGTTCGAAACATAAACTGCAATCATTGGAGTCATTGCCTTGTCGTTGATGTGATCTATGGATCACTCCACTGATGGTAAATCGAACTTCATCATATCATGGATGACAGTGAGGCGGTGATCAGAATTTTCTCGCTGTCTGTACCAATGCTTTCAAGATCCACTTCATATGCTGTATGAAGACTGAGTATCGAACTAAAGTGTGTTAAGTAAGTGAAGCACTGAGGAAGCTTTCAAATCAGAAAAAATTGTCTTGAAGCTACTTTAATTCGCTATGATTTACCTAGATTTTCGGATAATTATAGAAGTGAACATTGTCAAACGTAGTACATAGATATCCTAGATTGTGCAGAAGTCTAAATAATGGTAGATAACGCTATAGAGAAGAGCATGAAATGATTACACGTCAGATAAGAAATACTGCATGTGAATCGTAAGTATCCCAGCCTCCTGACTTTTACAAACATTGAATCTTGGTCAAGGTCGTCATAACTATTTCCCATACTGTAATTACCTGCCAATAGCGATATGCCTTACGAAAGCGCTGACGGCGTTGCTCGACGGTAGTTCGAAGCTGATGAACCGAATTTGACGCACATCAGCGTACCTACTAGTTCCTGGATGAGATATCACAATTGAACAAACGGTATTTACGGTGAATATTGGCACTCTTCAAGGTGTATTAGTTGGGGAGAATGACATCTCAATAGGCTTCATGGTATCGAGAAATGGCTACCGAAGGCCCTGGAATTCTAAGGGCGGAGAAACCCTTTTTCTATGGCTACTTGACTCGGGAAGTGTAGCATGTCGGCAATACCTAAAGCCAAGCGCATATTGACATGCCTAAGATTTGCTAGCCTATCTTGAACTTGAATGACTTGTACTTGGTGAAGCAACGTTGGCGAGGAAGAAAAGCACCGTAGGAAGAAGCTTGGGGGAACCCACGAGAACGATACCTATAAGACGGGGTACCCAGTGACGAAGGACGGTAATCTGGGGTGTTACACCGCCATCAAGACAATAGCATCATTTATATAGGTACCGTCACATTGGCGACCGAGTACCTATCATACCACAGTCACTGGAATCCTTCCATGCGGGTGAGCAAGATGATCAACGGCTCGTGTTGCGAGCTTAGCAGCAAGCGACGTTGCGTCTTCTCGCTGAAAGAGTAAGCCTTGGCCTCGTCTGCCTCATAAGTAAGGCACCGGCTATTCCCGAGGTGAGACCCTACGCTTGAATCGCAAGGCCTTTTGCTTCAATATTTCGATCTTCGCATTAACCAAATCATTTCGCATTGTCGGTACTGCAACAATGCCACTACGAGGTCAGGGGCTTCAGCATGTGGACCCTGGCTCTCGGCACGCCGATTGGATCCGAAAATCGCCTAGTTAGAAATACCTTTATGTTCAGCAGTGAAAATCGAGATCTGCTAATACCGGTCTTTCTCGCCGCCATCGATTCCTTCTGTATAATCAATTGTGAATAATGATAGAGCCGTATTCCGTACTGTCCTCTCTTTGTCGATTATTGAATTCTGGTGATCTTGGAAGGTTGATTGTACTCAATAACTTCGATGAATTAGATGTTCGCCATGAGCGTAGGTTTAATTACCGTTGAGAATTTTTAGGGGCTAACTGGCTTGCCTACTAAGTACTTAATTAGTCGGGTATAGAATGATGTCAGAATTAGGTAACAGAGCAAGGGCAGCGTGTCGTCTTATAGTGCGACGCGTCTCCCACACGATTCGCTGGAAAGCAGCAATGAATGCGACCAAGCACCGATGACTCTACGAATCTAATTTTCATCTACTATGTCTCCCGCTCTCGGTCTGCCTATCGAACTGCTTTACTACATATCCAAATGCCTCGATAACACCGACTTGTCATCATGGAGCCGGTCTTGCCGTGCTTTCCATGCAGCCCTTACTCCCCTTTTATACCAAAGTGTCAAAGACGACCCAACTGTGATGTGCTGGGCTGCTAGCCAAGGTCGTCTCGACACCGTACAGCGCCTGTTAGATGCCGGGGCAAACCCCAATGTCGCATGGTCGCAAAACAGGCCAAGATGGCGGCCGCTGACGGAAGCATTCATGTCGTCTGCTCTTGCATACTCATACTCACGAAGCGAGAGGAGTCGCTACGACTTTCGCGAACGTGTCTCTGATTGGTTAATGTCCCACGCCGACATTGAGCACGAAACGATAGAGTGCTTTCAGGAAGACTCGTATGTCGTGGACCACGTGGATGGGGCAGCCGACTTGGATTATCTGGAGGATTCCGACATGTATCCCCCACCATGGGTAGATCCTTATCATGGCCCGTACAACTCTGTCAAAACTTTCCCACAACGATGCTATTGGACTCCTCTTCACATTGCTGCGGCCCAGGGTGATGATGAACTCGTCACCCTACTATTAGACAATGGCGCCGACGTAAACGCCCTCTCGCGCCTCTTTTGCAAATGCACCTCTCTTTCTGATCGCCGGGCCGCGCCTCTCTGGACACCTCTCCATACCTCCATGTGTCACAGACATGAGTCCACTGCAATACTCCTCCTATCACGCGGAGCCTCCACATCCATTACGACGCGGATCCGGGGAGAAGATAATTGTCGATATACCGCCCTGCACTCGGCTTGTACACTGGATCTTGTCGATGTAGTACGGACACTAGTCGACGGAGGTTACCAAACCGATGTTACAGTTCGTGACCACAGAGAGCTGACGCCATTGATCTACGCATTTTATCGGGGCAACTGGGCTGTAATTGATTTCCTTCTGGAACACGGCGCGGACATAAATGCCAAAATTGGGCCCCTGAATGCTTTAGGACATGCCTGCTTGCTGGGTTATTACGAGGAGGCTCTTCGACTTCTTGATCTCGGCGTTACTCCCCAATGCCAATCCGTCAATAATGTTGAACCGCCTTTCTATTTTCATCTTATCGCTGTTGCGGGAGCTCCGGAGTTCTCATCGTCTCGCGCATCCAAACAAAAGCAGTTCCGCCTTGAGCTTGTGAATAGGCTGATCAAACATGGAATAGACGTAAACCAACGGGGAGTCAGTGGCGTCACGGCGCTCATGGAAGCTGCTTCGTTTCACAGAGTCGATGTAGTGAAGGCTCTGTTGCAATCAGGTGCCGATGTGCGCATTAGCGAACGCGGTTTCTCGAGGATGTGTGCTCTCGGGAAGGCCATATCATTGGATTCAGAGGGGTCACAAAAGACTCCGAAAGGAGCCATGCTCAACACTGTCCGAGCCCTGCTTGAAGCAATGACGGAAACCCCTGCCCCCCGGCTCGTAGATACCGAGGAGGCGAGACCTAATACTAACGAGTCTGACATACCTAACGACGACCTCCGCATAAGGGGCGCCTTCCGAATGACCTGTATACTTCATCACGATCATGAAGACAAGTTGGAAGTAGCAGATCTTTTACTCAAGCACAATAGGCGTGTTGAAAAGGCATACGTAGAACCGAATCTCGTCGTACGTACAAATACCTCCCGTGGCTGATTCCTCAGTCATCCTGTTTCATAGGGATCGTCAATCTCTATGATTCAAAGCTAGACATTTTAACTAATGTTTCTTTACACGCAGTATGCAAGTATTCTGGGAACAAACTTCAAAATTTCTAAACTGTTGCTCGAGAACGGATTCGATCAGCCAGTGAGTAATTGTCAAAATCATTCTCTTATTCTGACTACTTCTACAATGCCAGCTTCCTTTCTCGGCTAAGATAGCTAAAAGCTACTCAAATTCTCACAAATCGCGCACAGCATGGCTATAACTGACCGCAAGTGTACCAGTGCGAGAAGCGATTCGACGACCTCATAGAGCGGTTCGTTGAGAATGATACTGCTGAGGGACTACGTTACATTCTGAATCATTTCCCAAGTATGGCTCCTCGAATACGCCGCGGCCAAGTTCTCTGCGATGCTGTCGAGGCCGGGAGCGAGGAATGCGCAGAATTTTTGATTAACGAAGGGGTCTCGATCAATTCCCGGAACGAAGATGGCAGCAGCCTGCTATTCGCTGCTTGTAAGATGGGAGACACTCATACCGCCGAGCTTCTACTGAAGAAGGGAGCGGATCCAGATGAATGTACCCAAGAAGGTATCTCACTAACTATAGTAGCTGCCTTTGATGAAAACAGGAATATGATTAAGCTATTACTGGACTATGGTGCCTCTATTCATAGTAGCCCTCCCGGAAAGCCGACGTTGGACCCCGACATGGGGTTCCTAGATATCGCCATCAGTTGCGGGCTTGTCGATGCTGTGGAAGAGATAGCGAACCACAAAAACTTCGGCTCTCCCACCGATGAAGAGATCTCAAGACACTGGCAGACCATTCTCAAGGCCCCTGATTCGACGAACGAACTGGCTTTTATGATGGAGCTCCTCCTTGGTTCTAAAGGATTCGATAAAGACCAGATCTTCAGGATCACAGAGAACAAAGCTGGCGGCTTGGTACCAGCAACTCCACTGCACTTGTGTGCTGCAATTGGCCTTATTATAGATAGAATCGAGCTCATCGACTATCTAATAGGCAATGGGGCGGATATCCACAAATGTCTTCTCGTTCAACCAAATACTCAGGATCATACCTGCAAACCCGATTCGAACCAGAAAGGAGTGATGGAATTCGAGGGGACGACTCCCCTCGAATGGGCGATTTCGTTCTCCTCGATTAGGGTTGTCCGAAAATTCCTGCAAACAGAACTTCAATTGTACCATCGGTTCTTGGGCCCTGAATTAGAAATGACTGAGACGAAGAGGATGGAATTAATGTTACTTTACGCAAAAGCTGCTTGTTATCGCCAAAAGCCTAAGATGTTCTCCTTCCTGTTCAAGAGCGGCTTGGATCCCACAATCTGCGACGGAAATGGGAATACGATCATGCATATGATATGCGATTACGTTGAGACATTTTGGCCCAACGATGAACCTGAGTTCACGATGGAATGTATCGCCGAGCGGTCGGCTTTCTCCCTGATCGCATGTTTAAAATGGGATGTCACGTACCATTCGAAGAATGACAAGGGCGAGTCTGGAATGGACCGTGTACTCCAAATACTCAAATACTCCGGTAACTGCGAGTTCCACCAGACACTGGCCAAAAACTGGCATGAGAAGATTGGTTATGTCGAGGGCTCAAACCCGGAATTAATAGCAAAGTGTGCTGCAATTGATGACTCTGAAGACGAGGAAGAACCATATTATGAAGAATCTGATGGAGATGTTTCGGATAATGAGCCGTCTGAAGGGAGTTTGGATCCAGACAGCGAAGCTTCGGAGGAACATATTTTCTACATATGACGATTGTACTTTATGGCAGCATGGCTGTAGATGCGTCAGAGGCATGTAAGAGTGTGGGTATGTACCGTATGGAGCAATTTGTATCAATACTTTGTAAAATCATCTTGTGCCAAAATGATAGCTGATCCCATTATCCTTTAGAGTCCATTCGTAACGTTCTACGCCTTTCCCCCGGGAACATCACCATTGCGAAGCTATCGGTCAATGTCGACGGAATTTTTTGTTATACTCATAATACTGTGCCACGAAAAATAGTCTCAGCGAAAGTACAATTGAGCAGAAACGTAAAACAAGCTGTAGCACATTCCTAATGAATGAATAACTGCCTAGGCTTGGCTACACGGTATAGCTCGAAACAATTATCCGGACAAATTACCCCAGGCGCATAGGTAAATCCTCAAATCAGGTGTGCATTGGTCTGCTTTTCTGCATATTAATTAACTTTCTCTCGGTAGTCACGGTTCCTCGAATAAAAAAAGGGCAAGGCGAGATCCGCAACTGCCGAACTGAAGGGGGTTCCTTATCAGATACAAATGGATGCTTTTGAGGTACTTGCACTTGCAGACCGCTTAGATTGCGATGTAATCATATAGATGGTGACTGATCTAATAACTATTGAAATGGAGGGTATATGACTTGAAACTAAGCTTGCTTTGCTGTGAAAATCAGGTGGAAAAGGCTCTTTAATACATATACACGATCTTGACTTTGATCGATATCTAGTTGACTGTCCCTCCAACAATCAGATGATCAAGCTTGAGACTTAGAGAAGTCAAGTCTGAGGATCTTGTTTCTTCTTGACGTGAGAGGAACGTATTAACGGTAATTTCTACTCATATTTTACTTGGTTATCTTAGACCAGCAGCCGCAGGGCGACCACGACCATGTTCTGGAAAGCCATCACGCTGGCCGCGCTCTTTGCGCGGGATACATCTGCACAAGTGCAAGGATCCGCGGATTTTCTTCGATTTGGCTGCTCACAGCTTGTCATCGAGCGAATTGATCCTCTTGTGACCCCAGGAGCAAACCCATCTCCGCACACGCACCAAATCGTTGGAGGAAATTCGTTTAATACTACTGTATTGCACCTTGATATCTCATATTCAAGAAAACGTCGTTGATTATACTCTAGATGGATCCCAACACGATCGATCCGCCGACGCAGTCTACTTGCACTTCCTGCAGCTACACAGAAGACACGAGCAATTATTGGACCGCCTCGATTTACTTCCAGTCACCTGAAAATGGGACGTTCAAGCGAGTCCCGCAGATGGCCAATGGACGTTTGAACGGGACATTATTGGAGCAGGAGGGCGGGCTTACAGTTTATTATATGCGGCCGTTTAGTGGTAGTAACAAAAAGACAACCGTCCCCAAACCAGTGAGTTCTTGACTCCCTCGCTTCGAGCGCGTATAATGCCTAACAATCACTTTGCCAAGGGCTTCCGAATGCTCGCGGGAGACCCGACACTCCGCAGCAAGACCGGAAATTTCGCGAATATTTGTCACCGCTGTCTTCAGGCCCGTGACCGTGTAATGGGAGGCAGCGGTGCCCCTTGCGACTCCAGCGACACGGCATCCTTCCCCACCAAGATGTGTCCGGGTGGAATACGCGCTACCATCATATTCCCTTCCTGCTGGGATGGCAAGAACCTGGATAGCCCGGACCACAAGAGCCATGTGGCATACGCGGCTGGGTCGGCGCTCGCGGGCGACAAGTGTCCGAGCACACACCCGGTCCGCATCCCTCAGGTCATGTACGAGATCATGTTCGACACGACGCAGTTCAATAACCCGGATTACTGGAAGAACGGAAAGCAGCCGTTCGTGTACAGCTTCGGTGATCCGTGAGTCCCCCCCTACCCCCCTTTTGGTTATTGAAATTCCGGCTATAGCTGACGTTATGTACGTCTTCTCATCCTAATAGAACGGGTTATGGAGCGCACGCGGATTATCTCTTCGGGTGGAAAGGTGATGCTCTACAACGGGCTATGGATGCTCTCGGGACCGGTTGTGCAAGCGAGGATTGCACGAAGGTCCTAAAGATCCAAGATGGGAAGGATGCGATCGGGTGTACCAAAGCACAGCTTGCCAAGGAGGACGTCGGCTCTTCTACTTGTAAGTCTAATCGACTCCATTATGCTAGTAGACATACGAACTAACGTCTGAACCAGGGATCGAGACTCTCCCCGGCGGTATGCAGGTTATGTAACCT
Source organism: Xylaria cubensis (assembly GCA_022385715.1). Lineage (NCBI taxonomy): Eukaryota > Fungi > Ascomycota > Sordariomycetes > Xylariales > Xylariaceae > Xylaria > Xylaria cubensis. The sequence continues at coordinate 136,769 of MU279011.1, read as the reverse complement.
AGATCGTGAAAGACGAAAGCGGCTGCAAGGTCGAATGAATGAGTTTTGTCAATTGATTGATAAACTCGATGACAAGGTGCTAAATTTGCTTGTATCATGCACTTTTTGCTTAACCATCGTCAAAACTCCAACTCCAATATGTTACGATGTGATTAGCCTAACAATGCCGTCGTCGCGTGTCTTAGAAAGGCCTAAACTTAAATTTACCTAGACTTCGTGTACGGCAACGTCCCAGACAATCTGTAATACTGCAAATAGGGCTGGAGCTAAAATCCACTATCCACCTCGAAATGACGCTTAAATCTGACAGCCGGGGTCATCTCCACGACGGCCCCATTCCGGCCAATGATGGTGTCCATTTGTGCCTCTCGCACGTCAACCGGCAGCAGGTAGCTCATGTTTGAATTACGTACAGAGCATGGATCGTACCAAAATGTTCTAGGGTACAGAGCAGAGCGTCATGCTCGAAGTCCTATGAATACTACGGTACTGTATGTTTTCAGGCAACAGAGGAGTATGAGATCATATCTGGATGATGATGGCTTCTCTATCTAGCAATGCAGGCGCAACGTGCATTCTTGCGGCTTTTGGCCCCCAACTTCGTAACATCCTAGGGTTTGACGTCACGCTTCATCGACACATATTTGACGCCTATCTGAGAACCTATAAAGAAGTGCTGAGACATCCAAGGGGATTCAGTGGTAATTTTGAAGGACATTTTTTGAATGTAAATAAATGTGTTCACTTTCTCTCAATACTCACGCCCCTCATCATTGTCTTGAAAGTTGTCGACATGCCTCCAAAGAAGAGAACAAGATCCAGCAATGCAGGCGGGGCTAAGAAGCAGAAGACAGCCAAGGGTGCCAAGCCCTCACAGCCCACTATTCCTATTGATGAGGGATTCAAAGAAGGTGGTGAGTGTTAACGGGCATTTTGTAGATTCATATGTATAAATCTAAGCAGTATTGACTGGCTCCGCAGGGGACGTACATGTCCACATTGACGACGATGGGACAATTTGGGACGCATCTCTGAATCTGAGTAATGTTTCTGGCAATAATAATAAAGTAAGCCGCCTCATCAGCAAGACGATCCAAGTGACAATGATTCTTATTCTTTATCACACAGTTTTACATGCTGCAGCTTCTTGTCGACGACAAGAAGAACACGTTCCATGCACATAACCGCTGGGGAAGGTAAGAGTCATATAGTCGACTATGCGCTAGCGGATCACCTTGAAGCTGATGTTCTCTGTAGGGTCGGCGAAACCGGCCAAGTGAAAACAATGAGCTTTGACGATCTAGAGTCTGCTAAAGAAGAGTACGACAAAAAATTCAAGAGCAAGACGGGCCTGAAATGGGAGGACAGAGGGGAAGAGCCCAAGAACAAGAAGTACACTTATGTCGAGCGGTCCTACGACGATGATGAGACGGCCGATGCCGAGTCCGACGAGGGCTATGGTAGCAGTGGATCCGTCAAGAGTGAATTGGATATTGCAACTCAGAGACTCATGGAACTCATCTTCAATGAGAACCATTTCAATTCGGTGCTAGAGGAGCTCGGATATAACAAAGATAAGCTACCTTTGGGCAAACTTGGAAAAGCCAGCTTGCAAAAGGGGTTCGAGCAGTTGAAAGAGCTGTCGAGTCTCATCAAGCATCCTAGTCTGGCTAAGAACAAGTACGATAGGGATCGAGATGAGGTTCGTGAACTATTCCTGATATATGGCGGTTGTTGTTGCTAATTGAGATACCTACAGGTCATTGAAGAGTGGACGAACAAGTATTATTCCACCATTCCTCATGTCTTCGGTCGCGACCGTCCACCATTAATCGACAACGACGATATGCTGCGGCGAGAAGTCGCGATGCTCGACACTCTAACGGACATGGAAGTCGCCAACACGATCATGAGTTCGACTTCCAAATCGCGTGATGCAGCATCGGTGCACAAACTGGACGCACACTTCAAAGATCTCAAGCTCAAGGAACTGGCACCGCTCGAGCACTCGTCGCAAGAGTATAATGAGATTCAAAAATACCTGCTTGACTCCAGTGCGCAGCAACACGGTCTAAAATACCGACTACAGGACATTTTCAGAGTTGAGCGCCCTGGCGAGAGTGAGAGGTTTGAAAAGAGTACAAAGTCGATCAAGGATTCAAAGAGACTCCTCCTCTGGCACGGATCACGGACTACGAACTACGGTGGCATTCTATCGCAAGGGTTACGCATTGCGCCGCCTGGTTAGTGAAGTCCTTTCTCAATTATTTTCTGTCCACTTTCAGATCTATTACTTTTGAAGGTTCTTTTCAACTAACTTGTCTTTTCCCACAGAGGCTCCTGTCAATGGCTACGCCTTTGGCAAGGGCGTTTACCTTGCCGACTTGTCCTCCAAGTCAGCTAATTATTGTGTGTCGTCGCTCAGTGGTGACGTCGGTCTATTGATGTTAGTCGAAGCTGAGCTCTCTAATCCTATGTACGAAATTACATCCGGAGACTCGGCCGCTGCAGAGAAGGCAAAAGAGAAGAACTGCATCGCGACTAAGGGCGTCGGTAGGACTGGTCCAGCCAAGTGGAAGGACGCCAGCTGTGTGAACAAGCAATTGAAAGGTGTAATGATGGTGCGTATATATTTCCTCAAGTTTCGTCTGTGTGAAGAAAATAATTGCTGACGAGCGAGTTATGTGCAGCCTGATGGTAAGCCTGTGGACGCTAAGAAGGACAATGGCGGCTTTCTCATGTTTAACGAGTACATCTCTTATAATGTTGCACATCTCAAGATTCGCTATCTGCTGAAGGTAGCTATGTAAGATCAGGATTTGTAAACTCCATGGGCATCGGCCAAAGTCGATTAGCTCACTTCAGTCTTTGGGCTATTGATATAGGCTAGGATCTTGAGATTTATGTAACATAAAAATGTGAGATGAACGATAGTACGATAAATGAGACACGACATGATTGATATACTTACGTTGGCCTTCATGTAAACCTCGTTTCCGAAGTACACTTGATCACTTGGCTGTTCAGCTATGGATTGGGAATAAATCACAAGATTTCGTAAGCACAGTTCACAACTTGGAAAACTATTAGTTCTTCATTTTGGTACAGCTATTATTCTACCAGTCTTAAGGTTTTCTAACTGTTATCAATTTTCCATTGTCCTATTCATTATTTTTTCTGCTTTCGCTATCTTCTGCAACCGTTGCTTTATCTTGCAAGTGTGCGTTGTTGGTCGAGGCACAGTTATCTTAGTTCGACCAGAAAATTGGAAGGACAATAATCCTATGTGTATAATACTTCTTTGACATGTCGAGTTTCTCGTTGCGTCATATCCTTTATACATCATGCCGAGCATTCTTACTCATGTGCCGGATTTTCCCACCGTACTGATCGAGAATTAGTTATCAATAGAGTCTTCAAGGGCCTCATGGACTAACCCTATAGAAAATGAAGGGAACCGGGATAAAAAGTACGGCAATTCCGCCAAGCAGAGAATTCCCAGGACCAATGCCGAGTGTTTCGAATAATTGGCGTGCCTGACCGTTCACATCTTTCGTTAGGTACATGCAAACAGAAGTGGGAGGATCCAACTTACGAAGAGTGGGAAAGTAGCACCAAATGAAGCTCGGAAAAGAGCACTGCCAGCGAATATGGATGCGGCATACTTGGGATATGCGATGCCTAGGTAGTTGAAGAGGGAGTTGAACAAAGTGATCACGCCAATAGAGAAGAGACCCGACGCGATAACAGGAACGATCCAATGAATACTGGCGCGCGCGGTCCAGCCGAAGAAGAAGAGACAGATTGGAAAGGCGAGACATCCGACGAATGTTGGCGGAAGGACCATCTCAGGTTTAAAGCCCGGCTTATCGAACCGGGTGGCTATGTTTGTTCTTATCCATAGCAAAAACAGGGCTAACGTGATTAGAGCGAAGACTAGAATGCTAAGGAAAACAAGTCCTTGCTCGCCAGGGCTAAACCCATATATTCCTCCAAAGACGATAGGGAATGACTCGAACCAGAGGAACAGGACGCCATATAGCAGTCCGGCATACAAGTCCATCAACAGAACGATAGGCTCAAAAAAGGTAAGCGTGAAAGCCCTGGCAAGATTGTCCAAATGATCCCTAGCGGTCGGGATGTGAAGCTCAGAATGACTTCGATACCGGCTGTCTCCTGTTGTTTTCCTGAATCTTTTGGCTCGTTTGTAGAGAATATTCGGTGCACTAGTCTCAGGAAAGAAGAAGAACATAGAGACGAGGACAGCGGCGCACAAGAATGTAACAACCCAAATTGTCCAGCGCCAACCTTTCACCGGTGCCAAGTATCCGCCGATAATTGGGCCAAATACGGGACCGCAGGTACCAGCTGTCCCCCAGATACATATCAAGTAAGAGACTAGAGCTGGATCGTATAAATCAACAATAGTACCTGCCCCAGTCGATAGACATGGACTGCCACAGAAGCCCGTCACCCAACGAAAGACTAAGAAGACGGCGATATTGGGGGCGAAACCGACTGGAAGTTGAAATACAACGAACGCAAAGAGTGTCCAGAAAAAAATGCGGCTACGTCCAATCTTTGGCATTTCGGATAGGGGAGACCATAACATGGGACCGATACCATATCCGCTGGCAATGACGGGAAGATATATCAGCAATGATGGGATTTCTAATAGCGTTTGGTAGAGAGGAGTGTATGTATGCCTTACAGAGTAAAAAGGGAGAGTCCTAGGGTAGCAACGATTACCCCTACATCAAAGTCCGCCATGAGGTCTGGCTCGCCAGGTACGTAGATGGAGCTTGCGATATAGACACCGAAGTTAAGGACGCACAGCTGAAACATCATGGCATGTTTCCATATGACAGGCCAATTTTGGGGGTTCTGAAACCGAGGCCTTTGTGTTAGAAAGCCGTACTATGATAAATAAAGCCCAGTACTTACTTCTGGATCATCCGGACCGTACCAGTCTACTAGGAAGATATCTTCGTCGGTGCCATGGGTCGCTATGTTCTTGTCTTCTTCCTTCTCTGACTTGGAGTTAGAGTGATTCAATTGTTCTGAATCGTCACGGCGAACGCTTTTCTTCAATAGCGACGAATCAACCTCATCTGGATATGGGAAGACTCTGTTGCCGGACAAGAACCGGGTCAACTCGCCGAAAGTAGTAGTACGTAGGAAAAAGGCGATATTACTGTGACCAGCCATGTTGATATCTCAGAGATGGAACTTCACAGCTGATGTTGTCTAGGTAAAGAGAAAAGGCTAATTTATAAACATACACCATTCCTCTAATACTCGCTAGACTATGTATTACTTTAATATTGTAAACCAAGGTCTACTATGATAAATGAGAAGCTTGGTTATGAAAACAAACAGGTGAAGTTGGTAAATACTCGGACTTTAAGGTGGAGCTAAGTCTTAATCCCGGCAGTTGACCGGTTATTGCATCTACTTCCAGAGGGGATGGACACTGATTTTCGATACGCTGGGACTAAAGCTTTAGCTACTAGATCGCCCCATCTGAAGTTTTGGCGATCTGTGCATTCTATCGTTTCAAGAAGAAAAAGAAGCATGGCCAGAGCTTGCCACCCAACAAAAGTACCTGTAATATTTGCAGCTACAAGAGCACGACTGTGATGACGCTGGAAGAAGCTTACTCGAAGTGATGCACTGTTTCGTGTTTTAGCAGTAGGTTAACATTACGTCGGGAAAAAAAGGGGTAGAGCTCGAAATGGCTGCAACGGAAACGTCTTGGCCAAGCATTATCGGAACGACTACTCATCAACACCAGTATTAATAGCACCAACATCTATACTAATACTGTGATAAAAACGGAGTTCCCTTAGGTTGCTTGCCTATATACTTCATAAGTTTTCCCAGATAGCCGCTTAGTTGGAATCACTGATTACTATATTTTAGTTGGGCTTCATTCTGAGTGGGATCATGGCGCAGCACAGCTCCGGTCGGACCCTATTGGTACAATCAAAGACGATACTACCATTCAAAATTTGTCGATAGACCAAAGAGCTATTCGACTTATGACAGTTTATATCTTAGATATGATGTGCTGTTGTAACTTTGACTGATAACAGTAAGCGTATAGAACTTGTGTGACGTAGTCTGCCCCAACACTAATGCACACTAATTGCGACTACGGGTACCTACCGGAAAAGATGTGAATATCTATAATCGATTCGCCGAGCAACTCAGATCTCCTACTGGGAGCAGATCTTAAAAACGCAGTACACCCTCCTTGGATTACCGGCATGTTCTTTGTAGAGAAGTAAACTATTGTCTTTCCAAATATACGCGTTATGCGAGGCTTTCATTGACAGCGATATAGCTAGTTTAACTACCTAAAGACAAGACAACATTTGCGTAATTGCTCACAGCGTGGTTTGCAAAGAAGGCCTTTTTTCTGAGCAGGAACAGTAGTATACAGTGTAAATAGGGGTCAGCATATAGAAGAACTCCATTTGGCTTTTACTACAAATGGGTTTATCTCACTTCTGATTCATTCTTTCCCGTGCTAGCCTTTGTCCCTTGACAATACCCTTGAATAAGAAAGGGGCCCCGGAAACTCCAAACAAGACAGACAGGGGAAGTCCCGCTGGCTCTGACACTCGATAAATATTTGTTTTTGTTAGTAATTGATTTCATCTGGAGATATCAGCCATTGAAAATCTTTGTCTAGATATTGTTGGCATTCGGCCCAAGCCTTTCGAATTCGCTTAGCGCGCTCGGCGCTTCGACACGTTATCTTAGCCTGGAAAGGTTGTGGTGTGGCCAGCAAGCCGTCGGCAAAATCGTCCCAAGGCGGAAGAACTTCATGCCCAAGGTTATCAACGGCCTTTTCGATGTTGAACCCCCATAGCAGGCGCGCCACACTAAGCATCATGGTGCGCTCTGCTACATGCACACCCGGACAGATGCGACGACCGGCTCCAAAGCCGAAGTGGTCCCGCTTAGTGCCGTCTGCAAGGTTAGCAGACTCACTGGCCGACGTGAGATCACCATCGAAACGGGCAGGGTCAAAAACTCGCGGTTGTGGGTACCGAACGGGATCCATGTGGATGCTCCTATCGTTCAGTCAGCGGACGTTATGGCAGAAATGAATATGGCTAGAGCAGGGTAGGGGTAGCTAGTGTACCTACCATGTGTTCAATGTAACTGTGGCACCTTTGGGAATATGGTAGCCCATATATTCGTCGTCTTTAATAACACAATGGGGCAGGGCCAGTGGAGCTACGGTGAGCCAGCGGAAAGTCTCCTTGACACAAGCATGGATGTATGGCAGACTCATGGCGTCTTTCAGACTTGGGAGATTGTCACCAAACGCACGATCGACCTCTTCCTGGCCCTTTTTCTGTACCTTGGGATGGAGAATCATGGCTTGGATGAACGCGAGAACAGAAGAAGAGGTAGTATCGGCGCCGGCTTCTTGGAGGACACCACACGTGTACGCGGCTAGATCGTCCTTGAACCCCTCGTGTTCTTGTAATCTATTTACCTCGTCCGAGAAGCATAGCTACAATACGCTAATTAGCTGTTAATTTCAATTGAGTTCCTAACAATGGCTTACTTTAGTTTCACCTGCATTAATTAATCTTTTTGTGTTTCTCCAAAGGTCAACTAGAAACTTCCTCTCGTTCTCAAAATGTCGACGTGCATGCTTTCTAATAGGCAGGAGAAAGTCTGGAAGCTCCCTCAACCAGGGAAAGGTGTCAAGTAAGATACCCGCGAAGTGGGACAACTGTACAGCTTCATGAACGTTTGCGAAAACTTGCTTTATGTATTCATGGTCCGATGTATGCGTGCGAAATCCAAAGACCATCTGCGTTGCAAAAGAGCTTGTAAACCGCTGCACATGACTGATAAAGTTCTCAGGTTGTTCGAGGAGGTCCATGAGCATCTGCTTATTCTCAAGATCTTGATATGGAATGTAGGTTTGTGACGCATTTATGTTCAGCACCGTATGGGCAGTACGCCGTATCATGCGCCAAGTCTCTCCATATTGCTATTTTCTCATTAACCAAAGTGCTTGTAACGAAAACTTCAGATTTGGAACTCGAACCATGAGAGTCCAGCGGAGGCCACCACTGGTAATGTCCTGGGTAAGATACATTTGGGGACGAGATGAATAAATCGCGCTTCTCTTATCTAGCAAGTCTTTCACCACCGTGTCCGAAGAGATCACAATCATGACCTGAGTGCCGAGGATGAGAGAGTATATGGGCCTTCCATGATGATTAACAACGTAATGGTTATACTTGAGAGGCTGCAATCGCAGTGATAAGACTTACCCATACTCAGCCGCCCATTTCTGGAGCTGATCATGAACTTTTGTTTTCGGCATCTGGTGAAGGTTGCCGATAACTGGCAAAGTCGGGGGCCCAGGGGGATATCCATGAGGCCTATGGCCTAAGTTTCTCAGTTGCAATACTAACCAGCCGAGAGTCACGACCACAACTACCAACGTAATCGAAACAATCGCCATCGCCAAAAGCTACTTGGCGATAGCTAAGGTAAATCAAATGATAATCTTGGGGCAGCAGCTAGTGTCTTTAGCGTTGACAAGTAACAAGTTGGATTTCTTCATTTCCAAATGTGCGTACTTTAAAACATGTTGTACGAAGAACATGTGCAGTTCGCTTATAGCTGACCGAGAAGAAGCGGGCTTAGAGTTTCACCGCCTACTCAAGACGTATGATATCGGCACCGTTAGCCGTGACATACATACAACATGCAGGGCTTCAGGTAGAATCAGCGACGCCATGGACTTAACACTGGTGCAAATGATATGCTCTAGACTAATTTCCGTTAATTCCGTATACGTATCGACGACATAGGATTCAGCTGGATTGAAAACCATATACTTCGTACTAGTCACTCTAATTTTGCAGTTGGTGGTATTGTTGCTGTGGAAGAGACGGAGCGATGACATGGCGTCTCATATGACGGGGCTAGTGTACCCCCTATCTAGTAAGAATTCCTACGGGATACTCGCGCTCTGCTTCACTTACGTCGCCAATCCGTGGCCTCTGGGATTCTGTTTAAGGAAGTGGCTATAAGAAATTACCCCAGCGTACGATTCGTACAGTATTAGGCGTTACATTTCGAGCGGGGTAATGGTATAGGTGCTAGAAATACACTATATAGATCTTGAGGCGTACAGAGAGAGGTACCTAAACCCCTCATCGTCCATATTCCAAGGTTCTCCCTAGAGCATTCGCGCATCGCCTAAGTTAGGTGCTCCTAGTCAATTGTTCGTTCCGAATGTCGTGCCTGATTGCTTTGTCGCTGCGAATCTCCTACTTGGGGATTTTTACGTCAGATCTGCACTCCTAGATAGCACAAATATTAAGCAGACAGGAATGGAAATATAGAGATGAGCATTCAGGCGAAATAGGTCCGCGTCATGCGATGCGTTAATTGCAACAATTGTGCGTAGGTCAACAGGTTAGATCACCATGTTCTCCATGTTACTGATGAAATCCAGCCCTAAGCCATCCTCTCGCACCTTTTCCCTGTTCTCCTTATTCTTTTGCCGCATAGACGCTATATCCTTTCTATTCACTGGCTCGAAGCGATACTTGGTCTCGGCCACGCGGAGCTTGCGGCCACACTTGAGAGCTCTCTGATCATTGTCTTCCACGAATTTAGCTAATTCCACTGCGCTATTGAAGCAGACAAGATAGCGGCCACACCGGCGATCTTCAGCCTCAGGATGGCCATTGACGTGGGGTCCAACTTGACCAATAGCCTCAATAGAATACTTCTTGAAATACTTTTCGAGCTTTAGCGGACTGTAGATCTCAGGGCCAGGGCACTTTCCGTCCTGCATATTAAGAATAGCTCTGTTTCGTTCTCAAGAGTTAGAGATTTCTCGCCAGAGGAGCCTGAAAATATATTGCCGATTTCAGAATGGTTGATATCCATCACCAATAAAATGTACGGCTCGAAAATCATGGAATAAGGGGTAAAAAATCCTTGATGCTCACCTGAAGGGGTAATTTTCAATAATAAACCGCTTGCTCTTAAGCAAGCTTCCTTTTCGCATCTGTTTAGAACCATTGTATGTCTGTCGAGTTTGTGGCCGCTCCTCACGCATCTGATCTAGCCGTAATCTTAAGCCAGAAGTAGGTGTATGGGCGAGGCAAGTGAAAAGGGCTAGAATACGGACAGCGTCGTTGCCTGCACAATGTTTAAAAGATGTAGCTTGATAACCTTTTTCAAACGCAAATCCTGCCATAGCGACAGACATTGAAGGCAGATGACCATAATGGGTCGGGGTCCCGGCCAGTCGGTCCACCTCCTCTATGATGGGTTGAATGTCGACCCAGGCTGATATATACTGGACGACGGCAGGCATCCGGTGAAAAATTGAGTTGAACTCCACATGCATGGCGAAACCAATGAAGGTAAGGTGTTGGACGTCAGAGACTTCTCTAATATACTCCAAGAATTCGATCATCTTGGCTTCAGCCAAATCGATGTCGATTTCCTGTATCGTCGCTTCTTGCATACGCCATTTGAAATGTTCCCTATGCCTTCTTTCTTCCTTCTGTCCTTGAGACCGGATCTTAAGACAACGAGAGGAAACATTGTGGTTCTCGGCGAAATTTTTGATGTCGACAGGTCTCTCGTGACCTATAGAAGGTAGAAATGCTATGCCGATCTCGGTAATACGTCTATCTGGGTGAGACTCAATATCGAGGGACACAAAAGCGGTCGTTGTCTGCAAGTGGCTCTTGAGCGCAGTAAAGTTGCTGATTCTCCTCGCCCACAGTGATCTATGTTTTTTTGTACGGGCCCAATCCGGAATTCTCGTGGACGGCTGCGGGATACCAGCAGCTTGAGAATTCGAGGCTGTTGACGAATCTGGTGGCATTGTCGCGACTACGGAAACGAAAAGAAACTAATGGGCAGAAGCGCGATATTGTCACTATGACAGGCTTGCAATGTTGTAGGGCTCCAAAGGAGATACAAGCGTTGGAAAGTTCCAAGTAACCGTTAGAAGTGCCAGTGAAAATTAGATAGGTACTGAGAAGAAATAACCTAGATATACCTGGATATCTGAGGACTAACAGGACAAAACCTTCTACCTACATAACCGCATCCACGTAGGTTAGGAAACTCCCCACTAAGTTTTCCCGGAAATTATAACCTACCTTACCTAGGTACTTATGTAGGAAGCTAAAAGCTTCAAATTTCAGGCCCCCCAGTTGTGAGCACCTACATAGGCACCATTTGCGCTACTTGTACTTAATTCTTTTGCAGAGAGACGGCATATTAATACCTATACCTGCCCCCCCCTAGTGTTGATCGCACTGATCTCCCTAATTCCCAATCATTAATTATGGACGACAAAATTTCTTGGTGCATCACCACGGGTAGGTATAGGACTTATTTAGTTCTTCTCCACAGTGATAATACTATAATACTACCGGTAATATGGAAGATCCTAAGACTAACTACGCAGCCTGCCATCAATGTTTGCTATGCGTGGCAGTCTAGTACGAGGGAAGAAATCACATGGGACCACGACTAATCATTACTCATGCGATGCTCTAAAGAACCTAATGTACCTCGTAACCAATCCCCATTGCTACATACAAGAATGTAGGTACTAATGCCAGTCACTTGTAGCCTTTCACTTCACGTGGTGTTTGTGCCTGGCGGGTGACTTTCTTCCGGGGGTATCAAACTCAGAATCCTAAACTGCGCGTAGTGTTGGCATCTTGGCAAAGGCTGGAGGTTCTTGTATATCCCAAAAAGACAACGGACGCGCAGACTAAAGAGAAAGAAATCGCCAATGAATTACTGCACTACTAACTAGCTTTTGCCTATAGTAAAATTATATACTATACTAACAAAGAAAAGGTGATGCCATGTGCAAGATTCGAACTCGAGCGGTTTGCTCCAGGCGCAGACGAAGAAGGTGAAAGACCAGTAACGGTCAACTGCTAACGTAAAGTACCAAGTCCCCCCAAATCTCGATCATAAGGTAGGGAACTGTGGTTAGGTACCCCTGAAACCCTGGCCATAGACTTCTACTCGTGTACTTGGGAGTACATTTTCGACGCTCCTAAGAACACCCTCGAAGCTCTACGTTTTCAAAAGAAACGCACACTCGCTGAGCATCGATGACATAACTATGACCACAGCTGTCACGGCTCCAACTATGTAAGTAACTGCAGATGGTCAAGTCTCCGACTTGACAACGTTCTATCTTTTGATAGTGTCGTGGCTTAGAGCTGCAGTTCTGTTCCGTGACAACAGCACTGTTCATATAGTTGAGTTTGCCCCGAAAGCAGACGGAGAGCTGATACCGAGCTTAGGACGGCCGATTGAGGTCTAAAAAGTTGTTAGCATTAGGGAAACTAAAGTGACTTTCGCGAGGAATCTGCATCTTATCCTCAATTAACTCATAGAAAGAATCTGCCTTGCAAGAAAGAACCAGGATTGTTACGAACTTACGAGAAGTCTCAGTGCTACTGGTAACTAAACAATAGCTCTTTACTTTTTCGCTCACCCAGTTGTTCTGAGTTGTACCCTCCTAAGAAATCAGCAAAGAGGTAGAAAAACCAACTTGGTCCTCTGTGACATAGCTTAGAAGTCACTACTTGCTCTCTTATGCTACTCCTTTGCAACATTATAAGAAAGTAGCTTATGATAAATTAGTAGATTATTTCATACCGATTGTTTGACCTTGCATACAACAATTCGGTATGTGGTCCTCAACAACAGCCGTTCCAAAGTTTCGCATACAAGTGTGGAAGAGTTGGTATGGGAGCCTCTAGCACTGGATGTCTTGGGATTAGAGCTTTGTATACCACTTGGCGACTTATTAACCCTTCCACGTAACCTCAATGAAAGGGAGTCATAATGCGCTTAGTCTGGAGAACCTCTGCTAGTTTAGAACAAGCTAAATCTAAGACGAATAGGTAAATACATTCGTAGACGCTATCTGACTACTTCCCATCGTTCCGCGCCCGCGAGTCAGCGCCGCGTGATAGATATAAACAATGTCATGTATATTGCTTACAAATTTGATCCTTTGACGCAGTGGTCGTTTCTGACAGATGCCATAATTCTTTTTAAACATTCATTCCCGGTTCAGGCACGCGGTAGTTATCCGGGCTGACCTATGACGACTAATATCTTTATCATCCCATACAAGGATTCCCCACACTACCCATGCACGCGCGCCAAGTATATGACATGCATCACTTGGCGCATGATGCGCTCAGGTAAATTGAACTGTTTCTAATCTTCGCTCGGCGAAGGGGAAACACCCTCGGCGAAGTTATCCCATTTCACCAAAGGCAATGATGTCAGATGGCGCTCTTGCAGGGCCTTGCCAGCGGGGACATGCCACGCGGTTTCGGCCTTAGGCGAGAATCGCGACGATCCGGGTTTCGTGTGTTATGCTACGGCATATAGACCTGATAGCCGCCGTGAAGGCGTCGCCAGACTAGGTAATAATAGATACGAGCTAAACCCGCCAGTATGGGTACGTCAAATCCGTGGCGCCGGGTACGCGTTGCATGGTTAGAAAACAAGCATTTTTGAGGCATCCTACACGCTCTTGGCACCAAGACCTTCCCGATTAGTCTCATGCCTGAGAGCTATACATCAAGACTTGGCAAGGGTCGCCGGATAGAATCAAGTTGCCAGGCGCCAGTTGGCCCAGCCAGAAGTGAGCAAGCTATCGTAACAAGCAAACGCGGTATGTGTGATGACCTGATGGTCTGCATGAGCAGCTGCTCACCAATCGTGACCAGCGATCTTCACCACACGGCCAGAATGAGATACCTCAGCATCATCTGCAGGTTTATACTCACTCACTCGCTCAGCTATCAATATACATGCGTCATAAGCATGAAAGCCGACACGGCCTCCCGCGATAGTCACATCAACGACGGGGACCAACAACTCATCTGCCCCAGAACCCCTGTCGGGCTTGCGCGTTCTTTGAGCTGTCGCCACTAAAACGAGCCCCGTTTCGCATCAAAAGCATTGCGCTAGCTCTGCTGAAGCAATGCCCCCACGCTGGATGCAAAACGATCCTCTATTTGTCTACATCACGAGAACGACGTGCTTCATCAAAGACTAAAACAGGTTTAACATCTTATGAGACGTCAGCCCTGTGGACCAGGACGACCTCTGTCCTGCTGTTTTCACCGCGTCTATATCTTCATCATGGCTCCCAAGGTCATTACTCCTTGCGTATCTCTTTTTCCTTTCAAATAAACTATCTGTATCCTTTGTTAGACAAAAGTTCCACTAGTAAATAGTATCCCATGCCCATCAGACCTGCCGCTATCATGGATGGCCTTGCCAAGCTCAGAGTTGTTCGCAACCCCAACTACAAGCGTTCGGGCCTCAAGTCCTATGTTTCTTCGATGAACAAATATGGCTTTGACTCGATCAAAGAAGGCCCATACTACCATATGAACCGTGTCACTCAGCGCGGTCTTGCTCGTCATGAGCATCATAAAAAAGGAGGACGCGTCCATAAGGAGCACGTCCTCGTTAAGAAGACTAGCACCACACAGACGGGCGAGGTGGGAGCTGATGACCAGCAAGGCGACACGGAGTAAGTCTTTTCGAGCTAGATCTAAGAAGCATTCTACTTCAACATCCGACGCATTACTGAATGAAATATATACTAACTTTGAACACCCCAAAGATACCTCGTCCAGGTCTCTATTGGTACCCCGGCCCAGAACCTAATGCTGGATTTCGACACCGGATCTGCCGATCTCTGGGTAGGTCGCCTTGATTCTACATTTCAGTTCATCATAGCTAACCGCGCAACTTATAGGTATTTTCAACGAGTCTTAGCAGCTCTTTACAAAAGAACCATAACGTATTCGATCCCACAAGCTCAAGCACATACAAGGCCCTGTCTGGTGAGAGCTGGAACATCTCGTACGGTGATGGCTCGACCGCCTCGGGTACCTGCGGCAGCGACGTGTTAAACGTCGGCGGACTCAATGTCACAGGTCAGACAGTCGAGCTTGCCACTAAACTGTCTACGCAGTTCGCGCAGGGCACAGGCGACGGTCTCCTGGGACTTGCCTTCAGCAGCATCAACACGGTAACCAAGAACGGGCAGTCGGACCCGGCTCCGACGCCGGTTGAAAACATGATCTCGCAGGGCGTGATCCCAGCGGACGCGTCGCTGTTCACATCGGCCTTCTACAGCGAGCGTGACAACGAAGACAGCTTCTACACGTTCGGGTACGTAGAGCAGGACCTTGTCAGCTCGTCCGGAGCCGACATTGTATACACGGACATCGACAACTCGGAGGGGTTCTGGATGTTCAACTCAGAGTCATACGTCCTTAACGGCACCACGTCGCAGCAGAGCGGCAACAAGGCCATCGCCGACACGGGCACCACGCTGGCTCTCGTATCCGACGAGGTTTGCGAGGCCCTGTACAAGCAGATCCCCGGCGCTACCTATGACTCGACCCAGCAGGGCTACATCTTCCCCACGAGCGTTACCGCTGATGACCTACCCGATTTCTCGGTCGCCGTCGGCGACACCCAGTTCGTTCTTCAGAAGGAGTCCCTCGCCTTCGCCCTCGCCGACGATAGCCACTGGTACGGCGGTGTCCAGAGCCGCGGCACCAACCCGTTCGATATCCTAGGCGACGTCTTCCTGCGCAACATCTACGCTGTAAGAATACCCCACTCCACTACCACCTGTCTTCGCTCTCCTCCACATCCGCTAAGCTTCTCTTGATTTGTCGCTTTCCACTGGCTAACCGCGTGCGTGAAACAGATCTGGGATCTCGGAAACACCCGCTTCGGCGCTGTCCCCAAGATCCAGGCGACGCAGAACCTAACACCACCTAGCGACGATGCATCGGCTGCTAGCAGCGACAAGAAGACCAGCATTGCTCTAGCCCGTATGTAAATCCGCGCTCCGCATGTATAGAAGTATGTGTATATGACGATTGGCTTGTTCTATTTTGTATCTAATGAGGATCCGAATGCGATGAGGTTGGAAGAAGTAGAATTTCCTAGTGGAACATGCTATACCGCCACGATCGATGAGTCAGCAGAGGCTTTCGTACCAAATGTTCAGTATTGCGCCAGATACATAATCGTTGTTGGGGAATTTCTGTTCTAGTCGGGGATGATAGTGAACTTCATGCTAGAGGCGTACATAGAATAGCGTTCTACAAACAGCGTTTCCAGGAATTGATAAAGGTATCAAATCGTCCAATGGAGCACTCATGTCTAATGTGGATAAAACTTTCTCTCATCAATTCGAAAAAAGCACTCCCTTTCCCTGTTCAGGACGTCACTTACTCGGTGTCCCTACGCTCTAGATAACCCGGACTTTTATGGATTTCAGCGTTGGTACTCGACGAATCACATTTTGTCAAGCTAGCCTCACAAGACGAAATGAAACAGTTAGCCGCCCTTTGCTCTGTGGTTGTACAAACTTTGCAAGGGAATCAATAACAGGTCCAGCCCTTTACAAAGACTTTTGGCAACATGAAGATGTTTTATACCTGTCTGAAGGGATCATGCACAACAGAAAACGATGGTTTGCCCATTGCTGGGTTCTTGTACCCAACAGGTTGTCCGAATTATCGATTGGTCATTAATCATTCTTCACAATTCAACGTGCACCATGGTTTGCTACGATCCCTTACGTCTTCAATTCTGGGTAACTTCGATTTGTACTGTGTTCATGTTAGGAAAACAATAAGAAAACCCGAAATACGCGATCTACGTGCAGCATATTCTATTCCTTGACCATCCGCTCATTTCTATGCCATATATTGTTCATGATTTGCAGGCAAATCCGTTCGATCCTTGTTATCACCAGTTTCACTTAACATATTTCTACTATCTCATTTGTCATTTCGACGCAGATATTTATGATCGTGTTGTATGTTTCATTGACATTACTGAAATCGGTATTCTTCAAAACCCTTCACGAACAGTCACCATGGTTAAGGTAAACACTCTTTATTCAGCACTTGTTGTGTTCTTTGGGTGCGGTATTACCCTCGCAGCCATTATTCCGCACAGAGAGGCTCGTGGCTTACGACGTGCTACTGCATTATCAACAAAATTGGACGTTCAGCCGTTCTCAGTCGCAATAAAACCTCGCGATCCGAGCCCGAGGACCAAAGGCCTGGCAGTCAGATCTCAGAACATTTCGGCGTATATGCTTGGCGATGCCCCTGATCCTACAAATCATGCACATCAACTTGGTTTCATTGCTCAACATGGAGACGATGGTTCTACAACATATTTCATGCCACCGCCAAGCAGCAACCCCCTAGGACCTGTACTTGCCTCCCATAGCCCCGACCTAAGCTGGAAAGTCGGACCCAAAGGCATGAATTTCACGACACCGGGTACTGTCATTAGTGGCCGAATCTACATAGTCGACGGTTATCTCAACTTCTATTCAAACAATGATGGCAAGATTATTCACCCGGATCCTCATAATACGGGCGATGTAGCCAGCCAGGAACGTTGGGGCTTCATCGAATTCAGTCACGTCAAAGACTCCGATGGTAGCAACGAAGACATGACAGTCAATCTGTCATTTGTCGACTGGGTCAGTCTTCCGTTGGGTATGTCTGTGACGTTTGAAGAAGGAGGCAATCAGAAAACCATAGCCATTCCTGGCCTCAAACCCGACAGCCTCGTCAACATATGCAAATCTTTGTCTACTCTTGACAGCTTCTGGCCTAAGCTGTGCATTAGAGGAAGTGACAACGCACCACTCCGTGCCCTGTCACCAGAGAAATACATCAGCCTACATCCGGATGACTACGATGCTCTCAGCTATTACGAGCCCTACATCAACGAAATTTGGGAGAAGTACAGGAACGTGGATCTAAAAATCAACACTCAAGTAGACGGACCGAGCTCCAACAAGAAGGTCGACGATGGGCAGATAGTGACTTGCCGCGTTGGTCAGTCAGACAATGTCCTCCACTGCGACAACGACGCAGGAGACTTCAGTCGTCCTGTATCGAGGGACATTTACGGATGTAATTCAGGTCCTTTTTCCAATCCTACAGATGCAGCTGCAGAGTCGTGGTCGCGCGGGCGTGTCCGCCCACGCCTGTGTGCTGCCTTCGTTCGTTCAACACTGCATCTAGACGCTGTTCAGCCCTCACGCAACATCAGCTCCGACAAGTACTACCAGGAGCATATCACAAACCACTACGCCAGGCTAGTCCACGAGAATCTCATTGACGGTATGGGATATGCGTTCAGCTACGACGATGTCAATCCTGGTAGTAGCGAGAACTCGGCTGGCTTAGTCTCGACGTCGCGCCCTTTGCAACTGAAGATCTCCATCAATACGTAGAATATGTCATCTTCAAGTTCATGTCACCACGCGATGGTGACAGTCTTACAAGTGCTGTTACTTTGACTATCGCCATTTTTTTCGAACTCATGAGAGGTAAATATCTTCTGGGACGAGTGACAAAGGCGGTCAAAGGCAATAGGAGCTGGCTTACATCATACTTTGCATAAATTATGAGAGAATGCTCAGGCTGTGGTTCTGCCGATTGGCCAGAATACTTCCAGTTGGGGAGGCTCGTCGTGCACAACGTCCAGGATATGAATGAAGCGCCCCACTTACATGAGAGTTCCTTACCAGTTAGGGTATTGAGCTCACGATAACAGCTGGATAAGTAAGCACCAGAAATAGCGTTGGCTGCTCTGCGGGAGCGGCCCGGGATGATTCTTAAAGAAGGAATTCTGATAGTTTTACTACGTAGTAGAATATAGCTTATGACAGATCACTTGAACTGCTCAAAGTAGCTTGCTTAAGTAAATGAGGGTTTAAATACATGCTCCTCAGTCAATGATTCATAATTCATGCCATACACCTACAAATATACATAGTGGCAAAGACTTCTCACGATGCGGCTGGTATCTGTCATTTCGTCCGATAAAGCACTGCTTCGCCACAGCGTAATGAACCACTTACTGAACTATAACCCCAATAAGACTATGTTATGTGTATTCACCCGAGGCCATCCCCGACGATTGCTAAAGGGGCCTGCAAGAGCAAGTGAGGCCGAAAATATATAGCGAAAAGTGCACGTATTGCTCAAGTGGGGAGGAGTGTGTACCTAAGAACCTAAAGTAGATAGGTGGGGCTGGTGCCTGGCGATAGCGCTAGGTAAGGCTTCGGGACCCCGCTGTACAGGGTTTTCCCGCGCAAGTTGCCAAGAATACCCAAATTCTATCTCCTCTTGGCGGCATATACTGCCTAGGATATTCCATAAAATTCGGATATAGGCTCTCCTCAAGTAAGACTAAGACTTTGCTACCCTTGGACTATAATGTTTAAGGTTAGATGCTGCCGGTAACTATTTTCACTACGACGAATAAGCATACATACCTCTAAGAAGATCGCTCTTGGGTAAGCGAAGATAAATACCTACATGATTACCTACTTATTGTGCCACATCGCTTAATCCTTGTTACAGATACGGCGCAGAGCCGAATACGATATTTTCATAGATTCGGATTCTCGTACGTTTTCGCATAACCTGTCTCAACACTCCCAAAATACAGGACGAAAGAAGGCCTTGATGCAAGCATCGAAATCCCCGTCATAGCGTCACTTTCTTGCTTAGATACATTGCCAACCGGGCCCGTGAAAACCATCATGACGGGGGTTTCTACCCGTGTAAACTCTGTATAGAGCTTCGCAGTAAGGATGTTCTCGGGGGTACGCATATCCGTTCCATGAACATAAGAGCCCAGCGGAGTAGATTCGGGCTTCAGTACCGGAGCTGTGATCCAAATCTTACAGTACACTCTTGGACAAATAGTTGGTCACCTGCAGGAGGAGGCGGGTCGAAGGATTGCAACTGACACGGTGGCGTAGGTAGCACTAGTCCTAGCTCGGAGAGGTTTCGTTTTTACGGCTGCAGATTGCAACAGGAAAAACCAGTATCAATATCTTTTAGTTTATATGGCGAGTTGTTAGTGCTTGCATAATTGTTTTTGTTGCAACTGATAAGGCCATGTATATTACCTATTATACCACTTCCAACCTTGGAAGTAAGTGGGTGCAGGTTGTTGGGTGCTTGGCATTTGCCATACCATGTACTTAACGTTGGCGGGTTTGGTAAGCACTGGTTTCGGTTGGTCAGCCCTAGCGAAACCCAAATACAATGAAGACTTTGGAATGCGGCACGGGTACCAAGTAGGTTAGTGAGCTAAAGATCGATGCCAACGACCAGGGATGTGAATGTATACTATTAGAGACTGAGCGGGTCAACCAAGAGACCACACGTGCGATAAACCTTCCGAACTCAACTACTTCAAAGCTAAAATGAACGACCGAATAAAAGCACATGATATGTTACAGTACTTTTTAAGATTCTGATTCTAATCTGCCGGTTTTTCTCTTTTGCCCGAATGGTTTATTCGACCTCAAAATAATAGAGTCTAGGAAATCTGTGACATACTATACGTATATGCGGCACACATGTATGCGTTCTTTTGATTGGAGGGCTTTTATCGCAGGAGCATAGTACATCGAAAAAAAAGTCGCGGCATTCGAGTCTTGCATAACAAAATGGTACTATACCCCACATAAACTTCTACTACTCGTACATGTACTTCGTAGTAGTAAGGCTATAGACAATGTTGTAGTTGACCGAGGTATGTAGACAGGTAATGGAGTCGTTGACAATGACAGTCTCCGTGAGGGATCTTCGAATACACTGTCCTTCCTACCTTCCTACAACGTCTTTACTATTGCAGTCCTACAGTAATCTTGCGCGTGTTAAAGTGGCCGTTGAGTACAGGGATAGATACCAGATCGGTAGCAGATACCGTAGCACTGATCCAGTATTAATACCTCGTTCCCCCGGAGCAGCTGTACCATAATATATATGTATAAGAAAGCACTTGGTAAGTGCCTTACTCGCGCTCTTCATCCGGCAATTCGCAGCATCAGCGGTGAGGGCAATTCAAATTGCCAGCATCAATCAATCATGTCGGTGTTTTCATACATTCCTCACGCGTTTATTGCACTCCTGCTATGGCCGCTGGTCCGCGCCGCTGGCCGTGTCGTTTACAACATCTTCTTCCACCCCTTACGTAAATTCCCCGGTCCGCTCGTTTGTCGTGCGACCAACCTCTGGCGTGTTAGAAGGATCTTATCTGGCGATCTACCCCAGGAAGTCAGGCGACTCCATGAGCAGTATGGCCCCGTAGTTCGTATCTCGCCTTACGAGTTGGCCTTCATCGACTCGCAAGCCTGGAAGGACATCTATGGACATCACGCCTCCTACGAAATGGCCAAGGACGATAAGTTCTATCGTCCACTGGGTAAGCGCGTGGCCGACACGATATTCTCCGCAGACCGCCAGCACCATAGTTTGCTGAGACGCCAATTGTCCCATGGTTTCTCGGACCGCACTATGCACGCCCAAGAGCCCATCTTCCGTGAATACATGGATCTTCTTACCAAGCGACTGGCTGAACGATCAGATACCGGCAAGCCGGTGGATATGGCAGCCTGGATGAACTTCATCACTTTCGACGTTATTGGTAATCTTGCTTTTGGATCGGATTTCGGTTGTCTCGAAAATTCAAGTTATCACCCGTGGGTTGAGGCGATTACAGGCAACTTCAAAGATGCAGCGAAGATGAGGGTCATTCTACAGTTCGTGCCCCCGCCCTTGCTCTTCGGACTCTACAAGCTCGGCATTTTCAAAGGGAGAAAGACACATTTGGCCTATACAAAAGACAAGCTCCGCGGCCGTTTAGAAGCGGGCACCGAGCGACCAGATTTTATTGAGGGGCTTCTTAAGAAAAAGGATATCGTGAGTCTACTATTATTGAGTTGTCAGAAAAGGTGCTATACTAACCAGGGATACAGTCGGTAGAAGAACTTGAAGTGAACGCTGCAGTTCTTGTTCTCGCGGGCTCAGAGACCACAGCTACCTTACTTAGCGGCGCGTTATATCTGTTAGGTTTACATCCTGAAATCCTTGCGAAGGTTGTCCAGGAGGTTAGAACATCATTCAAGAGTGAGGATGAGATCGATTTAATATCGGTTAATGGTCTGAATTATATGTTGGCATGTCTCAACGAATCCCTCAGGCTGTATCCTCCTAATCCCGCCGGATTACCGAGAGTTGTGCCCAAGGGCGGCAACAATGTTGCTGGACATTGGATCCCGCAAGATGTGAGTTTCTTTCCCCTTCTCTGCGGATATGATAGAGAAGGAGAGAGGAAGATTTCAAACTGACTGGAATTTTACACAGACATCTGTGGCAATTTGGCAGCTGGCCGCAAATTACAGCTCCAGAAATTTCACTAAGCCAGAAGAATTTCATCCGGAGCGTTTCCTCGGCGATCCGGAGTTTGCTAAGGATGATCTTGCTGCAGTTCAACCATTCAGCGTTGGACCCCGTAATTGCATCGGGAGAAAGTAAGCGCCAGGATTCGCCACATCTTTACAAATTTACTAATAAATACTTTCTAGTCTGGCGTACGCAGAGATGAGACTCATCCTAGCAAGGATTCTTTATAGGTTCGATATCACACCTGCGCCAGGAGCTGAAAATTGGATCGACAGGCAAAAGATCTACTCAAATTGGGAAAAACCGGAACTACCTTTCTACATAAAATCTGCCACCAAGACTGTATAATTAACTATCAAAACTCATAAGTAAGAAAAAGTTCAGTTACTACAAAAAGGTCGGATGGCCGTGGAACGAGAGTCTTCTGGAGCCAGGCGATAAAGGAAGTTTATTGCAAGGGCTGCTTTTCTCAAGACCTTTAAATATAGGACTTGACTAAGGAGTTTAGATCTCTTCCTATTACAAGCCTTGGATATGGACTCTGTTTTGTATCACAAGGCGCAGGCTCCCTGTATATAGTCAGATAACCCTCGCGGAGATGGGTTAGCGATCTTCGTGAAACAATAAGTGTTTATTGCCTGCCTCAGGTACAGGGCCACTAACAGTATGAATCTACATTATATCCTGTGTCTTTATCTTGTCAATTACTGCTTACTAATTAAGGTGTTTTGTAGATCTCCGTAATGGGAAGGCTGGAGAATAAGGAAACTGTGTATAATGTACGGTCCTTGAATAGTAAAATAGCGATTGGCCAGGGCGAGGTTGTTTAGTATGTCAATTTGGCTATTGTTAGTTAAGCTTATATACGGAAACGGACGATTCCCTAGCGATTCCCTAACCTTAATGAAGCAATTAAACATACCGAGGGATCATAGATGTACTGAGTCTTGATGAAATTATGATATCACGCGCCTCTTTCTTGCTAAGGAAAAAAGAAACAGCTCACAGGTCGCTCACCAACCACCTAACGATGTTGGCATAGAGTTGCCAAGACTGAGCGGTCGGCATTGAATAAGCGGTAGGGCTGCTAGGTCTAATATGCTAACCTAAGCGCAACTTTCATTTAAGCTTTAGATTTTAGCAACCATGTCTAGATCGCCAAAAGGCGGAGTAACGAGCTGGCCAAACCTAGGTAGGCCAAGTGCTTTTTCACTGCGCAGGCACTGAATCAGTGCCAAACTTTGCGTGGGAATCAGTCAGAAATGACTCGTAACTCTAAACCTTCGAATCGAACCCCGGCAAGAACAAGTTGGTCACCTTAGCGCTAATCCCAAGACCCCCAGGGAGCATGTCCCTCTTCTTGTCTTCTTATGAATCAATATTTCCGGTCAAAGAAAGCTTGCCGATTAAATATTGGTAGTACTTCTATTATTCAGTATGATGTACACTCCATAAACTCGCAAGAGGGTTATGGCGGCGTTCCAACAACATAGTCTAGAAAGAACCAACGAGAGGATTCTAATTTACTGGTTTGACGAGTTTTTTTTTCATTACTTGTGCACAATCAGACGTTGTTAGGGGCCGCGAGCAACTAAGGCCCCCATAGGTTTTTTTATAGCCAGGGAGGTCCGGGAACAATTCTGTCTGTGAAGTTTTAGATCCTACTCACTTAGATGTATTCGAATCTATCTATTCATTCTATGACCAACTGGTCCAGCTGTTTCCAGGGAGCCAGAGACAATACTGACTATACGAATTATTGCTAGCTCAGTACAGTATTCATCATTTTAGATTGTTCATATGTCCAGATACAATCAACATATCATCGGAACTCAATCCCGAAGGAGGGAAGTTCAGACAAGTCATTCCGCAAACTCCTGATGATGCATAATGGAATATAAACGCAGCACTATACAGGTATACAGCCAAAAATGGAGTGCCTTACAGTATGTCACAGGGCAAATCAGCGTAGACTATGATAATAAGACTCCTGAATTGAGTGAAATAGCGCCCATGGAAGTATGTTAGAGTTCTTCGCGCAACAACAAATGTCTTTGGCCTAACCTTAAGTATAGATTCATGACATTATCCATAGCCGCTCACAGTCGAGACCATGGCACGGCAAGTCAGCTGCAATGCAGAATGAGTTTAACTAGATCAAGCGAAATAATTTGTTTGCTATTGATCCGC
The DNA here is from genome assembly GCA_022385715.1 of Xylaria cubensis. Lineage (NCBI taxonomy): Eukaryota > Fungi > Ascomycota > Sordariomycetes > Xylariales > Xylariaceae > Xylaria > Xylaria cubensis. Next base: position 112,242 of record MU279011.1, on the reverse strand, counting down.
TTGCTAAATGTACCATGTATACTTCGTAGGACAATAAGAAACAAGTAGAATGCTTAGCGTATCTTACACCGCAAGTTATTCAGCTAATCTTAAACTCATAAGTCTCACGTCTCGCATGAGACATGGCGAAGCTGAGCTAGAAGACTATAGATATGCTCGGTACTCTACATGCTATCCAGAACGGTAGCATAGGGCGTACAATGCCAAAAGAAAAAAAAACCTACGCAACTTTGCGAAATTTTTCTTGACAATACAGTGGCATGTTTAAGATCCCACAAATAGTAGCTATTTAAATCGGTCTCACGAGTGAAGATATTTAGGTGAATTTACTATGAGAATATCCTTTTTCTTACAGGGCGATAACTAAAAACACCTCGCCACCACATACACTTCGGGGAACCATAGTTAAGAGAGTGATAATATATCCTACATGAGACAAAGGGCGTCTCGCCATTCCTATTAGCAATATGCTCATCACTTTGTAACTACGCAAGCCCACTGCAGCAAAATCAAGCAACAGCATATTACAATTTATTAAATTATTTCCATTTTTATATTTCGTTTCCAGTTGAAGCTTCTGTAGGTTATCTCCCTTCTGATTGTTAAACCACGTGCTAGAACTCTTATTACATGTCTGAATCAAACTACCGTAGCGGGAAAATGTGGGGAGCGAGAATCGTTCTTTTGTAAAAGAAGCGTTGCTAGCAAAAGAAGCGTTGCTAAAAAGATGCGTTGCCCACCTAATTGCAAGTGGGGCTATTGGTAGCTTTCGTGCAGGGTATATCCTTGTTTAAAGGCTTGGCCCAATAACACTGGTCGTAGAGTGGATTGGCCACCCACTCTGCAACTGGGCTCTACGGGTTCGACCCCCCATAGAGTCCAGTTGCAGAGTGGGGAAGGCTTTTGGTTTTTTTTTTGGCAGGCCCCACTTTGATTTTTTGAGCCAATCAGAGGCCTTCCTTTTAGCAACGCTTCTTTTGCTGGCAACGCTTCTTTTTACGAGAACGCTTCTTTTGCTTAGAACGCTTCTTTTCCCATACAACGGTAGTTATACAGACACCGCGTTCCCAGCCGCCAGCTAATCCCGTTACGGTAATTATCTATACCTTAGACCAGCCTCTTTATCGGCGTCCACTTTGCGGTAATAACTAGAGCTCCACGTGGCAATCCCCGAGGCTTACTTATGGCGGCTGAAAATTACCGAACATGAAACCTCTCCCAACACGTGCAGTTAGTTGAAACCATTAACACACAATAAGAAATAATTACTGTCTCATAATCGGGGGCGGCTTCTTGCTTGTTGTCACATACTTATCACATACTTATCTGCCATCCCTTATCAGAGTTTAACGTATTTTGTGGTACGTAACTTATCAGGAGATAAACTTAACTTTCGGGCATCCGAAACACCTCCCCCACGAGTCTAAGACAAGTAATATTGTATTTTGCTATATTTTATTTTCACGGAGACGAAGAGAAATGATGGACACAGTGTGAACGGATATTATGAAGTACCTCTAAGAACACAGTATCTGGCAGTTCAGATACATCCTCGCTATCATAAACACAACGATCATCCCCGCCACATATTTCAGGGGAGGGGCAGCTCATCGCCCGACCAAATCTTAAATTTGTCATGGAAGGCATGTTCTCAAGTCCTAGCCTGCACAGAAGCCTGCGGTCCCGTAAACTAAACTAGGTATTGAGTTTGAATGGTGACCAGGTTGCAGTCGTATCGAACACCCTGCAGGTCATAAGTGCCATCCGATCTTGACCACTAATGTCAAAGGCCCAGGTAGGGTTGACGATCCTGTGGGTTGGGTGTCTCGTTGCAAGAACAAGTCTTGCAACTCTCCAGTCATACAATCTTTGTTGCACCCTCTTACTTCTCGCGGGGATGGGTGTTACCCTCCATTCTAGCGGGGCTCGTGATAGTGTCTCCAGACATACCTATCCACAGTAGGGTCACCACCAAAAAAATAGGGCCGCCAGAAAGACGCGTCCAGTATGTATGTACAACAAGTATGGAGCACCATCTAGGGACGGTACTGGCCGTGTCTCTCTACGGGGATCTGGGATTGAGGCAAGTAGGTTAGGTGTGTAAAATGATCAGGACAAAAAGTCAGACATGCAGTTTGGAGAAGACGCTAAGTAGTGAAGCCAAAACATATGAACTCATCCTTACGGCGCTTTCTCCGCACGTACCACTCTCGGGCGGTCCCTTAGCACGAGATGTCTCGGCTGTGGCGGAGCTTAGACTTCGAGACCTATCGGCAAGATGCCTCTCCGCGAACTGGGATTCATCTTCTAATGTAGGTTTCCGTCATTTAGTAGTTAGTCAGGCATGTAGTCATGGGACGACTTAAGACGGCGGGTGATTTGATAAGCTTCGCTACTAGCCCACCCCATACCTTCTGGCGTGTTGCGGGCCAGGGCGAGAATGCTCCGGGGGCCCACGCCATCGAATGCCTAGCAAATCGATGATGAGCCACCACGGCCACCACGTACTTCTCCGGCATTTCAGAGGTTATGCATATTCTCGGGAAGGGTGGGGCCGGCATGGAAAAGACGTGAAAATTGAGAAGCTACTTTGTATAACGCCAGATATCAGAGAGTATATCTCAAGCACGTTACGAACCTTAAATGTCTAATTACTAGTGTCATGTTCTAGTTGTCTCCTGATATGAAAGCTTGATTCAAGATTTTGACTGAAAGATTTGTGACATTGAGGGCACCTCCTTATCGTAATTACTTGGTCTTTGGATTGATAATGCTTCAAGAACGCGCAAATCTTTCTACCTATTTCAGCGAAAGAGCTTGGCGCGTCACATGTTAGACATAGCGCTGATCCTGGAAATGTCTGATACACACTGATAAGAAGTTGGGTAAACTATCCAAATAATCTATGACGGAGTATGCACACATGTGTGGCTTGAGGAACTTCAGAGAGGGCGAGCTGCAGGCAGCCACATACATACACACATACAGCAATGTGCAACCACTCCGTATTCGCGTTTCAGTGGTGGTTTGTGATGAGTTGCCTTGTAATGTACTTATCAATAAGAATGCCATTTAAGGTGATGGTACCAAACAGTAGGTAAACTGGAGGGTGTGGTGTTGCGTCCGTTCATACTGAACTATGGACTATGGGGGGGTTTCTTGTGGCCGGATTCGGATTGGCTTGCATGGATTGTGATAATAACGATGTCGAACAGCGTGCTGATTGGTTGTTGGCTGCTGTAGGATGACGTGCAGACAATAGCGTATGGGCCGAGATCGTCATAGCATCCTTTGCATGTTATTTTTGGTTGGAAACTTCAGACGCGGAAGGAAGCAAGCCCCTTGAAAGACTAGACTACTGTACGTATTTCTGCAGACAATATCAATTCAAGGGTAGTCTTATCTGCCTTTCAAAGCGGCGGCGCAATACCGCGTTTGCCTTTCTCAATATGCAGGATCCCCTCGCTAGTGCCTTCGAGCTGAGAGGCCTCGACCATAGTTTTATGGTGTCGTGCAATTTTACGCAGTCCTACACCCAGAGCACGATAGGTGCTTCGTATTGAGAATGTGGTGTAGCTGAGCGTAGTGGCGTTGACGCTCTTTAAGTCTTATACACATAGGTTATCTACGTAGTACAGTGTGATGAGGATGACGGTGGGCCTTGTAGTTAGCCGAGTCGATGGGTACTTCCGGTCGAGTTTCTTTATTTTGCGAAAACTCCGAACAGCATTGCCCGAGGAAATAAATTTCACCGTAAGAACACGCTTGATCATCTCACATCTCATAGTATACACCGTTCTATCCGCTATCATAGAATCGTGCGACGTTTCTTATAAACAAGGCTACAGAAGGATGGGTCCATGAGGGAGAGAGAGATGGTGATATTGATGAATAGCCGGTGGCGTCCCTCTTTCGGCCGTGTAAGCGAATCGGCCGAGTGATACCCTACACCTTAACCATGGTCGTTCGGCGCATTGTAACCAGCTTGGACGGGTATAATAGGCCGGGTCCTCCGCATTTCCCCTTGCGAAGTCAGGGTCATGTTGAGTCTTAGAGGATCTGGGGTAACCCCAAATGGGACTTCTGCGCCGGCACTACACGGCTTACGATGCAAAGTCTGGAGAACGTATGGTACCTACTGCCGTCTATTGGCACTGCATTGAGGGTCTCGTTGGGTAAGGATCGTGTACCATTCTTCAAGCTTCTTTTTGTTTTTAAGCGACAATGTCACCCACAACGAACTGCATAAGGATCTGGATAGGTTAGGTAACTGTCGAAGTAGGTACGGAGTGCCGCTACAGAACAGAGGTGAGATGATTTGCAGCGATGTGGCTTGTGTGCTTGTAGGAAACCTGCAGAAACCTGTACTGTATGCGAACGGGATGGTAAGAATTAATTTGCAAACATGCTAGATGGACTATGTATGTCTACGCCTGGTATAGCGCAGTGCGAACGGCTTGTTAGTGCGAATCCAATGGCGTCTCAGCAAAAATCCTGCCATTGCCCGCAGGATCGGGCATGCAGAGACATCACGGCGATTTACTATGGGCAACAGACCCTCATCTTATGTCTTGTGCGGTATATACGATTAAATTCGGGCCGAGATATATCGTCCGGACACTGATACTGGAAAGCGAACTGCACGTCTCATTGCGCTGGAATAACAGCAGTAGCAGTAATGATTAGAATAATATGTTTATCGAATAGGAATTTAAAGGCTCATAATAGGTAGTTAGGATATTCATTCACTTGTCGTCGAGCTGATACTGCGCGTGGGCAATGGAACTATAGAGATTAGTAATAATACTACCGTACGAACTATACCCACCTAACTGACACTATAACTGTGACCAGATCTCGATCAACTTGACAAGTCACCTTCTTCATATTGTCAAGGGCACTCGCTACTGTAAGGTTAATTCTTCATGCGACTTCGCGCTGTCCGCATCTGTAGCCACAATGTCCGTGTTCCTAGGATTGAGCAAGTAATTAACGCTAGACTTGCCGCGTCTTGCATAGCACATTCGTGATCTTCAAAGAGACACGAGCATTGATATGGGTTGGTGGTGTGAACTAGACTGGATGATTGATGATACCTTCTTTCTGAGTGTGTAATGTACATACATCCGTGAAGATTGATCACCTTACGTCGTACTAGTAAACTAATGGATTCATCCGGCTTACCATTGGTGTGCTTGGCCTCATCATTGATTGTTCGCCAGTATCAGTTATACAGCCGGCACTGTCTCATAATTAGATCTAAAAGCATAGCGAGCAGCAGGACAGAGGAAATATGATTCCCCAGAACATCTTCAGGATCGCATCGTCGCTTGTGGCGGCGGATCACAAAAGAGTAGGTTTGCGGAGTGCGGTATCTTGACCCCGGCCTCCGAACCTTGCTCCCGTCGCTGCCGCTAGAGTGAGAGTGTCGTGTGGCTTCCCGCAAATACCTCAGTTACAATCGTCTTTCAGTTGAGATCTCAGATGCTACACTGTACGAGACAATACTTAATTTCAAGGTGCTGTGCGTTCGTCAAAGTGCATTTCCTGACGTTAAGGGCCTGTAGGTCTTCTTGCGACAAAATGTCAGACCACAAGTACCTATAGTATCTTTTGATTTGACAATGTTGTGCAACAGCAACAGTTGCAGAGTGACGACTACGGCTGAATGAAGCCTACAAGCCGATGGGCCTAGACCGTTTAGATTGCAGCGGGGGCGGCATGTAGGCGCCTACAGTAGTGCTAAGGACCGACAACTTAGTGTGTCAAAGCATGGGATGGCGGTATCGTGAGGGTCATCGTCGCAGCGCCAAACTCAAATTGTGTACTACATGAGGACAGGCCAGAACATGCTATGTTGGTTTCTCGCATTCTGATCCCTTACTCCGAGTCTGGTCTTCGTGGATGCACTCTCGCCGTTGGCGCCAACAGTCAAAACTTGATTAGTCGAAATGAAGGGTTGTGTAGCTGGGTTGTCTACGATGATGTACCCAATGAAACCATCGTGGGGTCGAAATTGAAGACGAAAATTGCGAGTGAGTTGGCGGGGCGTAAACGGAAGGGAGATGGTTCACCTAAGTTGTTCTCAGTGCTCACACTGCAGCTAGTCGGTACGTACATACGGTACAGTAACATCACTGAAGCGGAAGAAAACGAAGCAAAAGACGATCTCCACTAATCTAGCGTTCATAGGCGGAACAGAACGTATGTAGGTATTTACTCAGTCTATTCATATACTTACAAAGTCTCCAGCCATCGCTAAGTTCTTAACTCTACATATCTTGTCAACTTCTCAGTACGTACTTCTCTTAGACAGATCGTTTCATAGATAAATAGGGAGATCCGTCTCCCCGGCGAGTTCAACAACTCTTGTTGTCAGCGTAGAGTAGGTCTGGCGGTACCCCTGCTCCGCTTTCGGGCTTGGACCGCTGCAATTTGACGTGTTGGCCCATGGTGCACCCATGCATCGCCTGGTTAGGCTTTTTGGCTGTGTGATGCCGACTCCAATCAATATTAGTCGCTGTGGTGCGGCCTGATTGGCATCGTGAACGCCTCTAGTATTTGGAACACTGCTTTAGAGGTGCCGGCCCCGCGGTCCAGACTCACATCGATGCAGCCCCCTTGGGCATGCAGGCAGGATAATCTGAATGAGGGCAAAATCGGTGGAGGATTATGGAACACAACACTCACTTGAAGCATCGTGTAAAGGGGGCAGAGAAATAAACCAGGCTTGTTATTACTGATGTGACAAGCGAAAGAGATGGGACACGATGCGGTGACGGTGTGCATTCGTTCGGCAAGACCAGTTTGGAAACAATGGAATGATGGCCGTAGTACGGAGCAGCCAGCATCGCCGCACAGCTACGACTTCAAACATTCTAACAGGGATGGACTTCATTTTCGGATCTTGATGCACTGCTTAATAGCAATGCAAGTGCGCAAGAGCCTCATCCTTTCCTCACCTCAGCGTTCTTCTTCATCTTAGTCCCGAATCAAGTACATTACTGATGAATAAGCACCGCGGCACGTGTTCGCAACTAGGGGCCGGTCCCTTGCATCCTGTCTTATCTTGTCTTGTCTTGTCTTGGAAAAACAATCGTGAGTTTTTCTGGATAGTGGCTACTGACCCATGTGTCATCCAAGACGCGTGTCATAGTTCAACCCATGCCTACCAATCTCGTGGCGTGTTACTATTGATACTAATAGGCCAGACATGCGAGGCATACATGTTGAACAGATTATATGATGTACCTTGGCAAAGTGGCGGTCAATACCCAAGGGCTTGAGTTTGCGAAGGTCGGGGAGCCATTCGGAATAGCTATAGGCCTATACTACAACATCGCAAATGATATATGCACTATATCTTGCCTTTTGCCGCATAATGTGACACAGGCTTGATAGTAAAAGCTAACAGACAAGGAGATCGAGTGCTCAAGCCGCTTCAACGTTGATATTGCCGGGCCGGGTAACTAATAAATACCTCGACATAACCCGACGGTGTGGTTTTTGGTGTGACGTGAACGGTTTTCCACACCCATACTCAGGGTGCCCATCGATAGTCGACTATCATACGATGTTGTAAACAGACCCATCTAGTGTATCGTACGTATGTACAAAGGGTGGTAGGCTCTGTTCTGTATCGATTGTTAATGTAGGACCTACGCTCCAGGCAAAATCTGTCCCTATACCTAAGATTATCACTCATAACAAACAGAGCCAAGTTCATTCGCCTTGCTGTACAAGATGGAAATGTTTTACAATAGGTAGGTACACCAAGTGAATCAGATCTTGTCATTTCGGCACATATGCTGGTGTATACAAAAGAAGACAGGGATTGTTGGGCAGGTACAAGGGTTAGCGGGTACGAGGAGCTTAGACTGTGCACGGTAAGGTCCTTTTCTCCATCTCACCTACGACATTGATATTTCCTGCAGCCAATCAAGACAGAATCTATTGTACTTGCTGCATACTTGGTATGTCGCAACCCTTTAACATTGGACTGATTCCGGTGTATTCTAGGTCTAACACACAGTGGCGTGTAACTGCGATCTTATCGCTTATACTTTTTTGTGGGTGAACACCGATAGGCCGTGGCAAAATATATTAGAACGGCCGCCATGCAAGCCTTGAGTTTATGTAGATATGCTCGTCATAGGCGGGGCTCCAGCAATGTTTCTCAGAACAACCTAAGATTAGAACGTATTAGCTAATTAAGCTACCACACGGACCAAGGGAGATAAGCTATCTACAACAAAAACGGTCTTACCTAGCACAGAGGCTAGGAGCACGGACAACGTCTTATATAGACCTTCAAGGTACCCTTGTCACCGTATAAACACTGTAACACCATCTTAGCTTCCTGCATGTTAACCCTTGCCTGTCTGCTAAGACATGTACCTTTTTTTCTATACCTACTGTAGTGTATCGTATGGTAATAGGTATAACTGGCGAGACTGGTTGTAAAGCCGCCTCCTACTTCCTTATAAGCCTTCCTATCGTATTATTCACAGTGTTGATGTTGGATTGATTGTCTAAAGACTTGAATGTTGGAGCCGATTGACGCAAAGTTAAACGCTGGTGCACTAACTTTAATTCTACCTCGTGACAAAATTAATTGCCGCGGAGAAAGTCGTGAGGCAGTTGTCAAGATATGCTCAACGGCTCAGCTCACACTCACATACTTTGAATGCTTAAATGTTGAGTGTGGGTCTATATGACAGTCCTGAGATAAACCTGATTTAAGATAGCTTGAGAGTATAGACATGTATAAGAAGATGAATCAAGTTAGCCAGTTATCACCCAAGCAACTTTCAAAAATCAATATAAGTAACTGATTAACTATTGCTATTTAGGTAACCTCGATATCTAGAACGTCAGTGTTGAACTAAAAGACGTCTCAGATACCCAGAGCGAGACATGTACTTTTGTCACAATAATGACCGGTGCTGTATCATTATGCGCCTTCACAACCCGTCATTGGCTCACATAGGCAAAACAGGCTTCTCGGTGCTCGGCAGGCTGGGCACATGCAGCTAAAGAGCAGATCACAGTACAGTACTGCCCAGTTTCTTGTAAGTATATGTATAACCTATCGCCTATTACATCTCTATCAAGCAGGGGCGCCTAAATACCATAACAAGGTAGTACACAGTAGTTGTATACGTGCGAGCTGGAACTCCGCTTCTGACTGCACAGTCCAGGTACCTACTGTTCCTAACATTGAATCCCTAATGCCCTAAAATGGGGCCTGCTGCACGGACATTGTGGTGTGATGGGCACCTCCTAGGTAAGTACGAGAGTACCTCTTAGCTCCTACAGTAGCGCTATAGAGATAGTTATGTACAGTAGGTACCTAGGTAGGTACTGTGTAGTTGTTGCGACCTTCAGGGCTTTCTCGGCGCTCTCTTCCCCCCATGCACAGCACCACCTTCTCCCAGCACACCCAAAGACCCAAAGACCAAGCCTCCCGCCACCAACTCACTCTCGATATCTCGTTATCGCCTTCTTCGTTCTATGATTCCTACTCTCCGTCCTCTACCCTACGCAACGAGACCTTGTACACTTAACTTCCGCCATATATCTCGCTTCTGTCTCTCTCATCCAATCCTTTTCAATTTTATCTTCTCTTGTTCTTGATTACCTCAATCGCTATTGTGCTTGGTGCAAGATTCCGACGATGGCCTCTTGACGATCCCGTCCCCTCCGCTCTCTATCCGTCTGTCATTGAGCCCTCGAGATCGCGACGAGATGCTTCAACTGCGTCTCAGAATGACGACCGCCGCCAAACCACCACGATTTCAACCACTCCCTCGTCGCTATGGATCCTCATCAAGTACAGCGTCCTCATCTCTCCATGATCAATAACACCCCTCACCTCCCCGCCATCCCGTCGCGAACAGCAAGCAGCACCCCGGTATCCTCCCCTGGTCTCTTTAGCCCTGCGAACCTTCGTCCCAATTATTCTACCTCCGATGCCTCGACGCCGGCTGCTGTGGCGAGCCCTTATCTTCACCCCTTGCAAGGTCATAAAGTGAGAGAGTGAGTTGTCCGTGCCTTTGTCATGTTGAAATGACGCCAGCGGGCTACCAGAACGGACCCCCCGCTCGCCCGATACAGGAAGTTACTCGGATTGCTGATTTATCGCTGTTGCAGAACTCACAAAGCCCTCGTAGATCTCGACTTAATGACCGGACGGAAGTTAATAAATCAATACGAGGTCATAGAAGAACTCGGCCGTGGTGTGCATGGCAAGGTCAAATTGGCGCGGAATCTGGAGAACAATGAAAACGTCGCAATCAAGATCATTCCACGATTTTCCAAGAAGCGCCGTCTTGGAAAAGTTACTGCGTCCCCTCAAGATAAGACCAAGCGAGAGATCGCCATCCTCAAAAAGATTCGCCACCCAAATGTTGTCGCGCTGCTCGAAATTATTGATGACCCCGAACTTAAGAAGATTTACGTTGTCTTAGAGCACGTCGAGCTTGGCGAAGTGGTGTGGCGAAAGAAGGGTCTTCCATTCATTTGCTACTGGGAGAGGAGAATGGTCGAAAAGGGGATGCGTGGTGAGCCAATTACTACAGACGAGGAGGAAAACGAACGTTATCACCAGCTTCTTGAAAGACGCAGAGCGGTTAACAATGCAAAAAGAGCTAAAATGCAGGAGACGCAAAGGGGGCCTGGGGATTTCTGGAGCATTGAGTATGGTGCTGCCAATGAAGATGACTGCTACGAGGCTCAGGCATATTCGTTTCCTAGAGACGGAGACTATACCGCTCAGGCGTCTACAGCAGTTCCTTCTGCTTCTCATCCGGGGTCTAGAGCGGCATCAATAACCCGCTGCTCGAGCCGATCAGCTATGTCTGGCTCCCGCACGAATACTCCTTTGCCCTCAGAGTTCGATATTTCGTCAGTCGATGTCGATGCTGAGAGTGAGAGGGAAATACCGGGCACTCTGCGCTCAAAGTATGGATCGTCAGCGGCTCTGGAAGGGACGATGTATGGTCCCTATACAGAAGATCCCATGTTCCGTGGTCGATCGCCAAGTATGGCCGATTCAATCATGTCTCACATGTCCTCTGTTGACTTCACTTTCCAAACTCACGACTCCTTCTCGGACGACTTCTCCTATGTTCCTTGCTTCACCATTGAAGAAGCTCGTGCAACCTTCCGAGACACGGTTTTAGGTCTCGAGTATCTCCATTATGTTGGCGTCGTACACCGAGATATCAAACCTGCAAATCTGTTATGGACTAGAGATCACAGAGTGAAGATTTCAGATTTTGGTGTCTCATATTTTGGCCGACCCATCCGAGAAGGTGAACCTGACGAATTCGTCTCTGAGTCTGAGGCACGGGACTTTGATGATGACCTGGAGCTGGCTAAGACTGTTGGTACTCCTGCATTCTTTGCGCCGGAGCTCTGTTACACCGAGGTGGACCACGAACAGCCCAAGATTTCGGAACAAATCGACGTATGGTCTTTGGGCGTCACCCTCTACTGTTTAATATTCGCTCGGATACCATTCATGGCCGAGGATGAGTTTCAGATGTTCAAGAAGATAGCTAAGGAAGAAGTATACATCCCGCGCCGGCGCCTTCGACCAGTTGATCCGCAGCATTCCCCGTCGTCAACCTCCTTTTACAGGCGAATTAATAGTGAGCCATATCGAGATGACAACGTCCTAGTTTACGAAGATATCGACGATGACCTTCATGACCTCCTTACCCAAATGCTCACCAAGAACCCGGAGAAACGCATCAGGCTGAAAGATGTCAAGAGGCATCCATGGGTTGTCGCTGACATCAACATGCCTGTCAACCAGTGGATTGATGAAACTGATCCATCGCGCCGCTTTCCCGGTCGCGAAATTGAGGTCGATGAGAAGGAGATTACACGTGCTGTCGTGCCTCTCACGTTGATAGAGAGAGCACGCTCAGTTGTCAAAAAGGCTGTCAGTAAGGTCATGCACGGTGGTCGTACAGAAAAATCGGAGAGCAACAGCCAGACTCGCAAGAGGGCGGCAAGCAGCGTTGCCAGCTCAGCTGGCGAGACACCTCCGAATGCAAGCCCGTTCCCGCTTCCGCTTCTACGAGATTTCCGCCGGAAGAGTATACGGCCTGACGATTACTTCGCCACTGTCAGAGAAACCGAACACCCTCTTTCTCAAAGCGTCAGCGCTACCCCGCATGAGTCTCCGGTTGGAGAGACCTCATCTTCTCCACGACACCAGTTGACTCAGTCAGGTGATGATCTTAACGCCGTAGTCAATGATCCGACTAGTATATTCGATATATTACCAGGTTTGGGTCCTCCGCTCACCTCCTCAACTTCTCTTTCCTCAGGCCGAGGCTTGATTCATCAGCGACACGGGCGGGTCAGGTCGATTAGCAATGCGCAGATCGCATTGGCCCATGCAAAGGAGGCACAGATGACGCCAGCTAGTCCTGCAGTAGGTAGCACAGTTGCAGATGATCCAGTCACCTCACTAAGGAAGACACGCGACGTACGGATACAAGACGACCCTACCAGGTCGAAGTCGGTTGATCGTGGGTTGTTTGCCAACGAAGATAAACGAGCGGAACCTATGGTAGCTGTCAGTACTGCAATGGCACCTGGCAGAATAGAATTGCCCACACGTCCCTTGTCGGTCGATCCAAGCTATGCTGCAAACCGCCTATGGCCGGCGTCTCCCACCTTCTCTCCTGTGGCTCCTCGTAGCTATCAGAATGGTTACCCTAAATCCGACCCAAACATGCATGAAAAGCATTTCGGTGCCCTTGAACCTGATCGGCGGCCTATGACGTCCCATCGAGTCATGCAACTAGAGGGGAAAACACACCCACCAAGGGTATACAACTCGTCCACAGCAGAGTCGCTGGCTCGGGCCCAGCAACACTTTATTCGGCAACAGATTCGTGAAGTCGAAGCACGCGCCAATTATGACGACACCTTCTCTTATAGGATGTCACCCATTCCACTATGCCCTCCCTCGCCAGATGACGAGGACACTATCGTGAATCCGCCATATAGGGTAGACACGGCAGGCACTTTAGCAACCTCCGCTTCCACATCTGCGGGGACTTTATGCACGCCCTTAACTAGCCCGAGTGCAGTAGCTAGTCCCATAAGTATCGAAAATCTACCACAGCAAAGTTTCCGCTCAGATCCCTCGCTACCGGCACTACTTAGTGGCGCGAGCTCTGTATCAGCGGACGCGGAAGGTGACTTTCTACTGAAACCCGGGTCACTCGACCGACCATCCCTTATAGATACGACAGACTCCTTGACGCCACCAGCGTTAGGGAAAGAGCCTGTCGAGGGGTTTCCTCTAAGAGTAGATGAGCAGTACCAAACCCTGCTTCCGCGGACGCCGCATGAACGCAACACTCCTGCCTTATTATCTCCCAACGTCGTGGATGATGACGAGGATAGCGACAGTGATAGTGACGGTGGTCTTACCATGGCCAAACCCAGGAGACGAGCTCTACCAAAAGATCATTCAAGCTCTACGATTTTTGGAAGAGTGGCAAACCCGAAGAGACGAGACACACAAACAAGCATTACCAGTATCGGCAGCACAGAAACTGCTAAGAAAGTTGCCACTGCAGAGCCTTCAAATGGTTATCAATGATACCACGCAATCTCACTCTCCTCAATTACAATCTTTATCTGATCTTAAGGCTACATGGCTGGCGACTCCGCCAGGTGTCATCTATTCAGTTGATCAAGAAAATGTCATGGTCGTATCAAGAGCACAGTAACCAAAGCAAACTTGCTTATAATTTGAACAGTACAAATAGCATTCGAAAAGAGGAGGAAGCTTCGGGTGGTACATAAAACGCCGGATATGGGAATGTGTTTATGCGAGACCTGAGAAAGCTATGACTATATGTCATGGTTATAGAGCACGTCCTATTTCATGAGATACATCAGAGCGAAAGGATTGAGTGTCATCCAACCCGCTCACTTCTTAACATGCTTCTCATACGATCGGCTGCGTTTACGCCTTACATTACAAACAACTATCCGATCCAGATCCTCCGCCTGTAAAAGCCAATTTAAACGGCTTGAATACTTATTGCGGAGTCAAATTACTTCATTTGTGGCATATCGGCGAAGTGGGCAACTTGCATGCAGAAAGCGGGTAGCATTAGGACTGGGAGGGTGGCACTTGTCGAATTCGTGTATAAGTGGCAGTTTGCGCCGATAGACTCTGATCTGTGGAGCGTGCATTCCATTGGAGTTCCTGGTTCATAGGTAGTTTACCTAAAGAAATTGTTCTGCTGTTTAACCATAAGCGCTGTTGTTACCTGATATATTGAAGCGGCCATGGGTGACTGCTAACCCCGTGAACCTCAGCCGAGGAGGAAATCTAAATATCACGAATCCCAGACTGGTAAAATCTAGCTAATTCAATGGAGGCTCGCGTAATCGCGCAAAGCAGTGGATAATTAAGTATTTTAGAAGGAAATCAAGGATGAACTCAGTTGAAAAACTATGTAGTGAGGTCGAAAAAATTGAGGTGTGTATGGCTAAGTCAGTACAATATTGATCACAAAGACCCCCTTATTCATTAACCCCTCACGTGTAATCTAATAAATGATTTACGTAAACAGAGCCACTTACACTGCTTCGATATCATTTCGTGTCTGGTATACGTTAAAGTCTTAGCCGATTTGGCTTAGTAGTCCTATCAGAAAAAGAAAAAAAAGAAACTATAACCTTGAAGCAGTCGCATTGCCTTTCATAGGACGAAACGACCAGTAGATTAGAAAGAAAAAACTTTGTGAGATGTTACTTAATATGTTCTCACGTTCTACCCAGAGGATATCAAACAGACATTGTGTTAATCCATTAAAATCAGGTAACCTAGCTCTGTAGCATTGTGCTCCTTCGAACATGGAGTATCTAACAGAGCGAACAGTTGTTATGGTCTAGCCTGTCGATTGTGTAATAATTTCCTTGGTGTGGTCCGTATAAGCTCTGTTGTTGCACGAAGAGTCTGCCCAACCCTCTTGGGCTAGTCCCTAGCTGTATACATATACGCCCATTGTTTAGAGCGATCGTCACATATCTATCCAAGAGAAGTTTCTGGATAATCGTAGCATGCCCAGCAACCAGTATAGAAAGCTAATGCTGATAATTCGATATCCCAGTTTCCAAAACGACATTATGTGCAGCCATTAGCGCGATTGCTGAAGCAAACATCACCCCCGTTTCCAGATCCATTATCGTGACCCTCACAACTCTCATTGTCATCGGGTCGCGAATAGTAGCATTTTGACCAAGTAGTACCGAAGAATCCGGCTTTAACGTCATAATTGGCCCAAGTCATGCAGCAAATTTGCCCGCCCTGGACCTCACACCTGCTCCTAGGTGCTTGGTTGATCGTTACATAAAAGTTGCATGTATATCCCGAAATACAGCTGAAGAAACCAGCACATAATGCCATAGACACTGCGTTCTACATTCAAATTGCTAGTTAGCACAAAGTGTTATGGGAAATAGCTGAAGAGAGATATGATCCGTAGACTGAAGATAAAAGGGGGAAGAAAAGGAGACATACGCTTTTGCTCCAAGTCCAATATGCGTCCCTACTAGATATGAGGTCCATGGCAGTGACTGGGTGAGCCATCTGAAACAGCCGATGGAAATCCTCCGCCATATCGGGCTCAGATTCGACATACACCTTGCCATGGAGAGCGCCAACGACGGCACCAACTCTGGTTTCGAGTGGAGCGCCGGGAGATAGGTCTTTCGCCAGATTATGGAAAAATGTCTCATCGTAGTTGGTGTATCCAGCCTCGATGTTAAAGCCTGAAAGGTTGGCGGGCGAGTCCGGGAAGACTCTAGAAGCATCAATAGTGACAATTGCCATTGGTGAGCCCAGCTCATCTGAGTCGAAGACAACAGAGTCGCTATCCGCCAATACGACCGAGGCGGCACTCAGAAAAGCGATGGTGATACCAGAAAGCTTCATGGTGACTACTGAGAAATGGGCCGGTATTTTAGCAGCAGGTTAAGTCCGAAAGCTGGGGAACAGTAGGAGTAACAAACTCAAGCAACTTCGAAAGGGACTGTTTATTGAGATCGATAGTGAACTGTGAGGTTGAGGACCGAGTTCAAGAGTGCAGCTTTTCCGTTGATTTATAGATGATCGATCGGGCACAAATACTTAGTTATAGAAAATATCATTTCTTTCGCAATCCGAAATGTATCACGCGTGCCCGTAGAGGATTCTCAAGTACGAGATGTGTAATAATGTGCATTAGTTAGTCCTAGCGTACCACGATATCATTCACATATACTTCAGACAGTATTCTATTTATGAGCGCGAGGCTGAGATCGAATCAGACAAAGAGCAGCGAGACTATTTGAACACGTAGACAACTATGGACATGCACTCGGTCGAATAGGGGTCAAATCCTTCATAGAAATATAGTTGCAATCCAGACACCATTTTGGTCTCTTGGTAGAGATGAGCTGCAGACGGATATGCGTCTTGCTTTACATCGATTCCACTATTTGACTATGGTGTACGATGAAAATAGTCTGAGGTAATTAAGGTAAATAGGCCAAGTTATTTCCTACTCCCTTGTATTACTATTAAACAATAGATGAATGAACGATCATAGCAAATCTGGATTGCCACTTGACCAAACTGAAAATTTGGTAGTAGAACAATACGCAACCAATGCCCTAGATATGTACACCATTCATGGACATTTGATTAAGTTTAGGTGGCGCTTTTCTTTTTATCGCTGATCATTCAATCCATCAATATTCGTTTCATAGTACGAGGCAGGCTCTGTCTATTCCTGTTGAATGAAGAGCCAAAGACAAGATACGAAAGCACACCATTACGTTACACAAGTGCAACTTAGTATCTCCACGCATGAGTGATTGGATCTAAAAGCAAATAGATGGCAACATTGGGTGGGGCATAGGTCGCGTAAAAGATCCAGTAAGGATGAGTAATAGACATTACGCTATTATGTACCATGTTGTTCAATGTTAAATATACTACTCCTCTTACTTGATATAATACGATAACAGCACTCGCATTGGTCAGGTAACTACGGATCTACATTTTCAGGTTACACAAGATAATCATCCAATCATGATCATGTCAGGGCATTGTGTGTTGTAAAGTTAAAGGCGACGATCTTAGTTAGTTTTTAGGCAATGCAAGCAAAGGGTTAGATTACGTAAAGAGGCGTAGAAGCATAGGCAGCAATTAATCCTGACTCCATTTGCACTAGTTAATACGAAAACGTATACTACATTACCTATTTCGAGTCTTTGGGGGCACATTAGGTCGCTGCAAAATAGCAGAATAGAAACCGGAGCGGCTAATGCGCACTCCGCCACCATCAGCTCAACAATGGGAACCAAAGCCGACGCACAACGTCCGAATGTAAAAGAGAATCTCAGAAGAATGCAGAATATATTTCATTGTGGTTTCGAATGAGAGATGTAAGTTGCACAGTTATGGGTAAGAGTGTCACATCAATGATTGGAGAATAAGGAGACAAGACGACACGAAAGCGGCAGTTGCTAGAAAAATATTATCCTCCAAGCCCTTGAACATATGTCCCTATTAAATCGTCGAAGGCGGTATCTTCCTACTAGATTATTCGGTTGATCTTGTTACTTATAGTCACTATGTATACGCGGCTTTACGCTTTATGATGAGTATAGTTAGAAGTAAATGGTCTGCATTTCCAGACGACTTGGGAAAGTTGCAGAAGCCTTCTTGTTTAGTGGACCAGGCCAGCGTCTAAAGTAACACTCTGGATATATTGCCGTACATATAAAGAATTTCCGGTGACGACAAGGTGAGAGAAAGCAGCGAATTTAGAGTCGGGAGGCGTGATTCAACTAACTTACAGTAAAGGCCGGGGTCTTTGCAAGACGCCGACAAATGCCCCACCACCGACAGGCCCCGATTGCACCCCACGTTTCCAAAATTACATCCACCAAAAGCAACCATCACGACTGACTGCTCTTCCACTACCACCACGAAAAGCAATAGCACTCTGCTATACGCCAACACCAGATTGACGCCCATAGCAAAGCCATATCAGGGCATTCCACTCTCGCAAGACAGCGTCGATAAAGCACAAGGAGAAAAAGCACATCACAATGTCGCACCCGAGGATAGAAGAGGTGTCCGACAGCGACGACGACGTCTCGGACCCCAGCGAGGGCGACATCGACGACTTCCAAGACTCAGACATCCTCCGAGCAATACCAACAAAGCCCACCCCATCCCAATCGCAAGCTCGCACCGCCGCATCCATCCCCCAGCAGCAACAACACACTACACAACAAGCCCCTCAGCCCGGCCTACAGCCAGACGACATCAAGGACTACCAGATGCTCTACCCAGTGTACTTCGACGCAACACGGACACGGGCGCAAGGACGCCGCGTATCGGCGAATCTAGCCGTCAAGAACCCCCTAGCGCGCGAGATCGCCAACGCATGCGCCGCACTACGTCTATCGCCCGTATTCGAAGCGCACCGGACACACCCCAAGGACTGGGCGAATCCAGGACGCGTGCGGATAGCTCTCAAGGAAGCGCGGGCGCGGAACCACCCGATCAAGAACAAGCACCACCTGTATATCGCGGTGGCCAAGTACCTGCAGGAGCACCCGACGACGGACGACTCGCCGGCCCTGCGCCAGGGCATACGGGGCATGGGGCTCGGGGGCCTGGGGGGTGCGGGCGACGTCTACGCCGATGGGAAGCCGTGGCCTCGTCCTGCTGTGCCCAAGGGCTGGAAGTTGGGGGAGCTGCTCCCTGCTTACTCGGCTGCTATGACGGGTGGTGGCGTCAGCGAGAATGCGTTTAAGGATATGATGCGCGAGATGCAGAGTCAGGGAGGACCGGGTGGTATGCCGGGTATGGGCATGCCTGGCATGAATGCCGATATGATGAGTATGCTGCAGGGGATGGGCATGGGTGGTGGAGGAGGCGGCGGTCCTGCCATAGGTGGGAGCGAGGGTGGTGGGAAGAAGGGAAAGAAAGGCAAGAAATGAAAGGTCACACTGCGGACCGCAAGCATGATAAACAAAAATTATTCGCGAACCATATTGATCGCTTAGGGCTAGCGGTCTGATAGCTTCACGCGGCATATGTGTGTTACTGAGTTAGATCACACGAATCACAATGAACAGCTCGAACATCACAAGCATGAAGTCAATGTTCAAGTAAAAAGCCAATTAACTGACTTGAATAGTTTCCACACGCTATCTGATGATACAATGCAAAGGGTATCTAAAGTCGTAATGTCTCAATAGAATTGAGCCTGAACCATATCAAACCCTCCGAACTCAGTTCCAGAGGTACCATCTGACTAGTCCAAAAAATTTTTTACAAGTCTTGATTACAAGTCTATACGGCAATGCGTCCTTGCATCCCTTCCCACTCCCGCGATCCCACGATCTGCACCTCGTTACCACTGCCAGGAATTAACTTTCCATCCATGTCGGGGAGATGGATCTGCAACCTCGCAGCGGCTTTCCTCATTTTCGTGTGGTCTAGGTCCTGCCTGCGGCCCTGTTGTTGCCTTATTATGACATGTGTCTTCTGGACCACAGAGTCCTCCCAACTTTTCCAGGCTGCGAAGTCCTCTGCCAGCTTGGCAGCATGATATTGCGGCGACACTCTGGCAGGTCGCCATGCCAGCTTATCCTTAGGAAGATCATTCAAATCAAATAGCGTTGCAGAAGTAACCATGTCAAGTAGCTCGGCCAGTACGTCTTTACCCTCAGCAGTAACCAGGGCTTTCCTCTGCTCAGTAAGGGAAGCAGGCTTCCTTAACGGCTCGGCGAGCCAGTCATACTTCGGTTGTTCGGTCACGCGTGCTCGGCGGTTATCTTCTCTCAGATACCGTACGGCAGCCTGTAGGTTTGCGATGTCGTTCTTGAGGGCATCCATCTCACGAGCAGTAGCAACTGCACGCTCTTGGCCTGCTTTGACACCTGCTGAGTCAGTCGCATCGCCATATGTCCTGCTATCACCAGCTATTTTCTTCCACTTGTCGCGGTCTGCTTCGAGGGTCTTGGCCTCACGGTCTTGTTGCTCGATATCCTTCTTGAGACGATCAACTTGGCTCTGAGCGTCTACTATTTGTGCCTCGAGATCCGACATCCGAGAGGCTTTGGCGTTGGCATCGCGCATGCGCGCTTCAAGAGTTTCTATGCGTAGAGTAGCAGTGCTGAGATTCTCATCGCGCAGGGCAATCTCACGGCGAGCTTGGCTGTGATGCTCCTTGAGTTGACGTAGCTCCTCTTCCGCGTCAACAGGAATGATTTTGAGAGCCTTGAGCTCTTGAGCCCGAAGAATCCAGGGTGCCGGGTTTCGTTCGAACTCTTGGGTTTGTGATAAGTCGGCGCAGACAGCCGCCAGATCAGCAACTTGGTTAGTAAGGGTTCGAATCCTAGAAAGATAGGCAGAGAACAGATCTGACTCTGCAGATGAAAAGACGTTCGTGACCGTCTGCTGTACAGTGGTCTGGACCTCTGGATACGTGAATGGTTCATCGCGCCCCTCAACAGAAAGTAGCTTATGCAAGTCGAGACCAATTGTGCGAGACATTTCTCCTAATTCCCGACTAGCAATCTCACACTGCTCAAAGGCTTCCAAAGTGTCAGGAGTAAGAGCGAGCGACCTCGCTTTGAGATCCTCGAGAGACCGGACTGCTTTCGAGACAATGACCTTGGCGCTGCGCGTCTGGCTAATGACTGCTTCTGCGCGCCTAGCGAAATGCTGCGCAAGTTCATCCTCGTCACCATTGGCTGGCACCATTCTTTGGACCATTTCCTTGGTAACATTGAAAGCTGTGGCCGCTGACTCCAAGTGGCTCTGCATTAGCATTGTCTTCATCTGTACCTCGTCCGCGAAGCTCTCAAGTCCTTCGGAGATATGAACTTCCCCAAGATGAGTCATAAGGGCAATGGAGCGCTGGAGCTCTTCGGCGCATTGCTTCTCCTTAAGTTCATCCCTCTTAAGACCTTCAATCCAGTTGTTTAGAGCTCGTTCAACAGGTTCAAGCTCATATAAAGCAGCTTGATATTTCGCAAATTCCGCCAGAGAGCAGTGGCTAATGCCATTGACGAAGCGATCGCACATTGAAGCTACCCACGTGAGCTTGTCTAAAACATCACAGCCAGCGAATACATCATCCTCGTGCCTAGCATGTACCTGACTAACTCGTTCCTTAATGAAACCATGCAGAAGGTTCGCCTTGAAAGACAGCCGAGTAAATCGTAAGAGGGCGAGAACAGAATCTCTGTCAGTGCTGAAGCTTTCTGGTAAGAAAAGCTTAACAATATCGAGGTGTTGCTGTGCTTCTTGAGCTCCCATTCGTTGCATCTCCAGGTCAATAGTCTTAATCTGAGTCTTGGCAGCGGATATTTGGAGTTTCTGATTAAGATCCATCATAAGCCGGGCGTTGCTATTGAGCTGCTCTGACTCAGCTTCATTGACAGCATGAGAGGCACGCATATCTTCGAGATCTGACTGCAGGTTTGTAACAAGTTCTCGGAACCGGGATAGCGTGTACTCGAGGTCTCCGATAGCATCGTCTTTCTCCACTGCTCGCCGTGCTTGTTCAGTGATAATATTGTCTTTGAAGTCAAGCTCTTCTTGCATCTCTCTCTCGTTCTGGACATGATTCACCTCGAGTTCATCGTTGATTTCCTTCAAGGCTTCAAGATCTTCAATCACGGCTTTGAGTTCCTGAATTTGCTCGGACTGTTGTAGTTTCTCGTAGCTTAGTTGTTCAATCATAGCTTCAGCTCCTAGGTTGTCATCAAGTTGTTGTCGTAGGTCCTCTGCTCGCAATTCAGATTCCAATAGCTTCTCCTTCGCGATTTGATACTGCTCTTTAATAGCTTCAAATTCTTCTAAGTCCTTTTCTAGAGACTTGATTTGGGCCTTGTTCTCCTCATCTTGCTCCTGGGTGATATCTCGAAGTCGAATCAGAGCTTCACGCAGCCGCTCGTTGTTTCGCTCCATTTGTAGCCACCCAGTGCTTGCCCTTTCTTCAGGCGACATACCCTGCGAGTATTCATTGTTTTCTTCTCGCAAAATCTCAGCCTCCAGTTCTAGCTCTTCTGCTTTTTGCTTCAAGGCCTCGAGCTCGACCTTAAGAACTTCAGCTGTTTCCTCGGCCATCTCGCGGTCCAGGGTCGCCAATTCCATGATTGAATCATGCTCTGCTTGTAGTTCCTCGACTTGGTTGAGTCTCTCTTCTGCCTCCTTCAATTGCTTTCGTAGCGTAACATTCTCCTGTACCGTCGTTTGAAATTTGCCTTCGATCTTCTTATTGATAGTCTCAAACTTGTCGCGCTGCTCTTGAATCCGCTCCATCTCTTTGAGTCTATCACGGTCCTCTGCTCTTTTCCGCTCGAGAATCTTAAGCTTTGTCTTCAAGTCCTCATTCTCCCTGCTGATAGCATTACTCGCTCCAGTTCTAGTTGTTGAACCGCCCGTCCCGGGCGTTCGAGTTGCTGCGCTTGCTGGTGTTTTGGAAGCCGCAGAAGTACCGCCGGTTGTGAGCTTCTCCAAGGCTCGCGTTCGAGAGCGTACCGGGCTAGTCGTTTGTTCTCCATCGCTCTTAAAGGGGGAACTAATTCCTGACCTGTCCCCAGCTTCATTGGCTGAGGTGGATTCACCGGATAGCACCCTTCCGCCCGCAGGTCGATTGAGTCGCTGCCCAGGGCCTGTCGATACCCTTGCACCCGCAGGCCTTGTGACGCCACTGGCTGTCTTTGTAGTTGTTGGAGCAGAGGCAGAGGGTCGTCTTTTCGCGCCAGCCGCAGGAAGTGCAGGTGGACCCATATTCGTCCTGACCCCAATCGAAGGTCGAGACTTCGCTCCAACGCCCGAGGGCCGAGCATTCGAATTCGATGGTGTACCAGTTCGTGACGTGGCCGTGCTCGAGGGCGCGGTAAAGAGTTGTTTCGTAGGCGACTTTATGGGTGACTGTGACTGACATAAATGTTAACTTGACTATTTGACCATAGGAAGAGCATAGTACAACACACCCTAACCATACTGGACGGACGGGATGCGCGTGGCACCGGGCTCGGACTAGGAGCGTTTAGGCTCATTCGCTTCCCCAGAGACGGGTCATTGATAGAGGCTGGCCGTCCCATTGTGCCAGGGGCGACGGTGCTCGCTCTAGATGACACCCTGCGAGCAGGGGCGGCTGGTTTCGGGGGAGGGGGGGCAGCCTGCAAGATGGTGACGGTCGTGGGCCGCACAAACATGCCCCTGGCGGGCGAGCACTCGAAGTATCGCTCGCCCTGGACGGCGCCGTCGTTCTTGCCCGAGTCATCCTCGAGCTCGACGCCGACCCAGTCGCCGACGGCGAAATGGGTCTGGCCAACGAAGCGGACGGTGGCATAGCGGCCGTCGCTTAGTTGGATGTACTGCCCAACTGCTATATCGGACATGTTTGCTCTACCATCGGAACTGGAACTTGTGCTGAGTCGGTTAGTGCATGGCAAGCGGCCTCGGAGCGGGCTGTTTGATGCTGGGTATATACGACTCCAGCCGGCGCTGCTTGGCTTAATGTTTGAGCTTGCGGATTGCTTTGTTCTAAGTGGAACGCGTCTTCAACTTATTCGATTACGCGACTTGCACAAGTCGGTGCCATACGGTATGGGTTACGCTTCATACTGTATTATCATACACAGTGGCCTAGCTCCACCCTGTCCCCTGAGATGACTTATATGTGAAATCGATATATTGCTTATTCGTACTCAATCTTGCGGTAACATTCTCATACGTTCTCAAACAGCATGCTTCTCTTTCCTTTCACATAGAGCTTAGGACACATATGCACTTTTGACTCTTACATCGCACTTTATTTTGTCTCCTTAACCCTCACAACGGACTCGAGAAAAGTAGAGCAAAGCGTAATAATTCAAGCTACGTACAAGTGCAATGCCTATCTGACATCCCATTATCCAAGCTCCCAGAAACATAGATACAATAAGTCGAAAGTTGAAAGTCATACATGCCGTTACATCCCTTGATGATTCGAATAGGTTACCCCAGAGAGTTCCTTGAATCCTAAGACACCCCTAGTTATTTTACCTCCTTCATTGAAGCCCCGAATTCAATAGTTCATAAAACCCATAAACGCCCAACCTCCCAAAAGGGGAGAGGTGAATCAAATCACATATTTCCAAAACCAGTCGTAAAACTCCCACCGCGAACCCACTCAGCAATCTCGAAGCCCAGCCTTCGCTCGAGCTTCTCGTCCACGCGCGCCCCGTCCGCGATCCGGAGGACCATGATCCCCGGCCCCGCCATCTCAACGCTACTACTACTGTTTCCAGCTCCGCCACCACCACCCTGACGCTCCTCGTCGGCGGTAGTCCTCTTGACACAGACAGTGAGGTCGGCGCCCACGATGCCGCGCCACAGCGTCGCCACCCACTGCCAGTGGTCGTCGGCGCGGTACGCATCGTTGACGTGCAGGGCACCGGCATACCGGTCCGAGAACGTCAGGCTATAGCCATCTGAAAGGATAGCAATGGGTAGCCTAGGCGGCGATGATGTGGTGTTGCTTCTAGAATTAGCTGCGCTGTTCCCATCACTACCACCGTCTGCACTAGCTGCTTGTTGTTGTGGTGATGGGTAGCTTGTGATATATCGTATGAGATCCTCCGACGTCTTGTGCCACTTAAGCATACGCGCCACATAATTTGCGATAGGGCTGATGAGCGCCGACGTTTTCTTCTGTGCTGCTGTACCAATGCCGCTGTTAGTGGTACCACTATTTCCTGGATCTCCTTTAATGTTGTTGTTATTGTTGCCGCTTGCGTTGTTGGGGGTATCCCCGTTCGCCTCGGCGCTGCTGCCGGCGTGCGGTTCCGGGCTCGAGTGCGCAATGGAAGTACTCGTATCCTCGGACCACACCTTCACGGCAAACTCCGCCGAGACCGACAATGCTCTCTCGATCACAGCTGCTATTTCTTTCAATAGGGGCGTCGGCGCGCCCTCCACGGCGATGATGGGCCCCCGTGTCTCAAAATGCGGACCGCCTGGGCCGGGCGCTCGCAGGGGTGGGCTAATGGAACGCAGAATCTCAAGCTTGAGCAGGAATGACCATTTCTGCGGCATGGGTGATGCCGGAGGGGGCGGCTGTGGTTGTCGGACGAGACCGCCTCCCGGATTCGTAATGCCCAGGCCAGTAGTATGGACCTGCTGCGGTTGAGCAGAGGGCATGCCTTGTCTTATTCCTTGTTCTGAGTTCATCATTTGTACTTCGTGAGTCGGTGTCTGTAGCGGCGGCAATCGGAGTGACTCGTCAAATCCACCATTTGCTCGATTAGGAGTCGCCGATACCGGTTGATATGGCATGGCTTGCCGAGGCGGTGGTGGAGGTTGCATATGAGGGTTACTTTGATGGCTCGGATGACTCGAATAATGTCCTGGACGGTGCGGCATGGGAGGTCGTGGAAGATGTCCCGGCCCGTAACCGGTAGCTGACATGGGCGTGACACTTACTGAGGGCCGCTGCTGATATCGAGCGTCAACGGGGACATAACCCATGTGCGGAGATCCGGGCACGTAGACCGGTGGGCCATTATAGCGCCGGCGTTTTGCGTCGGGCGGGATCCCAGAGTGAGGACCAGTCACTGGTGACATCGCGGAGTAGTCCTCCTCGATGTCCCTGAGAGGTGGTTGCGGATACCGCCGAACGTGGCCGTCTACAGGCATACTGCTGCTACTTGAAATGGACCCATGCCTCGAACGGTCGTTATTCATGAATGGTTGCATATTCTGCGGTCGCTTTGACGGTGGAGGTGACGCCACGCCAAAGGGTGTCGTAGGTGTTCTAGGCGTAGCGATATAGCGGCCGCCGCATTTAGGACAGCGTCCGGGGGGGTCTCCGCTGGAGGTTGTCGGTCTACCGTTGCCGCTCTTACCCCCTCGTCGGGGCTGATAACGGTAGCCGGGATACTGGCGTTGGTGGCGGATCTTTTCCTCTTCGGCAAGCTGCTTCCACTCGTTCTTGACGCTCTCGGGCTGTTCGCGCCACTTCTCGCCTATGAGCTTGGATATCTCTGGGTTGGCGAGGCCCGGGTGCTGAGCGGCAAAGTGGCCTTGCCAAGCTTGTCGATAAAGGATGAATGCTGTTGAGGAGGCAAAGAGCCACGCACAAAGGTTAGCCAGGCTCTTTTCTTGTGTTGTGTTGTTTTGTTTTTGTTTGCCTTCGGCTTCTCGGCTTATTTGTGAATGGAGAGTTCGAACATTTGAAATCGTTCGTTGTGTATAAACACAGAAAGAAATTTGGACAATAAGCCAAGGTCTCATCCCCTTTCATGTTTTACGCCATCCGTAAGACACAAAACGGAGCTGCTTAGACAAAGAACCATATCCGAGTTGTCACCTCGGGATCGGAACTTTCAAGGTCCGGAACGCGATAATAACTGATGAGCAACTAAGAAAGGGGGGATAATCGAGAGGCGGTAAATGAGAAAGGGTCGACAAACGATAACGTGGGACTAGGTCCCGGGGAGGTAGGGTAGGAGCAACAGGGTCAGTGCCAGTTAAAACGATAAAGACTGAAATACATACCATTTCGTGGTCTAGGTACCTTGGGTGCTTTGGCACACAAGCATATCAACTCCCGTGGTCCATTGCCTCTTGCCGTAGTTGGGGTATAGAGACTCAATCTTGCAATGTCTGATTGGTTTGCCTCGTCGATGTCAATGGATTTTGCTCGCCGCTTGTTTCTTGATCCGTCGTACTCCTCATCGTGTTGGACGCGAGACAGGGATCCTAGCGTCGGTGGAAGTGGTGGCTTCGCTGTTGCCGCAGTTGCCAGCCCTCCCGGCATCATCACTGGCTGGCTCTGGGGTCTTCTCAGCGATTTTGGATCGTTCTCGCTTGTTGATAAGTCAAGAAGAGGCGGGCGTTGAGATACTGATGAGACTCGCCTGTCGGCTGAGGGTGAATATTGGGGCGAAGGGACGTAGGGAGGTGATGAAGAGGAGGTGTAATGGTCACTAGAGACGCTGGCAGTGTCGGCCATGATCTCGTTAAAGTAAATTGGTTGTTATTTTGCTTAGGGTGGCGGATGGTCTAGTAGTGTTGCAAACGGTGAAGGTCATAGGAAGGTAGATGTGGTGGAAAGGGGGCGGGTTCAAGCATATACAAACACTGATAAGGTCTCAGAGATCGAGCTTCAGTCAACAAGCTGGCTAGATCGAACGGAATGTATAAACCTCGATTTCTTGTCTCTGTTTTTTGTTTCTCTCTTCGATTCCAAATAGAGATTTATGGGCGAGAGACGAGAGCAAGACAAGAGGATGGTTAATCGTAGATTAGGCAGATTCTGTTTATTGTTCTCTGATGCTTGCTCTTGTTCTCTGTGTAGAGCCTAACAAGTACATAGAGCCATATGAGACAACAAGAACAAGAGGAAGGGTAGGGTTGATTGGGTGAATAAACTGATGAGCGGTTGTAAAACAGGACTGGAGGTGCAACGATAGGTCCAGTTACAACAACAAAAAGTAGACTAAGTGTTTGTCCCGACTGAATAGGGCCGACAAGATTGTCTTCTTGGGCCCTCTTTCTTCCTTCTCTTTTGTTCGTATCAAAGAGAGAATTGTCTATCCGCTATAGTCCTGGGCACAACAATAAGGGTCATGAAAAGATACTGTGTAGGAGAGTAAGCCACTAAGGTATGCACACAGCACACGCCTCTCATTTCATTGAATGAACGTACGGCCCCTCATCTCTTTGTTCTCTCCGCCATCCTGTCATTAGCCCAGGTCTCCTCTCGTATCACAAATATTATAGTGTCGCTGAGTATTAGTCATTATAATCGTGGCAGGTAAGTGATTTTCACGCTGTAGCCCCTCCGGTCGTCTCATTCTTCTTTGTCTATATCTCTAATAACGACTAAGATATAGATGCTATGTCATATTCATGCTAGATAATTAGGTAATTCTCCCACACATCAACTGATTAGGGAAATCTCAATACCTGTCCTCATCCTGGAACTTAGAGCGAGTGATTGCGTTGGTAGGGTCATTTGACCTGGGCACCTCTCATCATATAGTGATATAGAAGCCTGCCTGCCTAAATGTCTCGGGAGTCACACTGACCTGCTGCAGACATGACATAGTGAAGGGGGAGCTAAGGATTAGTGAGGGGTGAGGCATGGTCCGTGACTTATTCTTTGTCTCATAGCGTTTGCAGCTGGGTCCAAGTCATTACTAAGTGACTGCTTCTCCCGCCCATCCTCGTTTCTCATATGCCCACTTTGCACAGGAAAAAATTATTTTCTGGTGAGTGACAGCAGTGAGAAACAAGGCAATGAATGTTGGTAAGTACTTAAGGATGTCATGTAATGGTTGTTACCCAGTTGCCATACACTCAAGTTAGCCAGGAGAGATCTCTGTAGAGCCGCAAACAGATTGATGGACATGTATGTATTTATGTAAGCAAAATCCGTGCGCATTTCGCGCGCTATTGTACCGTAGGGATGAGTTAGAATACCGATATTATTCGTTTTCATACGAGTTCGAGAAACTCCCCACTCACTGGAATGCTGGTTGTACTGGTTGTATCTCGCAGTACTTAAGAGGGTTTGACAAAGCCAATTATAAAGCCAACACGGATCCCGTCCTTCGACCGAATCTGGCCAAATGTGGTCAACCCTCATGTCACCTCTCTCTGTATGTACCTAAGCAACGCGTGTGTGGCATATCCTAGGTCGTTGGTAGCTCATCTCTGAGTATCATTCTTGCATAGTAAATGAGTGACATGAATAGAATAATTGAATCATTCAAGACAAGCCATCGAAGAAGATCATAAAAGACATGGCCAATACTAGGTAGTTTAATGAGCAACTCCGAAACCCCTCCCGCGTCCGTTCGCCGTATTTTAGTTGGTTGCCTTGCCGGGAAATTGTCCGCCCCGGCTTCGCCATGCCGTGTACGACTGAAGAGTACAATACCTACATCATAGGAAACTAATACAGCATGGTTCTTGGAACTTGGCCGCAACATACTCATCTCCTGTCCCGGGTTCTATCCGAGACCCTTTACCCGATTTCTATTACTAATTCTTACACTGTTGGACTTTTTTCATTACAATCATGAGATGAAACCCCGCCCGGTCTCACCACCCAACAAATCTGCACTGCGTCGCGCATCAAGGAACAGTTCCTCGCACTCAGCTACATCCTTGATATCAATCTGGTTGCGACCATTGACGCGAGCAAGGATGCTAAAGAAGGTATTAGTAGAAGTTGAGCGGATAGATGCATAGGGGTCAAGGAAGAGTGACATATGAGCGGATTAGGGGGGAGCGAAATTAGCACAACATACCTTGCTGGAGTCAACAGTTGGAGGCAGTATCGGAGACTGATACGCACGCCGTGCTCCGCAATCTTATTGATTGCAGCATCCGTTATCTGCAGGCCCTCCGTAGTCGTGCGGATACGCACAATCCTCTTGATCTCGTCGGCATCATACGGTGTTGTCGGGATAATGAGAAGGCGGGCCAGGAAGTCCGGAGGAACACCATGCGCAGCTACCAGCCCATCCGTGCCTCGGATTGTGCACATGCCCCGGTTCGACGCTAGAACGACGATTGGGGAAATGGACATTTCTAGGGCGCGGTTGAGGTATGTGAAGCATTCGATGTCCAGCATATGTGCCTGTAGTGTTGGCGTTAGCGACTATAGCTACACGTTTCTGATACAGGTACAATAGACCAGCACTCAGATAACATACCTCGTCAATGAAGAGGACACCGGGCACAAGCTCCGCTACGCCCTGATCAATGTACTTGCTGACGACTTTGTTGATCTCGCCCCGTAACTTGTCAGTAATCTCCGTCATCTTAGGCTTCATCAACTGGCCCATCATGCTCATAATATCCTGTCCTCCTTGTGGCCTAGCGTTCGCAACATCCAAGTCGTGAAGCGTGACGTCTTGTACAATCTCCTTCTTCTTGTGGACCTCGCCCTTGGGAATAGGCACGTATTCTTCCGCTTCGAGGTCGAACTCCGTAGCATAGGCATCCGATCGGCCAACTCGTTTACACGCACCCGTGTTCGCCTCTATGTAAATGACGTCGCCCACTGTGACTCTCTCCTTCTGAATCGCCTCGTATATGCTAGGATCTAGGCGCAGTTTCTTCTGGCCCTTGGCGCTCTTCAAGCCTATTAGAAGAGTGCTGATGGTCTTGCCGTAGCCGCCAAGCGGGTTCTCCGCCTCCTCGGGTGTGAGCTCCGTGACTTCGCCCTCGTAAACCTCCTTTGTCTCGCGCACTTTGAGGCCGATGGCTCTCCGGAAGTTCTCCATCAGCATCTCCGTCTTCTTGACTTCGGACGAGTATACCTCGCTTCCGACGATAGGGCAGAAGGGAATCTTGGTTCCAAGCTCGTGGCTGAGGGCGAGCGCGAGAGCGGTCTTTCCAGTACCAGGTCCTCCAGCGAGTAAAACACCCCGTCCCGACATCTTGTGTGCTCGGATTAAGTCGACAACTACGCCAGCAGCCTGAGAATCAAAAGTCAGCCACATCCACCAGTGTCCTTGATCAGATCACCTTGTTTTACCTCTCTGGCCTGTTGTTGGCCGACGAAACCGCCGGCCTGCTTCTCTGCGGTGCCATCTGGCTTGAGTCCCAAGCCTTTGATGTGGGTGTGGGAGGCGGTGCGGTTGTCGCGATTATTGCCCTTAACTTCGCTGATTTGCACCATCTTGAGCGAAGGGACGTCGGTCGTTCGGTCAGTCAAGAATCGGGGTTTTCGAAGATAGATAGTGTTTGTGATTCGTGATTCAATGTGTGTTGTTGATTGGGAGATGTACGGTGGCTAAGGGTTGTTGGAAGGCTGAGAGGTTGGTTCCCTTAGCTATGGTCAGAAGCTTGGAGCTTCTCAAGTCGCGAACTTTTTTGTGGCGCGACGTAGGGACAGTATGAATACAGTGTTAACACACTATGTCTTACAACACTGCTATCATTTTCTCGCATTATCATTATTACACTGCTTCGTCAGCACATCTACAAGAAGATGCATTGCAACCTAGGTATCTTAACAGTTCTATAAACCTTTCAGTATGAAACCAGTTAATATATTGTCATGTGTCTCGTGTTGACAACCACATCACCAGCGCCGTGTGGATTAGTGTTAGTGTTATGAATATACAATATCACGAGATAGAGATAGAGTAGTAGTCTCGAGTTTCGTTTCGATATCTTTGTTTAGATATTATAGGTGTATATCTTTAAGTACCTCTCTATAGGTTGAATACTCTATAAGCCTGATCCATTATCTCATAACTCCCATATCAATACCCTCCTCCTGATCCTCAAGCTCTCCCCCTAACATGGGAACGCTTTCAATCCCCCCAGGTCCCATAGCTGCAGCTCTCTCGACATCTACATTATCCTCACTTCCCTTCTCATTCACTGCACCACTCTTCCCAGCGGCTACCCAAACTGCTCCAGCGATGATCATCGCGCAGCCAGTAGCGCTCACCCAGCCCATCGTCGTCCCCCAGACGAAACGGTCAAAGCCGGCTGCGAAGAGCATCTGGGTGTACGTCATGGCCGTAGCCCTATTACTGCGTTCGATAGCTAGGCCCTTCGTTATGAGAACCTGAGTCGCGAACCCGCAGAGAGTGATCAGCAGCACAAAGCCCCACTGGCGTATCGACGAAGGGAACGCAAGCCGGAGGTCAGGCTGTCCGATATCGAGATACGGCGACAGAGATAGCACAGAGACCGACACGATCAAACACGCCGCGCTGAAGTAGTTTACGGATATGAGCGTGTGTGCACGTGGCCCAATCGCGCGGAGTGTTGTAAAGGCAACAGAGGTGCCTAGGACGCCGAGGAGAGCAAAGCCTATAGCGCCTATACGTTCGGAAGTCGTAGGCGTGGGAGAGTCGACGATTGCTGACCCGGTTGTCCCTGATCCCTGAGTCGCCATCGCCGTTACATTCGCGATGGCCTCCAGGGCCGTCGCAACTGCCCCTTCCTCCGGGACAGCATTCGAAAACAGGCTCGTAGGCCTAGTTATCAACACGACACCTCCCAGCGCAAGAAACGAGGCCAGCTGTTCGGTCCGTGTATATGGATCCCTAAGGAAAAGATGGCACCAATAACCTGCCAGGAGCGGAGCTAAGAAGGTTATCACAGTCGCTTCTGCAAGTGGTACTGCAATATTGAGAGTCAGTTATTGCTATTTTGAGTATGATTTGCAGGTGTTCTTGCAGCCTGAAAAGCTTCAAGACAATAACGATATCCAGGATGGATAACAGATTCTACGCTCTTAAAGTGCCAAAAAGCGAGAAGAAGATTATGTTCAGAAGTGCTTACAGTACTGAATCGAGTACCACATCCCATAGATGCCACAGAAGCCCGCGATTCCACGTGGCACGAGCAGCGGCCGAACCTCTGGGCTACCAAGTACACCATATGGGATTTTTTTCTTGATGATGTAGAGTGTGCACACGAGACAAGTTAACAGCATACGCCATAACAGAAGCTGCATGGGATGGAGCTTCGTATCGGTGTCACCCAGCTCGAGAATCCGAGCGAAGAGGTTCATTAGTGCCCCGAAGAATTGTGCGCCAAAAACGAAAATCGGGGCTTTGTGTTTTCTCCATTGGGAAACGCAAAATGTACCGATATTTGTGCGTCTGGAAGGCGGTCTCGATGTTGCATTTGTGGATATTGTAGAGGGTGGAAAATGACTTTGAGAATGTATCATCGGCGACGCGGGTCCGTCTGGAGGGAAGGGAATATATCGGTCATTACTAGGACCCAACAAATCTGCATTTACATTCGGTTGTTTGTTGTCTTCTGTATGTCGGTATGATGTTGGTGAAGCAAAATCATCTTGTGCGTGTTGCGACTGTTCGATGTGACCTTTTGTCCATTCAAGTTGGTCTTTTGTTATTGATGAAGTCATATTTAATTAGAAAAGGTAGTCTATATCTTCAGAAACAATCTAATCACAAATTAAGGCAGGAAACCATAGTTCCTAAAAATGCACCTTGGGCAGACAAAGAGAAGGTCCTCATGGGGGCTGGGTATAGTCAAGTATTCTAAGGAATGGTGGTTACTACATACACAGTAACTGAGGGAGATGCTAATTGAATCATGATTCATCAGCGAGCCAGTTGATTGATACCTGTTGTCTAGAACCACCGCTGACCAGCTCAACAACTCAAAAAGGTTATTTGCAGAACCTAAAGCTCGCGGAAGACCGGATGTGATACCCACAGGATATCCATATCCGATGCCACACGTTGACTACTTACATTTGTGTTGGTTGGATGCGCCTTGCGGCTCTCGGAGCACTCAGGTCTTCAGCACCATCATTTCTGCATCTATAGGTTGCATTACCGTGGTTTGAGGTTCCTGATGTGCGGCAGGGTTGCCGAAATGGTACCGAACTTTTGAAATACTACGCCGATATCGCCGGATGGAAGGAAAGTTGGTACCTAAGGGTCAGACCAGTGGATGGGTTTACCCCGCGTGAGCCATGGGATCGCGAACTCCAAACTGTGGGACCATAGTATAGCGGCGACAACATGGAAATAAGAGATATAATTTGGTGAGTGGTATCAAAGTCAGTCTCTTGCTGTCTCTCCAGCCCAACGTGAAAATGCAACAGGGGGTCTTTGTGATACCGATGAATCACCTCGCATATTTGGAGGCAATTCGCGAGGTGTTGCTCGCCACTTTTGGGGTTGTTTATGAAATGGCAAAAGGGTATGTATCGATGCGAGACAAGCTGCGCCCTAGCTACTATGTGGTTGTCCGGGTGTTGTTATTGATTTGGTTCGTTGTAAATATCCTTAGTGAAAGCAATCTGGTATACGCCCCCCAAACTCCGTTGCTATGCATAAAATAGAGCCGATGTGAGTCGTCATTTTAAAACGGACGAACTCCAGAAAAGAATTGCAGTAGGTCACACATCATTTCGCACCGATCTTTCTCTTCTTTGCGCCGGAGCCGCGAGATGAGGTCTCAGCACCCAGCTCCTTCAGGTCCAGGTCATCGTCCAGATCAAGAAGCTCATCATCCTCTTGCTTTGTGGTGCCCGCGTCCTTATCCCTGGCGGCCATATCTTTCATTAGAGCATCGTCGTCTTGGTTGAAGGTCTTTCGCATCTCCTTGATAGTCTGCCGCTTCTCTATCATGGCCTTGACTTTACCTAGGTATTGCGGATTGCGACGCAGCGCGAATTCGAAGTCATCAAACTTGAGTTTCTGACGGCCCGCGGCCTGGGCATGGCGACTCGCTTCGAAGCACACACCTTCCAGAAACTCCGTCACGATCTCATCTAGCACACGCACCGTCTCAGGGATAGGGTCGCGGACGTCACCGTACGCATAGAGGAGGGCAGAAACTAGATTTCGAAGCGGATGTTAGAAGTTATACAGAAAGGAGCACCGTGAAATATTTGAGTGAGACAGAACAGCTTACTCTCTTTGGGATTGAAGGTCTCTTTGCCGACGTGTTTACCAGCACGAGCGCGAGGCTCCATCTCGAAGTTGCGGGAAAGCGCCGATTTGCTGACGATGTGCCTGCCGTAGCTTGTATATATGCGCGCTGATCAAACTCTAGAAATTGTGTGATATCGTGTTCAGAAACTCGATTAGTATTTGTTGAGTTGGGGATGTTGAAATATGGTAAGGCTAAGATAGCTGCAACAGCATTTAGAGGACCTAGGTGGAAGCCAAGTTTTAGTGGGGCTCATGGTGTTAGCTGGATGGAAGGTAGGTGCCTATGTAGGTAGCCTGGCCGACTTACTAGCTTAAATCTTGGGTAACCTGCACAGGCAACCTGCCACCTACGTAGTACGTCAGGTAAACCTCCTTAGGTGGTTTGATCTGGCTTTTGGGGAAGACTGCCCACCGTCGCAGCCCATATTCCAAGTCGCGGTTGCGACACGATAATTAACTGACAAACACACGGCGAATCCACAAATCTTCTACCTCGTACTGCTTGCGCTGTGTTGCAGCCCCTCAGCGGCCTTAGAAAATGGTATTGTCTGTATTAACGGTCTTGTCTTTGCAGCTCTGCTAATTGCTTATCCCAGTCTGCGCTTTTCAACTTCCAGAGCCTACTGCTCGTCATCCTCCTACTCATCTGCACAAGCGCCTATGTCCACAACCTCTTCCCGACAATACTAGACCGTAACAAGCAGGGGTATGTTATTCGAGCTCAGGCGAGTCGAGCCGACTATTACATCCGGAACTCAATACGGGTTCACTTGACACATCGAGGTAGTACTGGACTGATTGCGAGTATAGGGTGATGGGCATATTCTGGAAGGCAGCACGGATAGGCGAGCGATTGAGTCCATATATAAGCTTATGTTGTCTCTTCATGGCAGTACGATACCCGTTACGCATATATCCACGAAATCGCTCCAATCTCAGACTAACGATTTGACGCTTAGGTCTCCATGGTTATTGGCACCTAGATAATTCGTCGCCTTTACGGTCTGTTTCACCAGCGGAGGAAAGGGGGAGGGGCGCGCAAAGGAGTTTTGGCAAATCTTTTGGGGAACAAGGCATTTGTGAACTGGGTCATGAAGGCATCTTTTGGGCGCTTTGCTCATATGGCTACTACTATAGTCACTTTCTACAGCCGGATAACACGTTTCACGATGATCATAGAGTTCTGCTGGTTATCGGTATGAGTCCGCTACGGAAGACCGTCGCACTGATGTTGCCTCGTGTAACAGCTCCCCGTATGCCTTGAACTACGCGCCGGTTATGCTTCAGAGGGTTTATGCCTGAAGTAGATCCCGACAACGCTCGGTGTCTTCGGCACGGATCTACGATTGCGTCCGGGGTGATCAATCATAGGCTGAAGGCCCATTGCTACGTAGCAGCATATAAGGTAGCATTTATGGATGCTACAGGTAGTGAAGGTATCAAAATGGAAGCTTGGTTTGCGCTCATTGCGCGTATCCAGCCTTATAGTCTTCCCATACGAATATTGTGTGCAACCCACCGTGTAGTGAGCTCGGCGTATGTCACTCCGATTTTGTCGGGGATGGATAACAACGAGTCTGCTGGCGTCGTCGTACGATGAACATGCATGCGTGTGTTTGCTCGCAATAGCTCTTGCTTATCGTTAAGAGGGACGGCCCGAATGTTACAGCGAACTTGAGACTACAGGCACTCATTAAATTATGATGTTAACCTCGGGCGAGGATGCCCGAAGTAGACAGCTATTGTTGCAACGTTGCCGTAGGATAGAAAACGATAAGCTCATGAATGCCAGAGTGTTGCTAGTCTTCATAGGCCAGTATACCAGCAACATGCTCTGTTGATGATGACGCAGTGGTGCTATATGATCTGATTCCGACCTATCCATCATACGTCGTGATCAAGGGCGCCTTAGCGAGTATGCGAAAGAAGTATACCAATGGTGTATAGCCCAGTATACATATAAGCAGGGGCAGCCTTGCCAAAATGGAGATGTTGAGTAAGGCGTACTAGGCTCTGTTCGCAAGATACCCTATCCATGACCGCGATGCAAGATATGGAGATCTTTCTGATATGATGATATAGGTTAGCTCGCTGATTACTCAGTAGACTATCTGGTATGCATTTGACATGACTTGGTGATCTCGGAGTTAAGAGCAAAGGGGTTATCTTTGCGTTGTTCATGGTACATTTATAGACTAGTTAGGTAGATTCAACATGAAGTGAGGATCAGCAATCATGCATGCATAATTCCATGCCAAGTCGCGCGGTTCAATTCTGTAAGTATATAGCTATTGTGATAGTACTTATCGTATAACTTGCCGAGTCCTACATCTGCAGTCATCAATTCACACGAGATTATCCGTTCATGCAATTTGACTAAGTGCATTTGTCTCTCTCGATGCACTGACATAAAACTTTTCCTCCCACACTATACACTAGTGCTAAGTCAGAAGTTGTGTGTGTGTGTCTGTGTGTGTCTGGCTAGGATTTCTTGAGCGAGCCCCCTTCCTTTCTTCCCCCGCCGGTTTCATTCCTGTATGTTAGGCAAACCTGAAACGACGTCACACTCGACTACTATGCATAGAACGCGCCCAAACTGCAGCATCCCCTCGGTTACACGACGCGAAGGAGCCCCCGGCAGTTGATTTTCTAGAAAGATTTTGTTGGAGTACCTAGGGTAGCATACCATCCTCCTGCGGCTGAGGATTATCGACTAAAATAATCCGAGGCTGACGATAGACGACAACATCCTGAAAAGCAACGCGCCAAAGCTCATTT
The DNA here is from genome assembly GCA_022385715.1 of Xylaria cubensis. Classification (NCBI taxonomy): domain Eukaryota; kingdom Fungi; phylum Ascomycota; class Sordariomycetes; order Xylariales; family Xylariaceae; genus Xylaria; species Xylaria cubensis. Next base: position 74,955 of record MU279011.1, on the reverse strand, counting down.
CAGACTGAGGTGGCAGTATGAAACGGTTGGCTATGGTTAGGCTGCTAGTGTTTGCTGTAGATTGTAGTTGCAGCTTAGTATAATCGAGCCTCCAATAGATTGCTCTCGTAACCTAGGACGAGGCAGCTAGCCGGCTGTCTTGCCTCCTGCGAATGCTGTGATGCTGTGGCTCGCGTATGGTCATCTATTTTTAATGGCACAACTCCTGGTGAAAAAATTCTTCTCGACATTCGAATACTACCTATCAGAGTGTGGTAGATGTAGCGCTGATTCCTTGGTTTCGCTCTTCGTTTCATTCCAATGGACAACATGTCGTCGTCATGGCCGACAAGTCGGCTAACCTGAGTCGCGCACCAATCTGGATTAATAACTATCAACCTATGGCAACCCATTTTGATGACTGTTACATTTTATGGCAATCCTAGTCATCGCTACCTAGCCATATGGGTTGTCCGGCATTGTGGAGAATCGCTCGGGATTGAACAGGGTAGGAACATCTTGCAGCTGCAGTGCTTCGGTAAATAGAAACATTGATTTATTAGCTGGAGGCATATCGGCTTCTCTTGTGTTTCTCCTCTTGCGATCATATGTGTAATGTTCAACTCGTCCCACGAAGCAAAGCGATGGTACGTTGATGAGTGTTGCCAACAAGACGCAACACTGAAAGAAGCAGCTGAGGGTGTCGCTACGAGTTAGGCGACGAATAGGAGCACTGCTATTTTCAGCTGGCTTCCCGGTCTGACAGGGACTCCGTGGCCTGTTCACGGGCCTATCCGAGCTTTACCTGTCGCTAGTCGGAGATATTGCGACATTACAAGGGCCATGCGGTCAATGAACCACGGTGAGTAAATCCTGACAATATGATCCTCTTAACAGAGGATCGAAACAAGCGGCCAGATGTCAAGCGAGCATAGAGAATAATGATTGTAGGCTCTGTTGCATGCTACCTACTAAGTACCTAATGCAACATGAAATTAAGGCGACACTACAGATTAGTTAGAGAAGAACAGTTGGGAAAGTGGGACGGGCACGTCACCGGCGGTGTAGATGGTATTATCAGCCGCGAAACAGTCGTGAGAAAACAGATGTTTTGTTTTATTTATTTGTTTTTCTTTCTCTTCGAATAAACTATCTACCAGGAGCTTCGAGAAAACTCCTTGCTGACTACCTCTACGTAGGTACTGTACGGTACTATCACTTATTAACAGTACTTTAATGCACTGTCGTCCTTAGCCTCACTTTTCCCCCTTGTGCCCAGCCCACACTCACCAAGGCCATTGAAATTAGGATGCTTATCTCATCTCGGTACTGGCGATATCGTGCCCACTGGATCTTCCCCCCCTGACAATGTCTTCGCAAATCATCGTATGTTCGTTTACAAACGCTTCTGAGGCGCACTGTGGCTGAAGTCTCTGTATTTGTATACGTAGGTGTAGAGTATTAGAGGTATTTACTCAAGATGAATAAGGAACTGCATGATTACTGTCTTCGCCTCTTGTCTAATCTCTGCCTACGTACGGTAAACGCAAGTATATGTAAACTTTTGTTTAAGTGATAGACTGGAATACTTAGACTAATAGTGTCTTGTAATTCTAATTAAACGCCAGTCCATGCGCCTCAATAGATAGTTCCCAACATACAAAGCCCGAGACGTCATGATGTATACCACTCCGTAGTTGACACCAGATAATAGACTATTTGCCAGTTTTTTTATTCTACTTTTGTAGCAGAGCACCACAATGGCCTCACAAGCAAGTATATGGCATAAATCTCACAACGCCATGTTTCAATATGTTACTCCAGACTGTGAGGAACTGGGGTGTTTATAGCTTTACAAGGTAAAGCCGCTGATTCCGCTAGCGTAATTGTAGTTTACTATACAAATTCCTGATAACTACCTACCCAGAAACCTCAATATGCGTTCCCAAGCACGGAGCTTCTTCACCACTGTTACAGCTTTGCATTGTTTTAGATACTTATAACGTGCACACACACACACACACACTTCATTGCAGAAGTGTCAAGGGAGAGAGTAGCAATGTTTGATCAATTATTGATCTAGCAATGCAAAAGAAACACCTGGGGTTGTATCGGTATTACATGCAGCACAAAATCTTCCATAGGCTGATACATTAATGCTACTGGATGATGGTTAGGTAACGCATGACTCGGTGTCCTGCAGGGAATGGCGGTCACCACGACGGGACACCACACCACAACACTGGCCACGAGGATGGTGGAGATGTAACCATAATTTCTCGTACACTAAGGTAACCTATTAGTGTACCTATGCCCATTGTATTTGAGATGATAGCTTTATGCAGGGACCTCGTGAACTAGTGTCCACTATCATGCAGTACCTACCGTTACGTACTTCGCAGTTCTGTATGGAGTATGCCTGCGACTATCTACTGTACATAGTTCCTGGGCAAAACCCTGAGTTGTTTCCATGGAATATCCCTACTTATGTCAGACGATCACTGTTGTGGCAATCCCGAAGCAATGGAAACTTTTTAAGTGGATGGAACTAAAAGGGGAAGGGGGGTAGCCGAGAAAGACTGGAAGTAACGCCTACGTGGGTTACCTACAGGTAGGTACTTATATGCCCTGTATTGGGGCTGAGAGCCTGGATTCGATTCCACAGAGCAACGTCCACTGTGGCAAAAGCGTTGGTTATATAACACAACTCCAAAACATTCGTTAGTTATATCAGGCGCCACAGAACCGCAAAAGAGCCGTGGTCTCCCTAGCCCAACACACTAATTCCATCCCGGGGCGCCAAAGGGGGTGTCATTCGGGACCCCTAACGTTAGATACTTGAGTTGAGTGTGTACATGTAAGTACCTGGGAGTCTGATGTGATGCTCACTGGCGCCGAGGATTAGAACCGTGCCGTGAAAGCCATCTGCAACACGGGATGGGATCTTGGAACTTTTATACTTGCATACCGCCATCTCTGTCGGCAGCCGAGGGAGGGAGCGGCATCGCAGAGATTTATATAAGTAAGATGCTGTGGCACGGGTCTATTAATAAAAAGACCGCCATCGGAGACGATGAGGCGTGCCAGCCAGACCCAGTCAGCTGCACTATTCTACTATCTAGCTCACCACCTTCATATGATCCACGTTGAACTGCATCCAAGTAGGTGTGGCCAGCCAGCCAGCAGCAATCAGGCCGTTATGCACCTTGCAGACCGACTGACTGACTTGACTGACTAATCCAACGTAAATGGAGCATTGTCACAGTACCTTTGCGCCCAACAAAAAGAGGGCCCCGACACCGCCTGCCTAACCTCCTACACATGTTTATCTACTTACATACTTGTTCGCCTATCAGCCCCTCGATCGACTATGTTATCGCAATACCACGTATATGTAGCTCTGCATCGGCTGATATACACTTTCTCCCTTTTTGCCCTGCAATTTCACGCCACCTGAATCTCAATCAGCCCTCGATCGCCCAACAGCTGCGGGAAAGGATACAGTCGAGTACCGTTCATTAACATGCACCAAGACAATTCCACAAGAATTGCTAGTCACAGTGCCCTAAGGCAGGTCTTGCATTGCATAGCAGCATAGTCTTGGATACGTGTACAACGTGAAGTACCCGAACCCCTCTGAAAAGTTGCTCACCGCGCTCAGAAACCCCTGCCCGACGGTGGTCTATCTGAGATAATTATGCCGATCTCAAAAGACCAAACATATGTGACACTTTTTTATCCATATAGGAGAATAATAGTACAGCATAGACCAACACCAACACACCACACTGCAGCGCAGCGCAGCGCAGCGCAGGATGTATTATCGCTGTCAACTACCTACCTACCTTTACTCCACCATCTTTTGCTGATCCGCCTCCGGCCCCGTGACCGCCTCGCCTCACCCCCCCTTGGATATTGGACCCCTAAACATTTTATCGGGGATCTTTTAGTGCGTAAGAATCCACCTTCCTTACCCTGTATGCTCATCGACAACACTACTGTACAGTAGGGTAGTCTCTACACGCCTTCTGCGTGAGGTGAGATGAGATGGCCCATGGTGGCAACCCAACCACAACAAAGTTTTTAACTGCCTACCTGGTCAATAAAGCATGTGCGGGTGAGCGGCGAGCGGCGAGCGGCAGAATATGCCAACGATTGATTACCATGCAGGCAAAAGTAGGGCCGCCCCTCGCATCTTTAGGCCTGTCTGGGGCAACCTTGGATACCTGAGATACGCATTAAATTGTACGGTACCCGAAGTAGTGTACGTACACCTTGACTCGCAAGTACTCGGCCGGTCGATCGACGGCCAACACAGCACTGTACTGTACAGCATGAACATGACTAAGAAAGATGCCCTGGGCCTAAGTAAGTGTGCGTACGCAGTAACTTACTTATATAGTATAGTTAGTAACAAACAACGGACAAACAGACAACAGACATCGGCACGACTCCTTAGGCCCCAGGCCCCAGCGCAGCGCAGTTCCAGCTGTGCGTTTTGGGAGTTCAATGCCGGACTCGTCCACCCCAGCAAGACCCAACAGGGTCGCAGGCTAGCCGCTCTCGTCGCTAGTTGGATTTTCCCAGCTTATCCAGGCTCTGCAACCTCGAAATGGACCAAAATGGCAATCTAAGCGTAGGTGTGTGGATGCATCCGTACAGTAGCGCCTCGTGCATTAAGAATTAAGGCCCGCAGATGTGTTGACATGTACTAGTGCCCAGTAGTATACTATTCTTCCCTTCACCAAATTTCCCCGGAACATTGCTCCCCCCCCCCTTTGATAGAGTACCGTACCTGAATTCCCAGGTACCACCGCGGTACATGGCGTACCGGTACCTTGCCTGCTAACCTTGTCTCTGGTGTGAGAATCCGCTTCCCCGGTCAATTCGCCCATCACTCATTTTACTAATAACGTGCCTGTCTTGTCGTTCATGTGAAGGGCCACTCTGACACTGACACTCAACCACTTTCTCTATTTCTCAGACCTTTTTAAGTACACGATATATTACTTTCCCTGTCCCCCCCTTCCTCCCCCCTTCTCCATCATACCTCCTTTCTAGGATATACTGTCTCTCTTTCTCAGCTGTGAGGATCGCTCTCTTTGTTCTCACCGTTCTCACCTTTTATATACACTCTTTTAGAGGGAAACTCTGTTAGACAAGGAATTCGTTCCTTCTGCAAACATCCATTTTCTTCTGAGCTGTCAGGTTGCCAGCTCGACCTGCAGCAGCCGTTTGATTCCGCTCAATCAGGGCCGAACAAGTAAGTCCCCCTCTGCATGATACCTTAAGCCAGCAAACTTAGTGTGCACCCTTCGTGGCTACCTCAAATACTGTGGGAACAACGCTCGCACAGAGGCTGCAAATACCCGAATGGGCTCACGAGACCTCTCTTGTCCGACAACGCAGCCTTTCTTCTGTTTGCATCCCATGAGAGATCCCGGTACTAACTTAAGTAATCCCGTAGTAATCGTACACCCTGGGATAGTCTCACTTGTCACAGCTTCCATTTTAACTCTGACTTCACTCACAATACGCCCCTATCTAGTCCACAGGGTATCTGGAGTCCATTTACCAGCATAACCTGTGCTATTAAATAGGCAGCTATCGAGATGAGCGACCAAGGAAGTGGGATTGAGAGTGGAGGGATCGGCAATAAATCTGCCAGACGAATGTCGGAAGCTTTACCAAATCCTCACGATGATCAAATTCAGAAACCCACCAATCAGACAGAAAGCTCACAGTCTAAAGATGAGGAGCAGTACAGGAATTCTGGGCGACGCAGCACACCCCGCGACAACGGACTTGGCCGGAACGGACTAAATCGAAACCCTTTTCAGCGTTCTACCTGCAGTTCCCCTGAACCAACCGCTCGTCCCTTGGAACCACCAGTAACTAAGGCTACTTTGAGCGAACTAGACGTCGCCAAAATCATCCACAATCCGAGGCTTCGTCACGACATTAACTTCGACCCCGAGCTTCATTTCCGGCCTAATCTGGACGGAGAAAAGGGGAGAAAGAAACAACAGAAAGCTGATCAGTTCTGGGATACTCTGCGCGATCAATTACAGCAATTCATCACTGATAGAGACGGTTTCATTCGGCAATATGGCAATGGCGAAGACTGGTCTCTCCCTTTGCTGCTGAAGTCTGTGAAAGAAATTATTCAAACGCTTGTACCGGCCAGAGATCGGCTTTGTCTCGATGAGGGGCTCAACGTGGATCTGATCATGCAGCAGTTCAGCAGGGGCATGGCTGATTTAGAGAAGCTTGCGTCTTGGTTATCTGGGGTCCTCAAATCCCACTGCGCCCCTATGAGAGACGAATGGGTGGACCAAATGTACAGTCAGTTAACCAACGGTAACCGGACGAACAATATGGGCGAGCTTGTGCAAGGTCTGCGCAATCTTCTTAGTGTCTTGGAGGCGATGAAGCTAGATGTCGCCAATCACCAAATCAGATGTTTACGCCCTATCCTAATCGAAGATACTGTGCACTTCGAACAGCGATTCTTCCTTAAAAAGATAAGAGACGGAAAGGTTGATACTCGGTCTGCTCAGACTTGGTACTCGCAGCTCAATGCGGTGCAAAATTCAGCATCGGTACAAGCGTTTGGAGAAACGGCAGTCTTCTTCGAAGAGCTCATCAATATGATAATGCCTTCCAATACTCGGCAGTATCCCCATTTACCCAGTACTTTCCTCTTTGACGAAGAGCGGATCACCAAACTTCGTTCCGACATACTGGATGCGATAAACTTGGAAATATGTGTACGACTCTACGAAGCATATGAGACGGGTAGCAATTTGTGGCAATTCGATAGTTTCAGTGCAGTCCCTTCGCCATACCTAGCTACACCTTTGTCGGACGCTTCCGGCTTTCTTAGCACGCGAACCGAGGATGAGGGCAGCGAGTTTAACTTCAACATGCCCACTTCGCGGCCGTCGAGCATGGTCTTCAGCTCCGCTGGCTCTGCCCACTCCTCTCCCCGTTCTTCCCTCATTGTCCCCAGCATCCCAACAGTGAGAACGCCAGAGGATCTGAGAACTCGATCGCAAGACCTCTATGATTCCCTCGTAGCTTTGGTGCAAAGCTCAACATCGAGCTCACGTAGTGGATCAAGGTGGAAGGCAATGAATGACTCCTTAGCGCTGCAAATATTCCGCTTCACCAATGCTTCAACTGACAAACTTGGGGAATTCGAGAAGAACCTTGAGATGCATTTGGGCGACCTACGTCCACCAACAGACGAGTCACGGACATCGTCATATTCAACACTTTTCCGGGTTGTGGAGAACGTCTTCCGCGATCGCCTACGTGCAGATCTGCAGCTCCGCGTCAAAGAGTTCAGAGGCCTGACTGGCGTTAGCCTTTTCTCGGTTGCTACTGGCGGTCGTCTACAAGGATCCAGTCGTACTTGGGACATCTCGCGAGACAGTATCCGGGACGCCGATCGGGATTCCCGTGGGGCCCGTGAGGAGGCCGGCGTGGAAGAAATGGCTACTCGACTTGCTCATATGGGATTACTACATTGGCGAGTGTGGTCTCAGCTTGTATATCTCGGGGACATGGACGATGACGTCCTCGATAGCGATGTGCCCATGGTCATCTAAGTGATATCCGCCGAGAAGACACTGTCCATCTCACCAGCTTGCAGTCATCAAGCTCATGACAAGATTTTGACAGTGCTCATTCTATTCACACCTCTCTCAGCAACTCACCGCATACGGCCATATTATCTCCCCCTACTACTCTTTAATCATAGACCATTCGTCTTTTATTGGCGACTACCACCCGGCTGCATTTCATAGGCGTTTACGGGCTACTATCTCCACCGGGGAGCAAGGCGAAAGAAATACCAGGTCAACAGCCCTGCTTGCTTTTTTTAACTCTTTTATTTTTTGGTCCTTCGAGCACACATGAGCGATTTTGGCAACTTTGGAGAAATCATTTCCATCGGCGTTCAAGGAGCATTCCGTTTTGGGGAGCATCGTCGTCATCGTCGTATCTACTACTTATACCTCAGCATCATGGTGGTATTTTTCTGCTTATGCGGAAGTGGGCGGGATGGCCAAAGCATGAGAAAATACCAAGAGATACATATTATACACAGGGGGCGTCGGCGCATTGGTAGCAAGGGATATCCAGCTCAGGGCACACCCCTCTCTAGTAGTTTTTCTTGTGGAGATCCAAATAGACCATTTTTAGTCAAAATAGACGTGCTGTTACCATACATCGGTAACGGCCATTATCATCGTGATCCAATATGATATTTGCTTCAATTTGCTGTATCTGAGAACTAGTTTAGCCGTAATCTTGTACCATCGTCTAGTGCTACCTATGGGCTACTCTCCGGGAACTTTTATTTGCAATCCAAAAATTTCTTCAGTATAATCGGAATCACCGGACATTCAACCATGGTCCTCAAGGATTCCCTCCTCCGTTGTGGCTTCCTTAGCTTCCCCTGCCAAAACTAGTCTATTCTACTTGTAAGTAGGTCGTTACCCAGCCGATTTGGACCCAAGCACTCGGATCCCACGTTCTGCCTAGCGTGGTGTAGCGGCCCTTTTACTCTTAATCGTCCCGTTGTTGTTTTGTTACTGTTGCTATACGTACTTACTGCGCTTCGGGGTCTGCTTCTATCTCATTTCCTCTTTCGGTCTCATCAAAATTCCAAATTTAGTACCAGAAAAGTGTACGCCTGAGGATTCAAGCGTGTGTCCCAGGCCAACATTATGACCCCGAACTCGGACTTGAGGATCCCGATGCTTTGGCTGAAAGGATAAACGAAATTTCATAGTTTCACAGATCCATTTCCAACGCCGGCATTCCTGTGAGCAGTGCTGGTGCCGGCGGATGCACCCCTCATTTTATGAGAGTAGATGGCTGGCTAATTATAACCGTGCCGAAGCCCTACTTCTCAGCTACAGCCGCTAGGCAATTAGTGTATTGAGCTGGGTTGGCCCGGGGGTCGTTTGATAAGATAGTATTGTACGAAGGTTCTGGCAAAAATCACCCACCATGCCAAGCAATAAACTACAGTGCGAATTGTTATTTCTATATACGGTTCATACCTGATCTACTAAAATAGAGGTAGAGGCCCTGGTAGATAAGCTACTCAGAACAACAACAACAACAACAAAACCAAAGCACTAAAGATGAACAAATGAATGTATATCAAGTAGATATATGCATAGCAAAAGCTGCTGGCAGGATAGTGAAGGCTGTTTAAGCAGCTTTATCGCCCTCTAATCTATAATCTAGCCTCAGATCTAATATAGCCGGCTGTTCACCGGCCCGGAACAGCCAAATGCACCCGCGCAAGTAGCCGGGCAAGTGGCTACTACAGTTGGCTAGCAGGTGTCAGTTAGTCCTAACGTAGTGGGTTGGCACTGTACAGTATTGCTTGGCATGGTGGGTGATTTTTGCCAGAACCTTCGTAGTTAACTATTGTAAGCTAATAAAAAAGGCATAGTGATGGATGAGAGTGAGAAAAGTCAATGGTGCATCAAACGGTATACCTCACACACCACATCATTGTATATCTTCTACTGCGTAGATACCGAGCATCTACATAGGTACTGGGCATATAAATGCTACTATACATGGAGGTACGCAAGGTCGCTATCCAATACATACAACTACCTACTCATCAGCGTCTCTACAGATAACAAATGGTGGACAAAACAACTTAATGCCAAGACGTAAGGGCAGACAGATACAGAAGTAGAAAAACATCAAAGGCACAAAAACAATATACCTGGTAGGATATTGGGCCGATTGCGCAGACTGTTGTGACTGTTGTAAACAGACCCCAATCAATATCTCACAGACTAACATGAGCTAGTACCTTGCATGGTTCATGGCGCATGTCTCGGCTGAAGGAGCTGAGACGGAGAGCATTGACCGTTTGCGGGCACCCATTAAGTAGTGTACCTACCAGGTCTGTAAGTGTCCCTATTGACTAGATACAGTTACAGCGACAGAGTTACACAGCGGCGCGTTCCTGGGATGCCCTCTTTTCGTTGCAATTTAGCAACCCTGTCCATCCATGTGTTTGCTAGTTCGACTGGGTAGACCCTGCTCCGGACGCACCCAGCGTAAAGGGTTATCGTCATGGAATATCAATTAATGTTTACATGGGGCCCCCAATCAGATATCCTCAATTTCACAAGGTGTCTCCCAGCTGACACGTTTATCTTTTTCTTTCTCTTTCTTACCGTCAACCTGGTGTAAGTGATTATATTGGTGTGGTTATACTGCGTTGTTACATTAGGTAAGTAAAGTAGTGTAAACTGCAAAGACAAGTTTCACTCCACCAAAGCGACCGACCGCCAAGTACCACTACACGCCTCGTTCATGCGTTGTTTCCCACCCAATCCTCTCAGAGATTTTAATGTCCAGGTTCATACAATGTCTCGGCTGTGCATCGCTGAGGTCATACGAAATTTCCGCGTAAGCTTCACCATCGGTGTGCCGGAGCCGCAGATTGCATATGCAAGTTCATGGTACTAATCTTATTATCCGAGACCACCATCTTCGCGGAAAGGGTTGCGAGTAATTCAAATTCACATTTCACCATGCTCAAGGTACATACCTTGGTTGCTAACTATTGGTGAGACGGTCGATCGTGGGATTTAGCTTTAGCTCTGCCGTCTTCCCCGTAGTATAGGGCTGTAGTACCTTAGTAAGAATATCTGGCGAAATCTCTTCTCTACAATCCAACAGTAATCGAGGTAGGGTCGGATATACGCGCCCTTTTTTTGCGGATCATGCCGTCTGTGCCATGATTCCACCTGTCTACACTACCCTTCACCGCCTACCTCCTTGAAGGCATTGGGTTTCTTCACCGCGTCGATACGTTGTTAATGTTAGGCGCCTCGACGACATCCTGCAGTACAGCAACTGGCCATTCATGCATCAACACACAAGTTTCCTGATGCTTGTCCGCAGAACAATCGTTTGATTTCTTAAACACGTCATCTGATTGTGACCGCTTTTGTGAAGTACTTGCAGCGTATAGATACGTTACATTTCAAAGCATCTCGAATGTTTCTATATTGCTCGAATCTTATTATCTCACCTCCATTATGGCGTTGTTCTAAAAAGATTCAACTTGTTGTCAATAATGTAAGCACTCCTCCGTCGGGTTCCCTATTTGGGAGAGACGGTAAACTGCCAATGATTCGTATCGTATTCGCTCTCCTAATTCAAAGAGAATCTCGACCCGTAAAGATGACATATGGACATCGCATTACTAGTTGAGGGGATTATATTCTTTACTGTGGAAGTTTTCATATGATACAGAAATTGCAAAGCGATCTGTCAAAATTGATGCTTATCAATCACAACGGAAGACTCGTACAATATAAGTAAATAGTATCTAAAACGTATCCATATCAACGTTCTTGTCGATATAGTTCAAGGCGACTTCATTGCAGCTCCAACCGTCGCTTCTTCAACTTTATAGATAATAAGGAGCGCATGATAGAACCCCGATCGGATGCAATAAGAACGGTAGAAAGACATCATGTAGTTTCAAATGCTTACTCAAGTCCGACGATCCCCGACGTCCAGTAATACACAATATGGCGAGAGGAAGAGGATGTCAAGGCATAGGCAACTTATAATGAGTCCGGAAACGACTAGGCTGGCGCTCCTTTTCAAACCCAAAACTAGAAGTTGTCCTTATTGTTCATAAGAATTTTTACTTTGTTACCTGACCATATTAACTAACAGATCTAGTTCGCGAGTATCCGGAACTGAGAAACCACCTGGTAGGCAGAGAGCTGAGTATCAGTCGATGTCTCTTCCATGTCAATACATATTACATAATAGAGGCCCAACACGTACGCGATGTCCGACGTTGCTGAGCCTCTCTCGGTGCAGCCGTATATCATTATCCCGACCAACCAGTCTCACGGTATACGAAGAGAATTATGGAACCAACATTGAGAAAATACATTAAGGTGCATATAATAGTCGTCTTGGCTCCATTCTATTGGGTACACATGACATCAAACCGATCCGACCGTCACCCCGCGACGGATCCTTCAAGATATAAATGGCTACATGATGTAGTAATAGTAGCAGTAACAGCAGCATTGCGGCGTGCCATTCTATAGAATATATATCGTACATGCGGACGCTGATCCAAACATGCAAGGCGCGCCTGAATGTAGGATTCGGGGGTCGTCACGTTGAATAGTTGGCGTCTAAGTGAAGTGGCATTGGCGCGTTAGTTGCGGCCCAGCACAGCTATTGGAAGCTATTGGGAATTGGTACCATGGGCGTGTATGTGGGGAAATAAAGAATCGTCTGATGTTTGTTGATGAAGTCATTGCAGATAGCAAGATGCAAAACTCCATATTGGCCCCCAAAAGGCCGCAATGGTATATCGAAGCCCGAGTGCGTATACTGGTTTGCGTCTCGCCCCCTACGGCCAATCTGTGTTCAGATCATCAACGTCACATTATATATATATATTGCTAATATGGGCACCTCATCGCATTCGTTAGTTTCATTGCTTCTTGTCAGAGTTGGACTCAACAGTTGTTTCTAACACGTAGTATCGGTGTTGTGATATCGGACCTTTTACAGTGGAGGTCGTTGGTAGTTCAAGACATCGCCCTGCTTAGTCTGGGGGCGCAAGAACGGGGGCTCCCTACATGTAAACAAAACAATGCAAGATGATCATTATGTCCATATACTTTGGATCAAGTTCTTACGCCGTATCAAAACATCGGATCTGGGCTGAGGATGTGAGAGGAGGCGTAGTGTATTATAGGATCAGAATGGAACTGCTAGGTAGGATATGTCTGATTTGTTATTGAATCTAACGCAGACGAAAGGAACAAAAGGCCTGCACGTTCAGCTTAAGATTCTCAATTTGCATAATGAGATACGAGAATGTTGGGTAGACGAATCAACCCGATATTTATGTTATTATGCCATTGGCCTGCCATTAGCCTATAGCAAGATCAACGAGCGTATACGAAATCCATACGGATTTACCAAAAGTTCCGTATAGATGTGTTTACCTGACAGGAACTCGGATAAATGAGAAGGAAATATAATTCTGTATGGTACAAGTGTCTAGCTTAGGCGCGTAATGTCGAGATTTTAACGATGCCGTAATGAAACAAGTAGACTTTACATATATACAAACTCTTGCAGTTCTTATTTCAACCCTGTTTATACATTGATTTCTTCAACTTTACCAATAACAACAGTCCCGTCGTTAGCACAAGTTGAACTTAGCAACGCTCGGGTCATGATCCGACACCATATGTTCGGACGACAACCACGTATTAATATGAACATGTTCGAACTGAGCGCCCTTTCTCAGTTTCTTGCTCACAAAGGCATGGTCGAGCTCTTGTGAATTCCCGTCGTATAGATAGGTGTATCGCTCCGTAGTCGGTATCTTGACGACATCATCCAGGTCCTTGAGTTTCGACACCTTGGCAAACGTCTGCAACGGCGCCACGAATGCGAACTCGTTGAAGTCGCCAATGGTCAGCACATGCGCGTGGTGATCGCGGGCCAGGATCTCTGCCACGAAAGCACCGGCCGTCCGTGCCTGGTCAATGCGCTTGCCGACGCCGCCGTTAACGGGGGGCCGGGCATCGCCGTGTAGAGTCGACGAGCCGCCCTTTGATGTAAAGTGAACGTTGACGGTGAACAGCGGTTTGGGTTTGCCCTTGTGTTTCTCGGCCTTGGGACCGACGACTTCCCAGGCCGCGACAAGCGGTTTCCGGGACGCGTTCCACGCGGCGTTGGTTGGGTCGATGAGTCCGGGGTTATACTTGAGCTTCGGACCCTTGAGAACCTCGTTCGCTGTCACGGCATCGCCGGCCACGGCATCACTGCCGCCCTGCAGCTGCAGGACCTCGGGACGGTACAGGTAGGCGTTGCGGATGTTGCCGCCCGGCGCGCCGCCGTTTTGTCCATCGAGGGGATTGATGTACGTAAAGTTGTACACAACCGACCCGCTACTGTGTGTCGCAATCGCCTCGACCAGCGTCGAGAGCGTGAACGCAGAGTCTACTGTGCCGTCGTTGGTCTCACCGTTGTTGTCTTGGATTTCCTGCAATGCGAGTAGATCTGGGGCATTGAGGTAGTTCACAATGTGGTTTGCTAGATCGTTCACATGCACTTTGTCACCAGGGGAGAAGTTTTCGATGTTGTAGCTCCCAACTGTGATCCCTGCGCATGTTCCGTCGCTTGTTAGGCTGGCGGGCTCTCCGATATATGGTTTGAGGGAGGAAACCACGGTGAGTTTCGTTAAAGGCTGGATCTGATAAAAGCCAAAGCCTTGAGTAACTACGCCTGTGATATCCTGTATGATGGAAGATTAGTTGAATACAATCTTGTGATATTCTAGGGAAAACCCTCAGTTCTGACAGAGTAGACTATTGATTGCATACCTCGAATCTGTCTCCGAGCTTTCCATCATTACCATTGTGAGTCCCATCAAGTGGACTGCCAATGAGGATTGCCTCTGGATTTCCATCTAGAGTGGCATGTCAGTCTCGCAACGTCTTCAGATTTTCCTGGACCTTCAGTATTTACATACCTTTTGAGGACAAAGTCAAGCCCATGCGATCGTTACCGCCAGACGTGGCCCAGTCACCAATAACCCAAGTATCACCGTATTGATTTGGCCTACCGACAGCGCGAGGATGCTTAATGGTGACGATCTCGCCTGTAAGGCTTTCCCAGAAATCAAGGCCGTATTTGTTCGGCTGGAGTATAGGATTTACAACTGAAATCAAGCTCTGGTTATTCGGCACCTTGAAGACATCGCCTCCATCCAAGCTCGAGAGCAAGTTTTTGGGTGGACTACGCTGCGTGCCGAGCGCTATCGGGACAAAGGTGCGGTTGTGTTCGAGGACGGCGCGCACCTTGGTGGCTGTGATCTCCGTCAGGGGAAGATAGTCCATGCTGGAGCGGTACTCAATGACCTCGCCGTCAAGCACGAGGACGTCACCCGTGGCGATGCTATCATTTTTCGCCAACGCTTTTCCATACACGTAGATGCCGCCCGACACGCGCTTATCGTTCGTTGCCTCCAGCGAGCGCAGCCAGATACCCGACGGCCCCTTTGCTGTCACCACGCCTGTCACGTTCGTCACACTCTGCCCGACATATGGTGACAGGAACCATATGCCGTTAATATCCTGGATGCTTTGCGCTAAGATGCTGCTGGCAGCGGCGAATACGCACGTGAACACCGAAACAGCCTTCATCTTCTCGATAACACAATACGCGTGCGTGTGTGTAGAAGCTTAATGATCTTTACTTACTGCGTGTGAATCGGTTGTATCTCAGCCACCTGGTTTTAACAAAACTGGCATACTTGTTGTGACGAAATTCTTGTGTGAATATTATATAGGAATGAAATTGTGTTGAAGTAGAGCATCTTTCTGTAATGGGGGAGAGCTGGAACTAGCCGCCATATTTATGGACTCCAGATAGCATATATCATTCGTCATATCTAAAACTCTAGATAGATAGTGTATATAATTCGACTTATAAAATCTAGATAGCATACATATTTCCTAGATAAACACATGTTAGAAAGATAGTTTCCTGTAGAGTTCAGGTGGGGAGGGACTGGATCTGATTCGATTGAAAAGAAGATATGGTCGATAAACCAGTAGCAACAGTTTACCCAGACCACGTTCCTGTGACTATTCCACGAGCGTGCAAAGATGCTCTTGGCTGTTTCCCAAAACCGAAGGTGAAGCGATAAATCCTGGGGAGCGAACGGCCTTGGCAGCGCCTTTGGGTCGCGATGGCTCGGGCGGCCAAGCCGCACATGCGAGCGTGTATGGATTCAACTTAAACGTAGGCAATAACATAGGTAGATAGGTTATAGCATAGGTTGAACATAGGTTTTAATTTGAGTTTGAAGATGTACGCAGTCCATTCCTACGTGGAATAAGTGAGTCAAGCTCATTCACATAGTTGTCTTTAAAACCTTATATCCTTATCTGCATATCATAACTCTCATTTCTGTCCTAATCCTCAAAAGTTCACTACATGCAGAATCCTATGAAGGTACAGCCAGGTCATCTCTTCTAACCAAATAGTATAAGCCAAAGCCCTGGGAAATGCCTCCCAATGCTGGTTATCTAAAGCCGCCGATGAAATTTGTACAAAGAATTGTCGACATTATACTCCCGGTATCCTGGAAACCGTAATCATACAGGCCATTATGGCAGAACCCGATGAAGAGTCTATGCGAGACGACATAAAGACAAGAATTAAAACATTGTAACATAATAGTCATCACCGAGGACTTAGGGCGCTCTTCCCTGGCCCCTGCACTCTCTTCAACGTTCTCAGTTCATCTTCGACTTTCCTGCGCAACATTTGTTCCGCCTGCGACAAAGCATTAGTGGCATGATCTGCGATAAGGAGCTCCAAGAACTTACCCTCAATTGTTCCTCGTACTTCTTACGCTCTGCTCTTAGGCCGGTCCTATATGACTCGGTCAAGTATGAGGTCTTGCTGACACCAGAAGGCGAAGCTGTCCCATTTCCTGCCTTTAGACGTTCTCTATCTAACTCATCCTGAACTTGCTCCTTTTCCTTGCGTAGTCTGGCCATTTCAGACTCCATCCTTTGTTCAAGATCGGTGGCATCGTGCAACTGCCGCTCGAGATCTTCACTAATCTTATCTTGCTCGTCCCGAATCTTGTTACGCTCGGCCCTGACCTTGTCAAGCTCACTCTCCAGTTCGCCAATTTTCTTCTCACTCTCAAGTGATTGTTTGACGACACCGGTCAAGTCGTTGGCAGTGGCCTCAAGCTCTTGTTCCAATGACTCAACACGCATCTGCAGCTTGGATGATTCGGACGTGTTATGAAGTGCGGCAACTTCAGCAGCACGCTGCTTTCGAGAACCGTAGGCACCGTCAAGCTCAGCCTTGGTCATGGCTGTCTCCATCTTAAGCTCTGCAACCATGCCGGTCATCTGTTCGAGTTCCTGCTCTTGATTTTTGATTATCCTTTCTTTTTCCTCGACTGCTCTCTCAGCGGTGGCCTTGGCATCATTGGCCTCTTGAAGCTGGGTTTTAATCATCTCAATACTGGTCTCCGTCGCTGCTAGACGAGCTTCCATGTCTCTTGTCTCGGCTTCCAGAGAAATAATTCTGGCGTTGCGTTGCTTGAGCTCTTCGCGGGATTCTTCAATGACAGCACTCTCTTGACTGTGGCCGTTTTGCAAGTCTTCAAGTTCTTCCAAGGCCTGCAACAGTTGGGCACGGACATTGTCCGTTTCCAGTTCTGCCCGACCCAACCGCGCGGTTGTCTCTTCTAATTCACTCTCCTTATCATGAAGTTGCTGGTCTTTCTCCGAGTCAGATTTGCTATTAAGTTCTCGTTGCTGCTTGATTTGTCTCTTAAGCACAGCCTTTTGCTCATTTAGCCGAGTGGCTTGTGTGTATAACCACTGAATTTTTGAAGAGAAGGCGGTTAGTGAATAGGCTTCGTTCACGTCGGTAAAATCCCCATCTGACAAATCTTCCTCATCTGGCTCTAGGCCTTTGTCCATACGTGCTCTCTGACGTTCTTGTTTGCGTTTCCGGATGTCAGCATAACCAGACTGAATAATATCCCATAATCCCATAAGGACAGCTTCGGTTTGTTGGGAATTCTGCTTGTTAGCTGACGTTGATTGAGCCATCTCTGCATTTCGCTGCAGGTGTTCACCGACTACTTGTAAAGATTCCTGTAGGTATTCGAGCTGTTCATCAACATCCTCAGTTATCGGCGCGTGGGGGTGATTGGAATCAGCGTTCATTAGAACGTTTTGAATCTGTGTGCTGAGCGATTGAAGCTTTGAAGCGACTTCAGAATGATCAATTTGATTGTCATCGACGACGAGCAACGTATTTTCGAGATAATCAAGATGAATGTTGAGCATGTCGCCTGGTTCTTGCTGCCCTGCTGGAACGGGGTCATAGTCATTGTTCTTTGCCGGATCTGCTTTCACAACAACCTCACGTAGCTGGTGATTGAACTTCTCTAACTTTTGCTCCGTGTCCGTTATCAAGTTCCATTGATTGGATCCTTGCTTTCTTAGAACCTCAATTTCAGCAAGGAGCGCTTCAGCTTCACTTCGAAGCTGTTCGTTCTCCTGACGTAGTTTGTCGGTTTCTTCAACGAGCTGCTTATTCTGTCCACGCACTGGTGACTTGAGAGGAATTCCGATGGGAGTTTGGGATAGTTGGCTACTAAGAACCTCATTCATATCGAAGGAGCGATATAGGCTCGCCTCATCAAAAACGAAACCATCTTCGAGGAAATCCAGGCTGTTTCGTCCATTCGTTGTCGTATACATGCTTTCGGGGCTGGCCGGAACACCGTTCACTAGAGGAGGCCTTGATGACGACTTTTTGGCAATCTTGTGGGCATGTTGTAAAATACCTGCCGTGTGCTCAAGAAGCTTTCTTTGAGGTTCTATAAGACGCTGTTCCAGAGACCACAATTCTGCCGCCAGATCCTCACACTTCTTTTGGATAGCATCACGTTCAGCTTCAGCCTCGCGGGCGCTATCACTACCTCCACTTAGACGATTGCCTAATAAGCTCTTCCTTCTACCAGTCGGGGAATATAACCGCGTCATGGATATAGCGGCATCTCGGTATTTTGATTGTATCGTGAGGTTAGAGCGTGCCTGGTCGATTCTCTGTGTGAGGAGTTGACATTGCTTTTTGAGATCGTCTACCTCGTCTTCGGATAGGATAACATATTCTTTACTGTCAAACAAGGCGGTTTCGGTGAGCAGATGTACTTGGACGGAATCTTTAAGATTGACGAGGGCGGAGCTCTGAATGCGTTCCGTGTTCATCTGCAGCCACGAAAAGTTAGCATAGCCCAACTCCTCTAGATGGACCAATAGCTACAACGCACCGGATTCGTTCGCGGCCTTTCCTTCTCAAAGCCATTCAGGGCGTCTTGCCTGTAAGAGTCGACCAGATCCGAGCCCTTTGGTGGAAATAAGGGCCTGGGCATCGGCGTCCTGCCGACATCGAAGGCATCTTGTCCCGGTGTCGCGAAGTTGTCCATCGTATTCTGCTTCTTCTGTACCGCGTCCTGACGTTGCTGCTAGCTCGGAACCATGACGAAGTGTGACACAGTATCGGCTAGATGAAGTGGACGTGATAGTTCTCGGCGCGATAGTGACTCGAACGGTATTACGGTATTACGGACGTATGGCTTCTTTCGTTGGCTGACGATGAACAAAGAATATCACGGTATCAGCCGGGGTCTGATCAAGGCCGTTATGAATGAGGCTACAATGCTAGATTTGCAGTAAAGCAAAACGCAGAAGGGTGCCAAAAAGAACCAAAACGAATAGGAACGCTAACAATCCAAAACGACAACGACGACGGGCCAGCACCAGAAAAAGGAGTTTTGCGAATTCATTAAATTCGATGATTGCACAGAATGGGGGGATGGGGCTGGAGCGATGCTAATGTAGGAACAATCAGGGGAGGCCGAGCTGGTACGCGGCTGGGTAGGCGCGCTAGACCAGGATTAACCCCAAGCCCCTGCTCGATGCAAGATTTGGTACTCGACAAGCTCTGTCCGCTAAGTCGCTAAGGGTAATAAACGGTGATATCGCGCCTGGCCTAGCTACTTATAAGAAAACGTGAGTCTATTTTAAATGACAGGTACATCAAGAGGTCTTTTGTAGAAGCAACTCACGCATCTACTGAAACCGAATATACCATAAGCAAATGTGTGTGTAATACGTCACTAGGATCTATACTAACTGGTATATTACATATAGATCTGTTCGCCGGCTTGGCTATGAACTAGCGGGAGTCGACATGATAATGCTACCCCACACGAAAATGCGATGATACCGAGTTATCATCGCGGGTTGCGCTTCTTGAACTGCGGTCGATCGCTTTTCTTTGCCTCATTCATGTCAGCAACAATTTTATATCCGTTAAGTAGGTAAAGGAATGAATTTGTGGAGATTAACTTTTTTTCAATTCTTGCATCCCTGTGTGAAACACATTGAAATACGGTTGACCACGTGGGTGGCAGGTCCAATTTTCAGTTTCACACTCCCGTATCATTCTGGAGTTGGTATTCTTAGCAGACTCTACCTATGCTTAAACTTGACGAGGATCGTCGTTTTCGACCGCAATAGTATCACAACAGCCAATCAATTCAACGGTTCACCTGCGTCTCGACGTCGAGATGTGTACCGCTTTCATTTAACATTAATAGCCAAACATATGTAGTCTGGTGCCACTTTGTATTGCTTGCCCTTCAGAAGGCGGTTTGGAATTGATCTATAACCTGTTGGCCCGCGGTCCTTCTTCGCCCGCTTCCGCCTCCTGTCTGTCCTTCCGCTCCCGTTGTCGCTGCCGTTGGTGCGCCCTCATCTTCTAGCCTCCGCCTGAGACCTTCAAATTCCTGGCTTCTTCGGGGTGCCCGAATACCCACGATCCACCCTGGTATCCGCCAACGCGTCAACGACCTCGGCAGAACCTCCATCCGCCATGCGTACCCTACAATCCACCCGACCGAAGCTCCAAGGATAGATCCAGGCCACTGGAAGAGCGCCAACTGTAGCGCGAGAAGATACCGGTAGGACTTATCCGAGAAGGTGACCCCTTGAAACTGGTCACTGGGAGATTGTGATATCGAAGTGGCTATTCTATACTTATAGATATGAGGTATCATGGCATGATACTGGGCAAGAATGGCGAAGATGATAGGAGTCGGACCGGCGGGTAGATAGTTGAGTAAGCCGAGGCTGAGAGGTCTAAGGACGAGTGCTAGGAGAACCGGTGATAGTATGCTAGTTAGGAGATATGTAACGAAGACGAAAGTCTGGGACGAACAGGCACTGTTAGCAACGCCTCATCATTTAGGCGAGATAATAGGAGAAGAAAAGCACCTACAGCGTACTTCCGCGAACCCCAAAGTCTCTCTACGGACCTCATATTGTACAGGGTCATAGCGGCGAACAGTACCTCGGATGAGTTGGTGTAGCATAGCTGATAGATCAATGCCCGCCAGCTCTGGTGGAAGCGCCAAAGATGCAAGTCGACAAGAATGTAGAAATAATGCTTGATATCCAATAGGCTGGTAGCTATGGATATGCCAATGAGGCCATAGACAAGGCTACGGGTCACTGGTGCATTCGTGAAGGACATGTTGCTGAGGTTGTTCACTTCGAGCGAAGACGACTTAGCTATAGCCACTGCCGGCGCATTGCGGGATCTTTGCGTTGCGCAATAAAATAACGGGCTCTCAAGCGTTGGGAAATCTAGATATTAGGTAAATAGTGGACTGTATCCAGGTGGCGGCATATATGTGTACTGGATGAACAAGGTGTCTTTTGTCCAGCCTTGAGATAAGTATCTGCAAGGCTGATAGCTGATAGGAGGTACCTAGGGACTGATAGCGCAAAAATAACAGGGGTCAATTAGGT
Organism: Xylaria cubensis; assembly: GCA_022385715.1. NCBI lineage: Eukaryota > Fungi > Ascomycota > Sordariomycetes > Xylariales > Xylariaceae > Xylaria > Xylaria cubensis. The sequence continues at coordinate 53,509 of MU279011.1, read as the reverse complement.
ACTAGTACGGACTGGCGCTCGGATTTTATAGAAGCTTCCCCTCCGCCTCCAGGACTAATAATCTTTGATTGGTCCATTAACATGTAGTAATGATGGTAATAAACTCCCGGCCCAGATCTAGGTAGTCCACAAAGTGTAGACGTAGTCCCAGATCGTAGAGAAAGAGACAATTTATATTCAACTAGGCATTCTACTATATGTTTCTCGTCAAATCATGAAATGAGATGTGAGACCCTATGAACGTAGTAGATGCATCTAACCTGTAGTTACTGATAGACCTGGTTAGTAATTTAACAGTACCGGGTCGCTTGTCACCCGAAGCGCTCCCAACATGGCCTAAGCTCCAGCTAGCACATGCATCTTAGCACGACGTGCTGCTGCACATTCTTGCATGTGGCAGGGAATGTTAGAGAAGCGTCGTAATTATTCCTTGACGCACCTAACATAGCCACATTTTTTGCGTTCGCGTTTCCATCTTGTCCTTTATCCTTTATTCACGGAACAATCGAAACCCTAATTATTATCAATAGCACCAAGAGTAACAGTTACCAGCAAGTCATAGCAATTTATACTTTTGTGGCACAAGTCTATTGCGAGACGACAATAAACCTTCCTTTACGTCCGCCCTCGCGATGTCCGATCTTTACCTCTCCCACATTAGGAATTGGTTCTGGAAGTCCCCTCCGGCGGAATGGTTTATGAAAGGCGCGAAAGAGGTGCTTATTGGGACCCTTAAGCAGGGACCAATCCCAAAGCATGTAGCTTTCGAGATGGACGGCAACAGGCGATTTGCCAAAAACCATAAGATCGAGACTATTGAAGGACACCATCTTGGCTTTGAAGCTCTAGCCAGAGTACGTTTCAATCGTTTGACATAGCCACTGACGACTAATATGTTTTGCGCTTTCAAGGTTCTCGAGATTTGCTACAAGTGCGGCGTCAAGGTAGTAACTGTCTACGCTTTCAGCATCGAGAACTTTAATCGCCCGCGTGGCGAGGTCAAGGGGCTAATGGCCCTTGCAAAAGTGAAACTTGAGCAGCTCGTGCAGCATGGCGAACTACTTGATCGATACGGCGCGTGTATCCGGGTGCTCGGCGAGAGAGATCTAATTCCTGATGACGTCCTCCCTTTCGTCGACCGAGCCGTGGAGATGACTAAGCATAACAAGGAGTGGGTTGGACTTTAGCTCTTCTCATATCGATATTGCTAACCTGGCTTTTAGCGCGGTTCTAAATATCTGCTTTCCATACACCTCGAGAGCTGAAATGACGAGTGCGATCAAGGCTACTATCGATGAATTCACTTCACCATCACAGCCGGCCAAACCTCCGTTTTCACAGACAAGAATAACTCAAAAGATAAGATCAAAAAATTCTAAACGGACAGAATCCCTAGACTCGATTAGAGAGGCGTCGCCAGATGCTGGCGCTAGGTCGGATGTAGACGACTCGATGTCTTCAACTACGGCTTTGGATCCTGAGTCACCCACCTTAGAATCGACCACAACCAAGCCTCGCAGGTTCCCAAACCCCGAAAACATCACTGCCGACACTATAAATAGTCACACATACACTGCAGAGTGCCCACCCCTTGATATCTTCATCCGAACTAGTAATGTTACCCGGCTGAGTGATTTCATGTTGTGGCAATGCCATGAGAACACACACATCTTCTTCCTCAAGTGTTTCTGGCCAGAGTTCGATCTATGGAATTTCGTGCCTGTATTGCTTGAATGGCAATGGCGACAGAAGAAGTTGCTCGAAAAGGAGTTATCGCGCAAGTAATGAGCGAGAGTCATCCATCATACCATTACGATAACGAAGACTTTGTTAGGATGTCAAGGTAATACAAATCTCATCGGGCATTGTAACATTTGTAAATCGATGAAAGTGCGATGGTCTTAAGCCGTTATGATTCCCCTGTGTCACTAGCTAGGGCGTTTGGTTTTGATTAGGTTTACTATAATTGCTCAAGGCTATTCATCCTTAATAAGGCTTTCTATGTCTGCTGATTCTCGGTACTATGTCAGTGAGTAGTCCCTAGGAAGTACAAATCGTCCCCAGTCCATCAGGACCAATGAGCTAGGTCGACATCTACTTGTTAGCAAATGGATGTAATAGGTATACCAATGGGAAAACGGAAATAAAGGATGGTGAATGCGCGCAGGTATGCACAATATTTTAGTCGGCGGCCAAATTCATTTAAGGTGTTTTATTTCTTATTTCTTGTCTTTAGTGGGGAATCCGCAGAAGGTAATTTTCACTCATACCTCTGTAGGCAGCACCTACCCAGTACATAAGGGAGGCTTGGACGCTGGACGACCGTCGGCACCATGATCAGCTAGCTTTGATACCAACTTCGAATATCCTGCTATGAGCCACTTCTTCCATCTACATTACCCATCTCACGAAAAAAACACGACATGGCTGATTTCCTTCATCAGTGCTATATGTCTTCCACGGCTATGGCTTATCATAACCACAAACACCTGCAAGCCAACAAGTCGTTGAGGGGCATCAAGCAGAGCTGGCAAGAACAGGGAAGAGAGAGCAGGCCGCGTGGCACCCTCCCGACTGTACACCAGTCAGCCAGCCACGACAGCTGCCAAAGTTGAAGATGACAAGTTAGCCGTTATCTTATCTAATCTATGTCTTATCGACTCGGCTTGATGTTCAATGACGGGACCCATGCAACCAATTAGCAATTACTGCTAGCATCGGACGGACCGCGTGCATTGGCCAAGGGGGTCGGCCAGGTAATGGGGAGAGGGGTTCAGCTAAGCATGACCTGCTACGCTGTAGGTACTATGTACAGCAGCGCAGTAGCACAGCGGTACATACAAGCTCGAACAAGGGCCCGGGCACAGCACTGCAGCGGCCCTCGTAGTTTTGCGCCTCCGCCTCTACCCTCTCTGCTTCTTTGATCGCGTTTCTTCCGCACTCGTTACAGCACAGCTCAACCTAACCCGTATGCCACAATCAACATGACTTGAGCTTCGCTACTTGGAGCTACTTGTCAATTTTTAGTTGCCAGCTTACTTACCATTCCCTCTTGCAAACCCCGTGTCAACCCGCCTCGACTACCACTTCGTTTCCGCTTTCTCGTCTCTCATTTTGCCCTCTCACCCTCTCGCGCCATTAGCTGTCGGGATCCAAGATGAAGACGGCTGAACCACCCCGAGCCGATGCCGCTGGCCCTTCCGGCCGAAGGGCCCAGCCAGTGCGCCAGACTCGAGCGAATCTCTCAAGAACGACTTCGGGCCCATCCCGTGTCGTCGGCGGCCGCGAGCCTCTTGGAGGGGGCCGAAGTCACGATCAGCCCATCGAAATCTTTCCTGCCATTACCCACTTCACCGACGCCATTACCTCCCTGCCCAAGGACCTCGTTCGACACTTTACGCTCCTGAAAGAAGTCGACGCCAAGATCTTTGCTCCCGAGCAGACCTTGTTCAAATTCATTGACGCCGCCCTCAAATCAAATCCTCCCGAACCGCGCAGCACCCGGGATGGCTCCAGCAGCGTCGCGCCCGCCTCGACCCCTATGAGTGCCCAGAACAGCTCGAGTGGTCACGCGTTGAGCGGTCATCCAGCACCCAGTTCGCTCAACGAATCTCGTGCCTCCACCGTCTTTGACCCAAGTAATGTGCCGAGGCGAACACTGTTCCTCCACACTGCATACAAGATCCAAGAAATGCTTGTGTCGCTCGAAGAGAAGAACCACGTCATATCTACCGCGAATGAGGCTCTCTCCAAACACCTATCTCGCATTAATGATGTTTGGCCCCACCTTGAAAACGAGTTCAGCGACGAAGCGAAATGGGGTAGTACCACGCATTGGGCCTACCCCGAGAACCGGATCAATCGGGCAACCCAGGCAGAACGGTCGCGTCGCGATGGGGCGGCTTTTATTACCGCCGCAGCGCAGCAACTTCAAGTAGAAGAAGCCGCAGCACGAAGTGATGCGAGAAAACAAGCGCTTATGGCGAAGAAAGGTCTCAAAAATCAACACCAAGACTCCGACGCCGACGACCACGAAGGCAAGCAGAAGGGTGAGCCCCCTAAGAAGACACAAGGTGGCAGCAAAGCACGGAAAGCTGCCGAAGCTACTACCCCAGTAGGTTTAGGTATCACCGCGGGCCCCAATACGAATGGGAATCCCCCATCGAAAAGAAGAAAGGTCGAAAACAATAGCAAAGCAGTCAATGGTGGACAGGCCATGGAACGTGCCATGAGCTCCGTGTATAGCAACAATGCCCCCAAAGCTAAGACTACCAGTCCACGGACGACCCCAGTACCTGAACCAGCCAAAAAGCGAAAGGCCCTTCCAACTGCTAACGGTTTGTCGAAAAAGAGGTTGGTCTTTCTGTCACCCTCACGGCTGTTATTTGTTCACTAATGTTTATTCGCAGCAAAACCGTCGCCACCGTCGCTACTACCGCGGTCTCCCCTTTGATACCATCGCCGACTCCGCAACCTCAGATGTTGGACAAGCCGACTGGTCACGGCTCTCCCGCACCACCAGCTCCCGTGCCGCGCCCAGCTTCTTCGAGGGCGAGGCAGAATTCCATTCAATCCAATGTAGAAAACGGGCGGCAGCGCCCTGCTTCCTCAGCATCAAACCGCCCTAATGGCGTGGCTGTCACTCCTCCTGAGGTTCCCGCACTGCCCAATGGTCCGCGAGCCTCCGCCGAGCCCAAGGCCATGAAAGAAACTACTACTGTAATTAAGACCGAATCCAACAAGGAGGAAGCGAATAATCACCCTCCAAATGCTGTAAACGGCGTTCATAAAAAAGACAATCCTCCGAAGTTAGACGATACAGACTCAAGAGCAGAGCCTACACAAACTCATGTACAAAGCACCACGACCGTTGTCACGACTAAGAGCGGACGAGCCAGTAAACCATCAACCCCTGCATTGGGCAGCTTCCCAGATGCGACACCGCGGTCTCGGTCATCTAGGAACACGACAACAACCGCGAAGAGAAGCCACAAGAAAGGTGCCTCTCAACACGCTATCACCACGCGGGTTGTGGATGAAGATGCGAATAGCAGTGGCCACGGTGATGACGAAGGTGATGTCGATGCTGATGAACCCTTATATTGCTATTGCAACGGTGTCAGCTACGGCGAAATGGTGGCTTGCGACGCCGACGATTGCGAACGCGAGTGGTTTCATCTAGATTGTGTTGGCTTGAAGGCAGCTCCACCATCCAATAGTAAGTATTCTCGAATCTCGAATCCAGAATCTGGACAGTTAACTGATGCATGCGGTAGTGAAATGGTTCTGTGATAACTGTAAAGACCGTATCAAGACAGGGAAGAAACTGAACGGCAGATAAATATATGGCTTCAGTGTTCCAAAGATGGATGGGCGTTATTAAGTCACTGTATGATACATATAATGGAGTTGGCGGTTACTAAGCAGATCATATTGTACGGCGAATGGCGTCCAGAGGTATGTCGGTTAGCGAGGGTTTGCGGATCACCTGTCGGGCGCCTCACGGTTTCGGCTTTGCATAAAGTATAATTCTTTCGGAGTTATGTTCATTAGTTGATGAATGTTCCAATGCCGATGGAGCAGACTGTGGCGAGACTTGATCAGGGTCAGGTGATAAAAAGGCGTTTTCATCACGAGGTCAGTCCAACAAAAGGCTCACCATCCATCATGAAGCAGGCGACTCGCGAGCAGAGTTCTCTCTTAATTCGCCGTTCGCAAACTTATTCAGATAGATACCTACTTGCGTTGTTTTAAGACACATCTCATCCAGTTTTCCTGTGTTTTAGTAAACTGAATCAGGGAAGCCATGCTCCTGGCCAAGGTTATATGTTGGATTAGTGTCTAGTTACTCCTAGATGTCACTAACCAACTACAGCTCGTTGTGATTAGTTTGCGTTGTAGTTATTTAATATCCGATTACCAAGGTTCCTCGTTGTGCTTATATTATATATACTACGTGGGATGCCAAAGTCCGATATCGCGACGAGTATAGGACGTTGATCAGTGCGGCTCGTGAGTAACAATGCATAAATTGGAGAACCAGGCGTCACAGAGCCCCATTAGGTGTCATGGAGAAGAAATAAAAATGGCGTCTTTTAAATATCCGTACAATACACAAGCGTTTCAAATGAGATGAGCCAGGTATAGAATGTGTAAACACCCTGCATATTGGCCATGTGAATAACAGCGCCATCAATTAGTCGACTGGATAATTTATGCGATATTGTAGACGAGGCTGAAATGGATTCATAAATACCAGATAGGTAATGTTTGACCTCATCACCGATGCCGGAATGCGAACTAGAACGTGCGGCGACGGGTGGCGTGTAGCGGCCGTGAGCAGCTGGGGAGCTTAAATCCGCAACCGGTACCGGCGTCGGACACTTCTTCTCCGTAGTTTGACTATCATCTCGGATTGGTCACAAGATATGGGTTGAGTAATAATCGAGTAACATGTGCTGCGAATTGGCTGACACGCGGTTATTAAAGGGATACTACCAACTCCGCGGACACAACCCGGGCTGTATGTTCCTACTTAGTGTTTAATGCTTTCCCATGACGGCCCTCCCACGCCTCCATAGAAATCAAGGGTTTTCGGGGTATTATGCAGAGGACGACGGGCGCTGGCACTTGCACTTGAACCTTCCTACTCCAACAATCCAGCGCGGCTGGAACAAAAAAAAAAAAGAAATAAAGATGATAAAACAAAACGGCAGGATATAGTAGAATTACAATAGAGGTAGTCCAGCAACGGTATCTCTTGTTCCAACCCACTTGTCGTTTCTATTGAGTAAACAAACCGTCTTCGCATACGTATAATGTCGAGAGCACAGCTGACGACATGCGGCGAAACAATTGGGCAATAATACGTGAGATGTGTACTACTGTACCTACTAGTACTGCACAGCTAGCTGAGAAAAGCCAAGATACCTTAGTGGCCAAGACAGGGCAGGGCTGCACCCGAGAATTTGCAGTGGCCAATCAGCATGGCCATATTTAGAGAAATTCTCCAAGTTTGGCAGTTTTGTTTTGCCTCTTTCGTCAGCGCAACCCCAAATGCGCCAGGGGTGCGCACGAGGGAGCTGCAAGCCATAGGCTGTTCTCTAATAATAACTTCTAGTTGAATCATAATTATATACAAGATGTTGGATTCTTTTGAAGGAAACAACGAATTGACAGAAACAAGGTAAAGGGTCTTTTTTTCCCCTTATACGCCCCCTTATTATTACTAAATGGCTCGACGACCACACTATTGCCAAGAGCGTTAGAATTGGCTAATACCGTCAGGTGACAATCAAGAAAACCAAAACCTTTGTTTTCATTACTCAATACTTGGCTGATGAAAACCGCCGGGCCCCTCCCAGCGAGCCGCCTGGCCACCACTTGGAGCCACTGGGGTATTCCGTTCTTGTAAGCTTTACTATATCAATGGAACGCTATCGAGGTTGCCGCGACCGCTATCCTTTGACAATTCCATCTCGACAGTCAAGACAGTCATCTCGACAGCCCGAATTGCTGTTCACGTGCATGCATAGCTCAGACTAGCAGCTCACAAGGTGCCTTCTTAAAGCTTCTTTTGCACTCTGCATCTGGGTTAGCTACCGGCTGAACCCCTGGCGTAGCAGCCGGTCTACAGTAGTTTACCCCAGACTTTTTTTATTTAATTTTTTTCGCCAATCCACTTAGTGTAGGTAAAAGGTACACGACTCCAACACGACACATCACGCATATCCTACCCATCGCCTATACAATTGTCAACCTCCTTGAGCTGTTCCTAGCCAGCCCCTATTAGCATCTTATTTGCAAACCTTCCTAATCAATTCATAATCCGACCACTCGAATACCCCAGCCGGTTTATGGCAGGAGTCAGAAGTCCTTCCCCGCATTGCACCAACGATATCCATTACCTAAACGCCTAATCTATTGACTAACAAGAACACCAGCCGGGACGTTGCCTGGTGTTGCACTTGTGCGCCTTCGCCAGGGATTTTATACACATCGTCCCGCATTGTTCAATGGGCTGGTTGCAGGTCTAAAGTTCCAGTTGCACCGCTTCGTCACCTGCATATTTCTTCGCTTCTCCATCAACGGCTTGTGAAATTGTGCGTTGTCATTACGAATCCTACACGAACCACCCTGAACTGAGTGTTTGCTCATTGCGCTATTGAAAGTGGCTCTTGCACCACGATCGTATTCCACCTCATACTACTACCCCTTAACATATATTCCTACACGCTCTTACACCAACCAATCACCCCACCCGTCTCTACATCTCTCCTGGTAACATGGATCCGGGCCCAACCGTCTCGCTTCCGCAGAGTGTGGACGGACGTCTCACGGAGGAGCTTATTAAAGCTAACCAGTCGCCCACTGCTGACGAGGAAATGAGTGGTGCTGTCTCTCCCCAACCAACATCTTCTTCCGGTCGCGCATCCTTCTCCTCTGTACGAGAAGTAGACGACGACATTGCCCAGGCCTTCAGTAGTACCAAGGTCTCATCGTATTTTCGGGACGAGACGGACACCGCCGTGGTTGATGACAATAGTAGCCGCCCTCCGTCAGCTAGTTTAAACATGGCCGAGACACTGTTCGCACCGCCCGTTACCCAACCACACAGCAAACTACACGGCTGTTGGTTTCCCGCTGTCGCCGCCGACAACTTCCAAGGATGGAAACAGATCGGTGTGAGAGGCAAGCAGGCGAGCAGAAGCTATGGGGATTTGCAAGCCTTACGAATGGTCTGGTCGACGCCGTCACCTAAGAAGCCGAAAGACCCTGTTGAGGTACAACGTACGCCTGGAGACTCGCCACTGGAGAGGTTACCCATGGAAATCAAAAGTGAGTTTATCCCATAACTCTTTCCCTAGATACATCTGGCAGGCAACCAGCAGGCGAATCATCGACCTCATCAAGCTCGATCGATAATCTCTGTTTGAGCCAGGTCAGTACCTGCTACGTATCTATCTTCCGCTGGGAACTGGCTTGTACGCTACCGACAGGAGTGTAAAGCTGTGTCAGAGTCACGGAATATTCATGCTAACGCTGTCCAGATCAAATCATCGATCACCTTGTACTGGACGTCCCCCCAGACGGACTAGCCAGCCGTAATGCCGATTTGATGGCTATGCTGCTGACCTCAAGGGCACTCCATTCTGCCACGCTTAACGCGCTGTACAGGAATATCACAATTCCTCATTCAAGGATCTTTCGAAAATTCTTGGCCCATCTCTCTCAAAACCCAGAGCTTGGTACCATTGTACGGAGATTAGATTTCAGTCATTTTAATCCAACCTCTCTCTTCACAACTGCAAGTGAGCGAGCTACTACCCGCAACTTGACACATGAGACGTTGCTTCAATGCTTGGGACTAACTCCGTATCTACGCGAATTCCTGGCGCAGGAATATGTCGACGAGGATATTGACGTACACGTCCTTCGAAAGCTATTTTTCGGCATGGATAGGCTGCAAGGACTGGATTTTTGCGCGTGCTCTTCTGCCGGCTTCAAAGCCGCCTTTGAATCCATAGTCTCGGACGATTGGCCTCAGACATTACCTATCACTCGGTTATCACTCCACCGCTGTATCAACCTACCGTCATCCATATACGAGACGTTGTTGCCTCGTCTAACTAATCTTACACACCTCGATGTAGCTGGCACTCGTATTACCGATACAGCTCTTATGTCCATCCCACACACTGCCAGGATCACGCACCTCAATTTAGCCAAGTGCAAGCTGTTGTCAAGCGCGGTGGTTATAGATTTCCTTACGAATCACCCAGCCGTGAAGAACCTTGTCTATCTAAGTGTCGCGACTGATTTCCGAAGTTACGAGCTCCTCGACGAGGATGATGTCACACGTTTGCTTCCGATCCTACCCTCGACTCTACGTTCGCTCAGCCTAAAAGGAAGCAGAATGAGTTCTTCGCACATCAATCTACTGCGACCACTTACAAAACACCTTGAAGAGTTGTCGATGGGTCGCCGTCTAAAAACAGAAGACATCAACAGGCTGTTTCTACCGGACGAAGATATGGATCAGGTCGACTGGGTCCCGCATACCCTGAAATATCTCGATCTCTCGGACTACATCGCAGGTTCACTGGACCTATCGGCTCTCTTCAGCAACTCATCTCTCTTAAAGCAGCACTCCGCACCCCTCGAGGTAGTCGAAATGGCAGATGACGCATATACGCGTCTCTCCCGCTCGCCGGCCATCACGCGTTCCGGGTGGACAGCGACGGATTTCGGTAGCCGTGCCTGGCTTGTGAGAAGGCCAGACGGTGCTCGAGACCTCGGCTTCCGTGACTGGAAGATGGGTGCCGCATTCTGGGGTATGCGCAAGGTTCCTGTGGCCTTCGCCAATGTCGGTGGCATGTACGGCAGTTACATGTTCAAGCGACATCTATAGATCGGCCACAAGACTGTGTGGCCTGTACATAGGCAGTAGGTTCTGACCACTCGCCCTCTTCGGGGTTTTAATCGCTTAAATTGTATGGCTATTCTCGCATTTTCGATGCGCCCTACAATTATCATCAGCGCCTCTGTTTTCGGGACGAATCGACGAAATTATGATGTAGGACCAAGGAGTTTTGCGAAAAGTTTAAGCGCCAAAAGAACAAAAGAACGTGATGCATATTGGCGCTTTTCGGTGTCTATATTTCTACTACTAAGTCCTTTTCTTCTTCTTTTTCTTGTTTTTCTGTCAATTTTTGCTGGGAGTATGGCATGCATGCGCCGGTGTAGGATCTCTCATCATCCAAGGATATGGGGTAGTGGTGAAGTTTCCACTCTGTTTAAACATTGTTTGATTATAGTCAATGGGTACGATCACGAGTATGATGAAGAACTGCAAAAAAGCGCGAGCATTGAGTTCTGCATAGTATAGATGATAATCAACGAAGTTTATCGACCTTTATTCGAATTGAATTTCAGTGAAAAGTTGAGGGTATGTTCCGTTGTAGTCTAAGTTTCGTGTCAGCGGTGACTTCACCTATTAGCTCAAATGTGCAATCTATATAATACAAGACAGAGCATGAAGCTACAAGTATAGGTATGTGAATCAAACACAAAAGCATCACTGTCAGTGTATTCGTGGTATGTACAATCGAGAGCAACGTACTTGGGATTGCTAGGGCATACTGCAGATGTCCTCTAGCAGTAATCTCTGATACCTAAGACCTAGTTATAAGACTACGACAGTAATCCCGCACATTTTGCGATGTCGAGGGGTGGGTTGGCTTGTTATTACCCTTGAAAGTAACGATTGATAAATACCATTTGCTGATCAACCTTCCATCTATTGCTAGACACATCAAAATCTTCTTTTGAGCTTTCTTAGGTGCCCTGGGTTTTCCCCAGTCTTGGTTCAGCTTGGTATAATCTTGTCCAGCCTACAAGTATTTGTTTGCTATGTAATACCTGATATAAGCCTTAAATTAGAGACAATTTGTATGGATGCTCTTCTTTTGGCCGATCATCCAGTCGATAGTTGTAACAAGGGCCAGTACTCTGGAGCTTGGAATTGGGCTTCAACTTAGTAATAATTCTCTAGGGCTCTAAGGATTCCTATATCTAAAAGGAGAAGATTCTAAGAGACAGAAGAGGATATCCTTCAGTCTTTTATAGACCTTCCAAGTATGCCTTGAGCCATCAAGTTGGGCATTAACAACCAACATGCATACGTTAGTCTGTATGTTGGTCTGTATGTTGGTTGCAAGTAGCCAATAGCCTTATAGTACAGGTGGGTCTAGTCCCTCACGATCTAGCCCGTGTGACAATAGTACTTCAATTTGTTGTCTGGACACCTTTCTGCGTTTGGATTATTATACGCTAATGTGACTTATTTCATCCACTAACGGCAAATTCGTGTATAATACAACTTATACTTAGTGAGAATACTCTTCGAATATGTGTTTTTGTAGACATCATAGGATATCTAATCTAATTCCTACGTAGCAAGAGGGGGATAGACAAAAAATTACGTTTTCATGTATGCTACTTTAAATCAGAACAAACGGTAGCTAACCAGTCTTTAGGTAATCGCGATATCTCGCAATACGTACAGATATTATCTAAGTAAGTGCCTCATCTACTTGTCTGTGTTAAAATTAAGATATAAAACAAGTTTCACCACGTCTGCTTCCTGTAGATAGAAGTAAACTCTTCTAGAAATTCTGGAGCGATTGTTTAGTTTCTACTTTCAGAATGGGAGATTTGAACTCACTTTGATAAAAAAAAAAAATGCAGGTCTCAACCATGTATTGCGAGAGCATATATAGTTGTCTCACGTAAGTATGACTATCACAAGACAACATCCGAAACTGTACCACAACAAAGAGCATTCTGAATACGGATATATTAGCCGAAGAAGGTGTTTCACTATAATCCGTCCAAAATTCAGATAACGATTTTTTTCTCGCGACTTCCTTGCCCAAGATAATCTTGTACAATATCGACGGTCGCTAATTTTAAAGTGTGAGTTTATAGTAGATATCTGACAGAGGACGAGGAGAAGTAGGCGCAACGCTTTCGTAATAAATCAATCAAGATGCTTAAGAACTGAATATAGTGATACACCTTAGGCCTACAAATAATGTAAGCAATTACGAGGATCAACTGCTGCATATACGGAAATGAAGCTTTGCTAAGACTGTGTGACAAAGGCGGGAACCGGCTACGGTATACGTAAATTTCTGTAATTATCCGTCGGTCTCCGGCGATAGTTTTCAGGGATCATTATCAAAGAAGTCACTAATCTTCTTTAATGCGGGGCGTTCCGAAGAGCCTCCCGGATGAAGCCGGCTGCTTATCTCAGGCTGACTTCATATTTACACATAACTCCGCGGGGTACAAGGAGTGTCTCATAGATAAGACGAGTTATATAAACGACACCAATCCCATTCAATCACACAGAAGCAACATACCATAAGCCTATCTTCAAGCTGCAACACATAGCTACAGGGGACACATAAACAACTGCCTTTCGCCTTGACCGAGATCACATCATGACGTCCAAGATAACTGTGGAACAACTCTGCTTCCCGAAGGAGTCCAGTATCAACTTTGGAGCAGTGGTGTCAGACGTTGACATTGAGAATCTAACTGGTAAGAATGTTCAACATGATGCAGCAGTGATATGATGAATCTACTAGTAGGGAGAATACCCGTATAAATCGGTAACCTCCTAGAGTGAGTATCCCTTTGAGTTCGATCAACTGGTCAGCTTGCTGACATCGAGTCTCCAGATGACGATTTCGCCGTGATCCGTGACGCCCTGTTTGAACACCAGATACTCGTGTTCAAGAACCAAGGACACATCTCGCCGAAGACGCAGTTCAAGCTGACTCAGCGCTTCGACCCCTCGGGCGGCGACTCTTACGGACACAGTAAGACGATTGATGCGAAACGCAGCATTCTACACCCGGATTTAAAGACTATCCCACACCAGCCGCAGGTGCAGGTGATCGGCAACGGACGCGTGGCCTCCTACGAAGGACTCACCGACTTTCAGCTACGGCATCCGCATCATAGGACGTTCCACGCGACTGCCATCCCGGATAGCGAAGATCTCGACTTCACGCGCTTCTACCGATGGCATATTGATGCTGCATTGTATGGCGCGCTTGCGCCACCCGTCGTCACGACACTTCTGGCTGTACAGGTACCTGGTGGACGACGGCAGACCTGTCGATACGATGACGGAACAGGCGATGAGCTGGACGTTCCGCTCGGCACGACGGCCTTTGTATCGGGGTATACGATGTACGAGATGCTGTCCGAAGAAGACAAGGCGTTTGTGCGCGGTGCCAAGGTCGAGTATGCGCCTCACCCGTACGTGTGGATGAGCTCGGCCAAATCGCGGTCCGATGGCCTCGGTATGCTATCACAGGGACTTGAAGTGCCTATTGACGAGCTGCCGCCTCATAGCCAAGATGAGGTCCAGATCCTGCCTATGTGCTGGCGTAACCCCGTGACCGGGAAATTGGCACTGCAAATCCACCCTTCTGCGGTGCGAAAACTTCACCTAGCGGATGGGACAATCATCGAGGACTTGGCCGAGGTCCGCGAAATTGTGCATCGGCTCCAACGCCCGGCGATTGCACCCAAATACGTTTACGCGCACGATTGGCAGGAAGGTGATCTTGTACTCTTCCATAATCGCGGTGTGTTGCACAGTGTCGTTGGTGCGTTCGCGGAAGACGAGGTCAGGCTGTTCCGACAGTGCAACATCGCCGCGAGTCAGTTTCCCGAAGGTCTTTTGCCGGCTGCCGTTATTGCTACGTGAATTGGCGGGTCTGGAATCCATTCTGGAAGAGTAGACCCTATTATCTTTCGGAGCCTTGGGGGAATATTGAGGGTATGAATTTTTGTTCTGGTGTCACTACACACTACGATGAGGGTACGACTCTATCTGAAATTCTATATCTCTCGCTGGCAATATACACTGTAAAATGTTTGTAATGAATACTCAGGCATAACAGCAACAGTCGTTACGTTACGTACAGGTATTTGACAATCAGTGCACCTGCGAGAAAAAAAAAACGGCTAGGCAGATGAGCAAAGAGCTAGCTTGCAAGTTTTTCCTACCTATTGGTGTTCCAGCCTCATTCAATAATAAAAGTTTGCTGTTCACTGGAGTGAAATGATATTGCAATGGAAACAACTTAAACTTCATCAGACATGATTGGCTAAAGTCAAGGAAAAAAACTTCCAAATGGAGTAAACAGCCTAAGCGACTTGCTCTGATTGGTGGCCGTATGCTCACCGCCTAAGCCGCTTTGGTACTCGTAACCCACCAGCCCAGCGAAATTTCTGCCGGCAGTAAAGCAAAAAAGCCGCCCCACACCGCCTTGCAGACCCTTCCCGCAGGTGTATATAAGCCTGCCCTTCCTCCCACTCTTCCCTCTCTTCTTTTTTTCTTCTTTACACGACAATGTGAGTTCACCTCCATACCCCCAACATCCAGCTCTGCCTGAATGCTTGCCACCCCATCAGCAGACCACTGACCATTTTTCGCCAAACAGACTTCAGAGAATCATTTCTATAGTATTCGTCCCACTCTGTGTTCCCTAAAGGAGCCACAGATCCCACCCTGGTTGATGAACGAAAATCCCCGTCGCCCTAGAGTGAAAACCCCAACTCAATCGGGGTTCCACGTCTTTGGACCTGGTTCCCTTTACTCTCGCACTGTCCGCAAGGATGGCGGTCCGCGCCTTGAGCGCAGGCTGTATAGAGAGTGGTGATGATCTCAACCCCGTTGTCGCGGTCTTGCCTTCGGGCGCGCGGCCGGGGTGGGCAGCGGTGGAAGTCTGACAGGCATTATCCAATCTTTTTTTCATTGCTATCGTGTGCGGGTCATGCGAAGTGAGGAAGAAAACTTACGCGATATCTTTGATCTACCACTCCATGATGCTTTTCGCCTGATGTTTGCGCGACTTTGTCTTGAACAGCTTCGATGTCGGTCGACATGAAAAATCTGCACGTCCGAGGCTTGGTATCCTTGGCACCATCTGCTGTGCATCCCATAGGCTTCAATTTTTGTGTACTTTCAAGTTGAATGTGTAATCGTCTCTTTAATGACATTCCTCATGTGATTGTTGCGATTGAAGACGGCTTCATTCTCCATGTGTCACTTAGATCTGCACATTCAAGTTTTGCTCCTACATGTAGTACTGAATTCTTGTCGTCTGGTGCCTACTACACTACGTACTTGATGTTTTCTACTCGTGAATGCGGCATGTGAAAGCCTTGTCGCGGAACACAACTCAGATTGACTCGATTGCAATACGAACGGACGATATCATGTATGTACATGGCAAAGCAAAGTCCATTTTCGTTCAGCTAGGCCTAAGTGTTTTTATGAGACGAATTATTATCAATGCACATATCGCGATGAATAATAGCTCGTGTAATAAATGAGGTTTTAGAGTATTTATTTAGATTTGCCTTTTCAGAGCCACCGCGAAGCTGTCCGCACTTTATATAGCCGTGTTATATATGAGAGTTTGTATATTCATAACCATGTCTGTTTGCCACCTGCCGTCGCGAGACTCCTTTCCTACCTATATATATCACGAAGGGAACTGGTTCAGAACATTCCATATCGTATCCGTGCCAAACTCGCCGCCAAACTGCCAAGGGAACTGCTCCTGTGAGACGGGCATGGTGTGAAGACCCGGTATCCCAAGCCCTCCTGCCACCCCATCTGATGATGGATTACCCGCAGAAGAAGTATCGCCTCCAGCCCAATTCGCTGGTGTCGGTGCCGTCGACCCCCCTCCCATCGACGCCCCAAGGACACCGGTCAGGTCGTTGTATGCGATGTCGCCCATGGGATACATGGGCATGATGGCGCTGAAGTCGAAATCCGTCGGCAGCGTCCACTCGGGCGAGGTGAGGGCGCTGGTGTTGTCCAACGTCACGCTCGACGGCGAGGGTCCCGTCCCGAGGGGAGTGTTCAGCTCGGTCCCCGGGGTCTGGGAGGGCGCGGAGGCCGTTGTGTCGTTGCTGGCGCGGTGGGTGGAGGAGGAGGCGGAGGAGGAGGCGTGGGCCTCGGACTGCGAGGTGAGCCAGCGGGAGGCGGCCTCGGTCTCGGCGCGCGCCGTCTCGCTGCAGTGGCATGTCAGGAAGCCGTGGCCGACGGCCTTCTTGAAGCGGATCCAGATGGCCTGTAGCACGCCGAGGGCGGAGCGCGCGAGGTGGTTGCGCTCTGCCATCTTCTCGAACCGATCTACGGCCCACTGGAAGTGCTGCCGCGCCTGGTCGAGCAGCTCGAGGTGCTCTCGTGGGAATAGGATGTAGATGGACGCCACCATGACGACGGCGTCGAATGTCCCGAAGAATAGTGAGTATGTCCTGTGCTGTGCCGTGTCGAGCGCGGCAAACTGCTGTCGTTGCGACTCGAGCATTTCCAGGCTCGCCTTCAGCGCTGCGTTCCTACTGGCGGCGCGTGTGAAGACGTAAGGGCGGTGGAGGGCTAGGATATTGAACGCATGTAGTTGTGGTAGCTGCGCTCGTGAGTAGGGTAACCACCAACACTCGGGCAGGTGGTCAAACCGCGTATCCGGGTTTTCTGAACGGAAAGGGGGTGGTGTGCGGGCTTTGACGTCGAGGATCTCGGCGTGTATCCTTTCGACTTTGGAGAAGTCCTTGGGGAAGGGCCCTTCCTTTTCCAGGTCTTGGATATCTCGTAGAGTCTTCATGATCTGCCACGACCAGATCGACCTCGTCAGAGGCGTTGGCGGATCGTCGTCGGTGCGCGGCACGAGGGGTACTCGCTTCGCAATTTTAGGAATGATGGCATCAATTGGAAAGCTGCGGTTTATGAGACGGTGATCGATGCTACAAGGCCGGCCCAACACAGCCCCCGTATGTAGATCCCATCCCATCAGGATGAGCCAGACCATCCGACGATGCTGTGCCCTCCACATCTTTTCCATCGCCTCTTCTCCGTCGTCCTCCGCGGTTGGTTGCGGGTCTGATTGGTCGCGGTGCAACCCGATCCCTTGTGCGTCCCGAATGCACGTTCCCACCTGATGCCACTGCACTCGAGTTAGACTAGATAGAACGAAACTAAACCTAACAAGAAAAACTTACGGCCTCGGTCACCATTCCACTGAACTTGAGAAGTGATGCTCGGCACCAGCCTGCCAACACGGTGATAATGGACATTTGCCGCTTGCCCAACAAGTTCAATATGGCCATGCCGGCCTCGCTATACTCGACCGATAGGTCGTCAAAGGTCATATTGCTGGTATACTTCAAACATTCATAAGCCTTCTCGGTCTCCTGTGGCAGGTATAGCAGCGCGCAAGCCATCATCTGGAATAGCAACGCGGGCAGCGCTCTCAGCATTGGGTCCAGGGCCAGGGGACCCGAGTTCGACAAAACGTTGAAAGGTAAGCTGTACCACTTATTCATCAGATTTCTCGTAAGCGGCTCGTCGATGCCGAAGTACTGCCAGTTCACATCGTGGAAGTAGACGTCGATGAGCTTCTCCACGTACGTCCTGGCTGGCAGCTGGCGGATCAGCGACTTGTAGCGCTCGCGCATGTCGAAGCTCTCCTCGACCGGAATCTCGCTGGGCATGCCGGCCAGGGGCGCGCCCGCAGCATTCTCGATCTTGCGCAGGAAGCCCAGCGTCGAGCCGGCGCTGGCTGAGTAGCCGAAGTCGGCAGCGGGCGCAGTTTTCGCTGTGTTTTCGTGCGGTTCGGAGGGCCTGTCATCGTTGGACGAAGACGATGTTGCTTTCGTATCGGCCTTTACGATGGGCGTGCCAGTCTCGTATCGGCAGGACGACTCTTTGTTTCGCGACTGGCAATTCGTACACGGCAGTTTACGGTCGCACTGCGATTAGGCGAGAGCTTAGCATGGGGGGCTTCGTCAAGGGGCGCGATCGTCGGGCGTTGATCCCACCTTCTGCTTGCGCCGATGGCACTCGGTGCAACTGATAACAATGCGTCTGCGCTTGCGTGGCGGCGGTTTCGCAGCTCCCGCCTCTGGGGATTGCCGGTCTTCACCACCCGAAACGGGCTCAGCTATCTCGGGGTCGCCCATTTTGAGCAGCGTCGATGAGCCAGCCGATATGTGGAGTCGATCGAAGTGGATAAAAGACTGAGGCAGGAATTGAAATACAACTAGAGAAGGCTCAACGTCTGTAGGACGATTCTAAATAAAAGTGCATGGCTACCGCCAACCTATGGCTCTTCGGCATACACCACACCACGACCTTGTTCTTAGTAGATGATAACAGTGATAGGTGGAGATGGCGATCGGTTAATTGTGTTCACAATAGATGGTGGGCGTTTGCGAAAGTAGTCTGTCTATCTTGTATAAGTAATCATAGATAATGCATGCAGCATGATATGTCGATAATAGCTGGGAATAATCAGTAATGAGAGCGGTGTTGGGGAACGAGCACATAATCGTCTTGGTCACGGTCTCGTTACCAACCGAATCTGACCAGGATTCGTTAAGGTTTGTCTTTGTCTAATTCTGATTTAGCCCCTCTCAAATTCAGCCAAGTCCAGAGTCCCCCCCGGATCTCCATCCCGGGTTTTGTACCACCTAAACACCGTTGTCTCCGAGTCAATATCTTAATCTTCTCGGCACGGGTACAAGACGGCGGTGGCTAAAATCAGCAAATTGGCCTACTTTGGTATTCGGGGTTCTGGAATAATAACCAATCAGAATGTAGCAAAGCGTTGTTCTGCTCGTTTCTCTGCTATATATACGTAACACACTACCTGATGTAAGTTAGTGGGGTTCAACTATGCTCGATGCTGACTGACAGAATAACATAGTGCACTCTGATTTCTGCCGTCGCTAAGGGCTCATAGCTATCATAACAAGCAGCCCATCCGATCTTCCTCGAGAGCCCGATCATTGCCCCAGTAATACCGTTTTCTTCCGTATGGTTTTGCGTAGAAGCATCCATGCTCGTCTTTGTACCATTTTGTTCACAATTCTCTATGCCTATCGACGTTTTCCTTTTTCGAAATCTAAAACTATTTCGAAGATCCCAACTCCAGGCTCCGAAAATGCTGGACCGTCTCCTTCTCGATACTGCTCACGAGATGTTACTAGTTTTCATTATGCCATTATCACCCATATCCTTTTCTACCTTCAAGGCTGTTGTCCTGTCCGTGCCAAGTATGCCTTCCATGCTCGTCTTCGATATCGCTCCGCTTCTGCTCGTGGAGCTCCCGCCTTGAGAATGCCCCGACCGACGATGATGATGTCACTTCCACCATCGCCAACTAGCTTCGCGGGGGTGTTGTATTGCTGGCCCATCCCATCTCCCGCTATTGTTTCTTCTTCGGCTCCTTCCGGGGGTAGTTGAACCCCGGGCGTCATTGAGATGAAATCGTCGTCGGCTTCTGTGTTAAGGGTTCCTTGGGCGATGAATCCCATGACGAAGTCCTTGTTTTCACGAGCAGCTTCTTGGCATGCTCGCGTGTACTCGGGAGTCATGTAGTTGCCTGCACTTGACATTTGTGCTAGTATCAAAAGCCCACGTTCCCACGGCGGCTCTTCGATACCGGCGTATACAAGCTCTTCTCCCTCCGCAATGGTGGTTGAAAAGCGCGGCGAGTCGACGGGCTCGAATGATTGTGTCACGGTGGTGATAGAAACGATGCTGCCCTTTCTGCCGGCGCTGCTGGTCTCACTGTGTTGTGTCGACGAAGGTAAGGGATGCATCGCTCCTACTGTGTCGGCCTCCTCACTCTCATCGTCATCATCATTGAATGAATCAGAGACCGGGGTGCCGACTGTGACGGAGGTGTTGACCTCGTAGTTGACACGTGACCGCCAATGCTTAGCAGCCTCAGAAAGCGCCTTCACCGCAAGCTTTCCCGGAATCATATTTATATTCACAATATGGGCCCAGTCGATGATGCGTGCGGTACCTGCTGTGTACTGCATCTGAACGGTATGGCCGATGTCACCGAACTTTCGGTCCTCGAAGATGAGAAAGCCATGTTTCCTCGCTAAAGCACCAAGCTTGGCACCAGTACCAGTCTTAGGGTGATAATCCCAACCTGCGACCAGGTCGTAGTGTGTCTTAAATACGACAATAGATGGACCAATGGCATCAGCCAATCCGAGCAGTTCTCGGGTGTTGGTGACGTCGGCACTCAAGCAAAGGTTGGACTGCTTTAGCTCCATTAAGCGCAAAAGGTAACTAGCAAGAGGGTGAGCGGCCTTCGCGGCCCTCTGGGCGAACGTCGCCTTGATGGTCGGGTGGCGTTCCTGGGAAGCGCACATGACGGCTTAAGTTTGCTAATAGCTCAAGCTAATGCGAGTAGTGAGAATGGGATATTTCATGAGCTTTGAGCCGACTCAAAGTTCGCGACTAAAGTTGTCCAAGTGCTGATTTGCCCGGAGGAGGGCGGGAGGCAAGGCTCTGGTATTGCGGAACGTCAGAACTTGCGTGTGTATACGTATGCTTGTATGTATACGTGTGTGTGTGAGAAATCGGTCTCTGTGAAGATATGTAGCCTTCTTGGTGAGTTGCTGGAATAGATGTGTCCTGTGACCTTAGGACTGTCAAGTTAAGACCCGTCCGACTGAAAGGGTTTTTAGGATACCTATTTCTGTAGGTCCTGGTCCCGGTAGGCCTGGTAGGGCTGGCTGTAAGAGCGCAGATGCAGCGGCGGTGATGATCAGCGGTCCTGGGTGCTGTGGAGCTGCAATGATGTCAGTTCTAATTTCAACCTCGATCAACTTCACATGAGTCCCCAGCTCTGCCCTGCTTCCTCTACATCCTATCTAAACCATCAGTTCAAGGGAAGGATCGAATCGACACTTCCGCTTTTGATGTGGTTCCTTGAGGAGACGTATAGGTAATTTTTGCTGGATCTGACGCAGCGCGTAACAAAAGCAGGTAACAAAGGTTGGTAGACTAATACCACATAGCGGGTGTGTTGCATGTACACACCACTAATTCCCTTACACCTGCAATTGTCACCCCACGGCGCACCTGGTCGCAGCGCAGAACACCACCTTTCTTCCGGTTGTGTGTGGGGGCAAACAGAAAGAGGCAAACGAAGTAAGGCGTTCGCGATAATGAAAGCGAAGGGAAGGGCTAGGACGAAGAGGAACGCCTGACGTTACTGTCACTTACCTCGGAGCACTGCAATGTCCGCACAATCGTATAATTGCTCTTTATCGAATTCTGCGTGTTGTCCTTTGTCGTTGAATTCGGAATATCTTTGCAGTCCGACTTCTTCCTCTGGATAGCGCTAATGGTATTGTCGTTGCGTCGTCGTGGACAGAACAGACCAGACAAAGAATGGTAGATGTAGGTGCTGTAAGCCTGCCTGGAAGGGTTTCGGGCCTTTCAAGTCAGGGTTCGGGGCAGCGATCTTGAGGAAAACCAATAGGAGAGCGAAGTAATGCGGTCTTGCCGGTGTCACGGCATGTGTCACTTGCTTATCAACGGCAACTCCGTCGAATGAGGTCGATCTCCGGACAGAGAGGAGAATGGCCCGCAGAAGTCAAGTTCTCAGTCTGGGCCAGGTAATTGCTGGAGGAGACGAGAATTTGAGGATTTGAGGAGTGCGTGTGCGCAAAGCGACGTGGGAAGGGAAGGGAGGCGATAAATACTTCGCTACTCAAAGGAGGAAGAAATTAGATATTTGGGCTGGTGCTTGCTGCAGGTCGGTCGGTGTTATGGAGGGGCACTTAAACAGTACAGGTACCTTACCTAGCCTACCTACCTAACTGCATGGGCACCCGTAGGCGCAGCCTGCGTGTGTGCGCGCGCCATTCTCCATTCTCGCTGGCTGTTTTAAGTACTTTAAGAGGTACTAGTAATTATTTTTAAACTTTTTTTTTCAAGCCTGCCGCAGACCGGCATGTGACCGCAACGCAAGGATCCTTCAGTTCCATTAATCAGCTCATTTGGGTATCTACCTGCTCTTAAACGCCTAACACTATTATGTGAGGTGGTTGTATATCTTCCGTTATACATGTCCCACTCAACAGGCAGGTGGTCGTATCGAGTCGGACGCATACTACACTGCTAAGGCGGACAGATGAATAGCACAGAAGGTATAGTTAGTCGATTGGAAGTGCTGTATTGCCACTCTGCTATAAGAGCCAATGGGGCTACTCAATATGCTCTGTCTTCACAAGCTCTGTGATTTACTTGCCCTCGACGTTTGTAGTTTTGGGACCGGTCAGGGGACGCCTTTGAGGACAAATTCTGTAATATCTCGGCATGTGAATTCACTTCTGAAGCACAAAGCAACCCATGCCCAGGTTCAGAGCCCCAACCGGAAGTAAAATCCAGGTACAGAAAATAGTGCCGATCGGGCGGGTGAACCCCATGTCTATACTGCACGGTCTAGACTGAAACTAACAGGTATAATGTCTCAGCCACATCGGTCCACCAGTGCGATCCGATCAACCACGTCAGATAGCCATGATATGTCAGATTCGAATCAACAAAGTAGTATAGCCAGTGTCCTTCGTGTCTTTTGGAAAGGTAGGTGAGAAATGGCACATAATACCCGGGTTTTAAGGAGACTTTCAGAGATGACCCATCATACGATCCGACATACTTTGGTTCGCGTAAGCACCTTGGTGCATCCATTAGGTAGTTGATGATCCGGACAGGGTCGGCTTCGTGCCGGCAGCGATGGCGTTGCATAAGTAGAAGATAGTGTGATGGAGTCAACATGTTCGTAGTGCAAATTCTGCATCTGCCGTTGGTTCTGCCGACCCGGAGCACGTACGTCAGTGTTGATCATTTGGATAGCTGTTGGTATGCACTTGCTTCCTGCATAGCATTGCCGTCCAATACCTTCAGTTGTGATCTGTCATGGATGAGCGACGGGCGGCATCTACGGTTCGGAACCTTGCGATGCAGGATGTGTGACCTGGGACGCAGGCACCTTTACCAACAGTACCTACTGCATCATATATGACCGTAGGTGCATAACGCGGATTATGAGGTAGGTATCTTAGTATTTCCCGAGTCCTCGTTGGTAATGCGGTTTCCTCTACGCAGCATAGGTATGAAATATGATTGTTGTGTGTCGAATATACCACCTTGATAGTCACTTAAGGAACTCTCAGGAGGAAATCCAACCAGATTGGATAGGAGACAATATAATCTGACATACGGAGTACACCACAAAAAGATGATAACAGGACGAAATAAATATAAAATAAAATAAAAGAAGAAAAAGGGAGAGAAGCACTAACTACTGTAGGAGACGGAATAGAGATCGGCCAAGTTTGTCCATCTATAAATACCTATCGGGACTAGGTAGCCTACATCCAGCCTGTAGGCACTATAAGAACGCGTGCCAAGCTGCGACCAACGCTACCCAAAGTAGGTACTTACTTAGATTAGATTGATACCATGGGCACGGTTTGACTGAATTTCTCTTATCTTATCTATTACTTCTTGCTGGATACCCTCCTGTTACGGACCTACTGTTAAAGAATTACTGCGCATAACTGATAGTTATTAACACATTTACTAGGTACTGTAGCCTCGTCTCGTTGATGATCAGTATCTTGTACACAGATGGACAAAGAGCATCACCTTTCCAATCACACTTCTCTACCTATCTCTACTTACCTTCTTTCGTGTTCCTGGCCACTTTCCCTATTAAATAAACGTGGTAGCTGCGTTAGGTAGCACTTACAAGCAAGGTATGTACCAAGCCAATCCAATCCCACTTTTGATTGCTGACTTTGGCCGCCAATTTCTCCGTCCACGTTGGCTCATTTCTGGCGTCTCCTTTACTAACCTCAGCCTTCCGAACCTAGATTGCCCTTATAACCTAATAAATTGGGAGCCAAGGTATGCTGTACCTACAAGACCGCGTTATCTCGCCCTCGTAGCCCGACCCTAGATAATCGACTCTTGAAACCGCTATCGCTTCGATACACTTGGTACCCTCTTCCCCTCGTTTCGCATATACACACACACGCGAGCGCATCGGAAATAAAGGACTGCCATGTCGGAAAGAAAAACTAGACGACAGACTGCTATGGCGGCGGCGGCGATTCAAACGCCCACCGAGTCTGACGCCCACGGCGACACAGACATGAACGGGAGCGGCGACACTCACATCTCTACTGCGCCGAAGACAACCACCGGCCCTGCCGAGAACATATTTCTGTTCTGGCCGAACCTGATCGGTCGGTGCCCGCATTTTTCTACTGCTCTACGAGCTCAGTAAACGGCTGACTGTCCCTGTCTCAGGGTATTTCCGCATCGTGCTGGCTATCGCATCGTTGTATTACATGCCGCTGCATCCGAGGACATGCTCCATTCTCTACAGTATTTCGTGTCTGCTCGATGCCCTCGACGGGTATGCCGCGCGATACTTCAACCAGTCTACGAGGTTCGGCGCCGTGCTGGACATGGTCACCGACCGATGCACCACTTCATGCCTCCTTGTGTTCCTCTCCTCGGCCTTCCCCAGATGGGCCATCGTGTTCCAGGGGCTCATATCGTTGGACTTCGCGAGCCACTACATCCACATGTATGCGACACTGGCTATGGGCGGCTCAGCAGAGAGCCATAAGAACGTAGACAAGTCACGAAGCTGGCTCCTCAACCTCTACTACACCAACAAGGTTTGTATATCGGACTCTGGATTGTAATCGGACGAAGCTTATTCTAGCTAGACTGTTTTATTCATCACATGTGCTTTGAACGAGCTCTTCTTCATCGCCCTCTATCTCCTATCCTTCTCGTCGCCTTTACTCTCTCCGCAGCTCCTCCAGACCGTCGGCGAATCCAAGGCCGCCGCGATTCAGGGCGGAGCGCAGGTGAACAGTTCCATCATCCGCCAGCTATTCACCAATCCCTACAGTGCTGCGGCGTTGGAGATGGCCCGTGCCAACAAGATGGACTCCACCTGGCCTTGGATATTGGCGGGGATTAGCGCACCTGTCATGATCATTAAGAATATCCTCAATATCGTCCAGCTCGTCAAGGCAAGCAAATGGCTGGCTGAGGGCGATGTCCAGATGAGGAGGGCTGCCGCCTTGACAAAGGCGAAGAAAGGACGAAAGGGGAACTAATGGACGTCCTCGCCTTGATGGCGAAATTTGGGAAGTGCGTCAATAGCTTTGACAAAAAGCTCATATCACGCCGTGTGCAGTAGTTTGTGTTATTATTGGCGGGGTTTTATATAATCCTCTTTCCCCCGTTAGCATTGGGCCGGCGTGATAGCATAAGAATGGGTGGCTATAGTAGTACCTTTTGGGATTGTTCCATTTCTGACTTCAAAGGTGGGTTGGGGTCTAACTGGAAATCAAATGGGAGTCCAACATAGATGGACCGTAACTTATAGAACAAAACTTAACATTTAATATTTTGTATCACGTATGCGGTGGGCTTGTGCGGTCCTAGTAACTGCGTATACATGACAATCGCATCGTCAATTTCTCATTGTTGGCTTTTTATGTTCTTGACGACGTGAAAGGAGTACGATAATCTACAACGCAATCACTGCGATATTGAACCAGGTTAGTCGATAGTCATGGATGAGACGAACTGCCGGTTAGATGGTGGGCCTCGGAGCAATAGAAGAACTATTTGTATAACATGCAGTAGCTTCGCAGACATCTCCACGTACGTTGTTAGAAGACAACATTAACGTCTAGCTTCATTGTGATTAGGAATTTGGAATAGTAACGCATATCTTCTACCACACACTTACCTACAATTCCCATCTATGTTTACAACATGCCAAAGTAGACAGGCTCTTTCTCATCATTAGACGAGCTGCTATGAGGCTCCGCCTTTGTAAGATGTAGAACAACTCACGTTTTGAAACACCACTCAGTAACTAAGTACGCATGACAGGATTTCCATATAATTCATTTTATCAGTTGCGATACACTCTTCTACGACTCTCAAACCATGTCATATTAACAATTGCCGATTGCGGATGCGCTAACTGATGCAAAAACCTCGACAGATCCCATTAGTGCATAAAGCAACCACCTATCTGTGGAACTTCTGACCCTGCTTAGGCTGGCTCCCATAAGCTCTCCTCCCCTGGGGTTTCTTGTCCCTGCTCATGCTGGCACCTAATGTGAGATCAATCCGAGGGGGGACGGCGAATCCAAATGACTTGGCGACTTTGGCGAGGTCGAGTTTATTTACATCACTATATTGAGATCATCAGCAACTGATCTCTGTAAGACGGGAAACTGCTAGTCGTGTAGTGTTCCCTTATAGAATACATTTCCCAGAGATATAAATAAAATACTCACAAGACCGTCCTCAGAGAATGTGAAGCATAAGCGTGGAGGTAAGCTCGATATCCCTCTGATTATAATCGTCAGCATTGAATCTTCCGTTATAGTCGGTTGAGAAAGTTACCTTTTGCGCTCTGATTCAGGTAGTAATTACTGTTTATGAGCTTTTCTAATTGACTTTGGATGTTCAATATCTT
This sequence comes from Xylaria cubensis, assembly GCA_022385715.1. NCBI lineage: Eukaryota > Fungi > Ascomycota > Sordariomycetes > Xylariales > Xylariaceae > Xylaria > Xylaria cubensis. Next base: position 26,573 of record MU279011.1, on the reverse strand, counting down.
CTTTGCTGGGAAATCGTATTCGACTACTGGCACACGGGCGGCCTGAAATTCCAAATCAGTCATTTTAGTTCATACAATAACAGATATATCCGAGGAGTATAGGCAAGTTCAAAAAGAGGAATCCGGAACGGTAACGGAAATTGCATGCTGACCTTGAGGTGTGAAAGAAATCCTATCTCGGAAGGTTGAAGAAATAGGAGCGAACGGCCCTTCGTACCCGTACCACGGGCGGTTCGGCCTACTCTATGGATATACTCTTTTGGCTCATCTGGGGGATCCAGCTCTGAGTTTTGTTAGTAAATGTTGTAGAGGTGACAGGGCCCAGGCGTAGCTCTTCGGTTTGAAAATATTCATAGAATTTTACTTACGGACCTGCACAAGGGTTAGCAACTAGTTCGTCGACATAGGAAGTATAAAATCCAAGAAAATGAGATTCCTAGGATACTAGACGAAAGAGAACCATGTGAATAACTTACGATAAAGTCTACCGCGGGAATATCAAGCCCTCGAGCTGCTACATCTGTACAAATCAAAATTCCTGATTTGGCGTTTACAAATGAGAAAAATGTCGAGGTTCGTTTCTGCTGCTTTTGCTTTCCGTGCTGTCGTGCGCCATTAGCGATCGATTGAAACCAGCTACACATCATTTCGAACTAACCAGGTCTAGACAAGGAAGGTCTATATAGTTCAGGAGTCTTTGCACACGTGTTAGCTATTACCGGCCCATGGACTGTGTGCTAACTAAACATACTCTGCGTAGTATTTTACCGAGTTACAACTCGATAAGAACACTATAATCTTCAAAGTGAGTTAGTAATGCAAATAATGTCTCACGTGTTTCGGTGCAGGCATCTTGGTGTATAGTGCCAAACAAGGGATGACAAATGTCTACGCACCTTTTTCTTGATATTCTTCTTCAAAAACGAGAACAACAGAAGGAATCGTTTGTCTGCTTCGCAAACTACATAGCCTTGTTCCAGGCCTTCAACTGTAGAGTGCTCTTTCGTCTCGTCGACGTTGATATAGAGAGGACCAGGACGAAGCGATATCCGCGCTAGATCTTCAACTTTTGTTGTCTGGGTGGCAGAAAACAGAGCGGTTTGTCTGTTCTCGGATGGCAGGACCTTAATAATCTGCCGCATCTCATCCTCAAATCCGACTTCCAAAATTCGATCGGCTTCGTCGATGACTAGAGTTCGCAGGTTTTTGTAGACGAAACCCTGAGTATTCTGAAGGTGGTCGAGAAGCCTTCCGGGAGTAGCTACGAGGAGATTTATTCCTTTGCTTAGCTTATCGGCCTCCGCTCGTCTGTTCGCACCTCCAATCACGATGCCGTAGGTTTGAGAGTGATGCTTCATCAACTCGGTCGCTACTTGGAAAATCTGGAGTGCCAGCTCTCTTGTGGGCGATACTATAATGACTCCTGTACCATTTCGGGGCTTATATCGCAGAGAGTGTAGCATCTCAATCGCTGGGATCAGAAACGAAAGAGTCTTCCCGGATCCTGTTTTAGCTGCTCCAAGAACATCACGTCCAGCGACTACAACAAAAAAGAATTAGCAATTTATTTCTCAGACACTTTCGGGCCCTACAAGCTCGCAAAGTGGGGATATTGCCATAACTCACGTAGAGGTGGAATCGCACGACGCTGAATTGGGGTCATAGTTTCGAAGTTCATCTCCTCCTTGATCGCCTGGAGCGTCTTCTTAGACAGATTCAGCTCTGTGAACTTCTCGACGCCATCGGTCGGTACGACAAGAGACGAAAGTTCGTGACCACTGCCGTTGGCGGTCTCGACTTCGACATCGCTGTCGAGACCATCTTCTTGATCGCTAGTCTTCTTTGTAGATGCGGCTCCGGAATCCTCTGCTTCATCGACATCGTCATCTTCATCCGAGTTGTCTGGCGAAGACGAGACTTCTGGTTCGCTCTGGGGCGCAGGCTCTGCTGCTCTTTTCAATTTCTTCTTAGGCGCCGGCGCGGCGGCTGCGGCTGCTGCTTTAGAGCCGTCGGCGTCCTTGAGCTTCCTCTTCTTGGTGTGCTTGGTGGACTCCATGTTGATCGACGGCAATGTTGAGCTGGGTAGGTGATGGAGTTGAGGGTGGGATGTCGCGCTGGAAACTTGATTGACGGAACTTTTTTCTGGGTCTATTCTTGGCATTTCTTATCGATAAAACCAGTTGGGGCATATCGGCTCTAAACTCTACGGTAAGAAGTGCAGTAGTTGCTGCAACTAGAAGGTAACTTCCAAGTCACTGGCTGGCAGGAAGGGAGAGACATATCGTTTCCAATTGGCTACAATGCATGTGTCTATTATGCGTAATTAAGTATCTGAATGTAGAGGCAAGAATGGGCGATACCCCTAACCCAACTGCGCTGGTGCTACCAAGAACAAATGATTACAAGTGTGCTAATGTGTTATGTATGTACTTCCCTATATATCCTATGCATGATTTTTCCCTTTCTCCATGCAAAAATGTCTCGCCCGAGACAATGAATGATAAACCAATAAGCCACCAAAACACCGTGCTATGCTTTGCTTGTACAACGTGCCGAGGTGTAAAGTGAAGTGAAATGACTTGAATTTCTATTCTTCAAATCGGCTGTAATATTAAGAAATGCCTTGTCTCCACCGCTCAATGCTCGCCATCTGGCCAGTAGATTGAGGTTGAGCAGCGGCCGTGTAAGGGTTGGTGTATGGGTTCGTCATCGGTAATCCATACGTCGACATGGCACCACCCGCGCGAAAGGCATTACCCATTGCGCTAGCGTTCAACGTAGGACTGGGCATCGCCGGGTTACTGCCAAGTCCTCCCATTATCGTACTATCTCGGGGTTGGCCAAATCCACCACCGGTGCCGTCGTTGAAACGACCAGACATGAACCCTCCGGGCTTCGCCAGGTTGGGTGTACTCAAGTTGGAAGGAATTTGATTCCGAAGAGCTGCAAGCTTCCGCTTTTGGTCCTCTTGGTAACGTACTGCCTCTTCTTTCCTGGCCCGTTCGGCATCTATCCGCGGGTCACTCAAGACAGCTCTGCTGCCATGACCGCCTAACACATCGGCTAAGGAGTGTCGTTTTGTTAATTGAGGCACAGCGCTGGATCGTCCGCCGCTGAGCTGAACACGAGCCATCTCCCGCTCGCGTGCTTCACGCTCTGCCTGCAGACGCCGACGTCGCTGGCCTAGCGTTTCCTCTTCCTCAGTTGGCTGCACCTGATCTTGGCCCTTGTCCGTGCTGGCATCTTTGGTTACGGCTTCCTCATCCTTGAAGGCGTCTCCCAACTGGCTGAGTAGTTCGGTAGAAAAGGCTGAGCTCACTGGACGGTGCTGGGGTAGCGGATTGCTGTCGTCGGAAGATTTCAGACGACGCATGCGGTCACCCAGGGTCTCGCCCTCTGATTCATCTCCCTCGGGCGTCACCACTCGGAGTTGGGGACTGGGCAGGCGTAGAGTCGAGTTGTTAAGATTCAGACCACCGGCGAGAGTCATACGCTGCATGGGTCCCGCCTCCCGTCCCTGGAGACGATTACGCCGAACGCTCAAAGGTTCATTATCTTCCATATCGCGTCGTTCCATTAGCCCAAGTGGTCGCGGTGGTCCTGACATGGCGCCAACCAAGCCAGTATCCTGGCCCTTGCTGGCCAGTAAAAGACCCAGTGGCGTGTCTTCATCCTCGTCGTCTGCTTGGTTGGAATTCGGGTCTTCCCATGCCAGGTTGATCTTTTTACCTTTCCGTGCGCGACGTTCTATCTCGGCAACTGTGTCCATTTCTAGGAGAGTAGAATGCATGCCGTTGGGAAAGGCGCTAGCGGCTGGCCTTGTGCGTAGCTTCTGCTGCTGTTTTCGCATCTGAAGCTCAGCTAAAAGAGTAGTTGGTGGCCCGTTATATGTCGGTTCGTCCTCGCCCTCCTCGCTCTTCTCGCTTTCGTCTTCTGCTTTTTGCACGGCTTCGCCATCGATAGATCTGGTTAATTGTTCCCTTTCTTCGTTGTTCCCGATAGAATCTGGACCCAGTCTCTCTTCTTGAGAGCTCGAATGCCTACTGAGAGCACTTGGTTTCCGCAGGTGAAAGATAGAGCTTCGATTTTTAGATTCGTTGAGTTCGGCGATACTGCTATTCTTCATATGCGACTTTCGCTTCTTGTCAGTGCCGTAGACCTCCGCTCCTAGCGAGCCAGCAAACGCGTGGTCGGTGAAAGCTGATACTGGTGCTTTGGCCGAAGCATTCAGAATATCATCCAGTGTAGACGTCGCTGAACCGTCTTTCAACTGAATTGTTGGCACTTGTGGAGGCAGCTCAAAGTAGGCGCTGGCTCGAAGCTGCGGGGGTAGCTTTCCTAGGTCGGGTAGTTGTGATATCCGTTGGTTTGGCATCATGGACATCCTAGATCTTCGATTGTCGCTCTCCTTAGCTTGGGCCTGAGATTCGACCAGAAACTGATTTTCATCTTCGGCATCAACAGCTTCCTCGTGAGACTGTTTTGAAACGGAGTGTATTGTCGGATTCGAGCCATTGGCCATAGACCCGAGAGGATTAAGAAGCGGTTCTGGGTGCAGTTCTGGCAGCCATGAGGCAGAAGACTGGCGGTTTTCAGGTGGCATCATGCTTAAAGCTTGGGATCTTCGAGAGTCTCGGGCCTGAGCTTTGGGTTTCTTAGAAAGCTTTTGCGGTAAGTTAAGCATCATCGGCACCCGCGCGGGATAATATAACATGTTTTGGCCAGTTTCAGGATTTAAATAGGACTTGGGTCGAACGGTAGGCGGTCCTATAGGGCGGGATATCGTAGGTCTGGAAGGTTCGGCTTCCGTTTCTTCTATCGTGAAATCCGGATTAAACGATGGAGTGAATGAATGTTCCATTGTCGGCGAAGCAAAGAGAGTCTGAAAATTTAAGGAATCCTCCAAATCTGCATCAGGGGAGCAGTGAGCACCATCAAATTCGGCAAATGCCCGCTCGGCCTGCTCAAATGTGCCGTCCGAACCAGCCGTAGAAGGTCGATTATGAACATAGTTAGGCTCATGTTGATGAGCTTCGGCTATGGGCTGACCCCAATATTCATGCGCACTGGACTCATAATACAGGTTTGCATTCGGCGTCAGGTCTGTATCTTGCGTTTGTGGAACACGTAGATTTTCGTCTTCTTCTGGTTCCTCTGCCAATCTATCTGCTTCGTCCATGGCTGCGGCAGTCAGAGCTGTAGGCTCTATCTCGGCAATATTTGTCAGGGTTGGCTTCGTGATAGATCGCACACTGCGAATAGAACTTTTCCCAGGTCCGTGTCTGGACAGCGAGGCACCGGAATCGGCATCCGGTTTGGATATCCCGGTTGAGCCAGATCTGAGCCGAGTGACACCTGATACTATGGACGAGCTGGGCGACATGACATAACCCGCCGGTGAGTAACCGCCGTAGCGCGCGGCGGTATTCGTCTCACGTATGGAGCTAGCAACCGAAATCTGCTTGGAAATAGGGAACATGACTGGTTCGTCTGTTTCGGGAATGGAGGCTATGCTAGCTGACAATATGGACGAGCGGCGGCTGTCGGCACGTTTTTGTTCGTCGTGGAGTTCTCGGATGGCGTCGTCGATTGACGATGTCATAGAAAGCCGTTCGGCCGTAGCTTCGAGCTGAGCAATGTTGCTCGCGTGAGATGCAGACCGCGGATTAAGGTCGGGCGTCGGGTGCCGCAAGGAAACGCTTTTTGTGGAAGCGGTGCGCACAATAGGCTTTGGCTTTACGAGGATGGGCTGTTGCGCAATCTGGGGTTGACAGGGTTCTTCGAGTGCGTTCTGACTAACACCAGCGTCGGGGTTTGACGCAGTGTTTGCTTCCGCCCGCATCTTCGCTTCTTGGCCCAGGGTATGGCTTCCATTCTCACTCACACCTATGGTCCTGTTCGCACTGAAACCCTGCGATGGGGGTATGGATGTGCTGCCTGTAGACGTGGAAACATGCTCTTTGGAATCACCAGTGTGAACAGCAGCCTGACTTATACCGTTATGAGCCGTGGTCGCGGTCGCTGTCGTGTCAAAGTCGCTGTCCATGGATAATGGTGTAAAGGTCGTCTCGACAACAGGTAGGAAAGGCATAGGCGACGACGAAAGGACTGGCGAGAGAGACTCAGATGGCGATAGACCACCGTCTCGACCGTGGTCGTTGTCAGACTGAGCTATCTCGCCGTACGAGGTGGCGGCAGCCACCATCTTGACCCTGTCTCGTTCTAGTACGTATCACACGTATGAATACAAAACTGGATAAAGCACAGCAAGTCTAAGTAAAATTTCCGGGTACGGCTGTCTCGGTCGCGGTTGATACCGCTATTGTTGTCGCGGAAAAGGAGTGTTTGGGGGTACGAGGCGACAAATTTTGGACTAATTTTGGGCTCTCGGCAATTGACGTAACATGGGCAATGAATCTGCTGCAGCAATATGCGCCGTCGAGTATGCTATGCAGCTCTAGAATAGCTCAGTTCAACGACTAGAAAGTGCAAGGCGGTAGATTGTAAATTCAAGACAAAGTTGCTGACAGCAAAGACATGATTTAGACCGGGCCAGAACCCGTAGGAAGAATGTGAACGTGAATACAATGCGAATGGGGACAAAAAATAAGAATAAGAATGAGAGACCCAAGAGACCCCAATACCCAAATTCAGGTACACACACTTGGTTAGCTCGGTCCTGTCAAGCCTAGCGAACAAACAAGAGAAATATGTAGATAAGAGGCTAGACTGATAGACTAATAGGCTTTTAGTAGATAAGATCTACGTGGTTGAGTGGCTGTCAGCAAAACGAAGCAATAAGTTAACTGAGCGAACTCGGGTCGGGTCACTTAATCAGTGTCAACTAATCTACCTACACGTGTGCCCGTGTCTTACATATAGGTACCTGTGTACCTACCCTATCTTTAGCCATCGTCGATCGATAGCGAACCGCCCCATGACCTGGTTTTGACCTGGGGTCCTGATCATTGATCCTTGTACAAAACAGACGGGTAGCAGAAATTAGGGCGTGTGCCGTCATGGTGCGAGTGTGGCTCAAAACAGGTTTGATAGGCGGAAGAAAGCTGGTAGGTAATCAGATATCAACACCAGAGCCTTCGGTTGCAACTTTCTTGCACTCGGGTAGCCGGCCATCTTCGATAAACAAGCTGCGTTGAGACTCGATGTATCACAACGGATCTGCCTACTTACAATGTCACCCAGCTGTCAGGTACATTTAAGTTAGGTACCTGCTTTAGACTATCAAAAGGACATAGGTAATACTTAAAATAAGCCACGCTTAGCGCCACACTTAAACACGAGGCATGCGGGACCAACTATTCTACCCCTGGACCTTTAACTCGAACGTTATTAAACAGGGTAGGTACAGTAGGCTTTCTGAGGTAATTTATTATGAAACATATTTGTTCGGCGTTATACAAGTATGAATCTATAGGATTAAGACGTTGTTCAAATTGGTACAACGTGCACCAGGACAGTAATCTGGAGCTCAGAATATTTATTTACTTGTAGAGCAAGCAAAGCTGGTGGGCCAAGCCGTACTTAGTCAACACGCTTGCTTTAAGGCTTAGCCACACAACTAGTGACTTTTAGTAAGGAGTTATAGTTGAAATACGCATGTTTAACTCCTTCCCGAAAGACGTGTACTCATTTGCTGATATTAATTGGATGTCAATGTTCGCTTTCAATAAAAGTCCAATAAATGACGCAGTCATGATTTTAATCTCAACCCGGAGGCTGCCAATCCCCATCTATAATACATCTAGTGCGAGTAGCTTAAAGCATTGCCGTGGTGCCCGAAATGGAGCTGGTCTGCAGTGTAACATGCATAATATCGTTAGGCTACCCGGCGTTATGTCAATGTCTATCATGCATTAACAACTTCATATCTATCGTCAGCCATGTGTTACCACGCTCGGTGTGCTATGATGATTTTTCGGATATTAATTCAGCTACCTCACACTGCCTTATCTAGGTACGGTTGTTTATAAAGCACGACCACACCACATCGTCGATATCCTAGTAGGCGATAAGTCTCGAGAGCATCATTATATTGCCTTCCGCTCCGAGCTCTGTGAGACCTGATTCAGAATGATTGGTCATGCGGGTTGAAATGAGTTATCAGTGGGAATTGTCCCAATTGCCAAGACTCCGACTTGCAGCGTGCCGGTGAAGTGACTTGAGCAACTGATAGGAATTATGCGTTCTATCATAACGAATCAGCTCAAGTATCCCTATAAACTAGAAATCTTCTATCTTTGCGTCGTTTTATCTTGTTACTCTCAGAATTTAACGAAGATATCAATGAACTCGCGGTTTCTTGGCTATCTTCGCTGTACCGCTTACTTTTCGATTCATCTGACCGCTCAGAATGATGTATCAGCGCGCACTCGATCTTGAAACAAATATAAAATGCTGGAGTGACCAGTTATTGGGCCCCCGCGAGGATAGACTGGTACTAAGGCTAGCTGAACCAACAGTCTGATGGGGAAAGAAATGGTATAAGTTCACTTGAATGGAGAAGCTTGGGCTTGTGCCCAAAATATTTAAACCACGACAGCACCCTCATAAACCATCATCTCAAGAAATCATTCCCGTTAAGGCATTACGCTCCAGCCGTATCCCAGATGCAGTTCTTTTCCGTCAGTTAGCTTCTTATTGTACATCTGAATAGATTCGAATTACAATAAGGGGGTTATATCTTAAATCATTTCTCGCTCTGATGGACGTCAACCTTTCAAGTCCAATATCCTCTTAAACTTCGATAAAACCTATCTAGTTTAAGGACCATATTGTACACTTTGTCACCCTCGAGGTATAATTGACTTATGACCGCAGCTAGTGTACTTTATAATGTCCAGGTAAGGTCTGCCTTATTGGAGCCTGCAGCCTCGAGGTGTACTCCATTATTGTTATAATTAATTCAGATAACAACCTACCTATGTTGGAATGTGTCAAATATCCTCCCCCTTGCCTGTTATTACACGAAACACTTATATTCGTACAAGACTCGTCGCCCGTTTCGCGTCATGTATTTCGGCTCTTGCATAAGCAAACGAGTTCTGCTCAATGACCAGTCTCAACAACCGGGCCCGTGTAGATTTTCCTTGCCCATACCATGTAGTATACAATACTGAATGAAACCACCGTCCCGAACACGAGTACCGCCCAGTTGAAATTTTGAGGTGTCACCTCTCTAAAAGGCGGCCAAAAGCTGAAAAAGAAGACGTATGTGAGATATACACACGAAAATGCGTTGTTAGCGATTCCAAGTGTACCTCTCAGGCGCCACGGCCCCCATGTCAACTTTTCGCCCGTCGTATTCGTGAGGGAATCGTCGTCGTCTCGTACGTGTATATCTCCAGCCACTCTGCGATAAAGTAGCAGACACGCGGCGATAAGATAGGATCCAAACAGACCGGCTATTGAGATGGATATGACGCCATTGAAAGCAGCTGCGTGTCCGATGTTGACAAGAGACAGGATTATGGCGATAAAGACCGTCACCATGACAGCGTACTCGGGTATACTGGTCCTTGGGCTGATCTTCTTCAAAACTCTCCAGCCCGGCAAGGCGCGGTCACGGGCGAACGCCCAGTAGATCCGAGATGTAGACGCAAGGCATCCAGTGGTGGCACTGAAGGACATGACTACAACGAGAGCGGACATGACGGTCGCCCCAGCTGTCGATCCCACGGCGTGGCGGAAAATAGACATAAAGGGATATTGAGGGTTTTCGGTCATCGCCTCACCAACATCTGAGAGAGAATAAAGCGTCGCGACCATCATGGCAAAACCTAGTGTTCCATTTATAGCGAGACCGGTCATCAGCGATCGAGGTACTACCATAGCGGCATTGCGTATTTCTTCCGACATCTGCTGGCGTGTGAAAACGGTATTCCAACGACTTGGGTTCGTAGAAACTTACGTGAATAGCACAATCCCCACCAAGAAAGGCAAAAACGCTGCCAATGATCCCAACACTAAAAGAAAGTCCTTGCGTCTGCCATAATCCTGCGTTCACCCAAGTGTCAAATACATCCTTAGCTGAGCCATGAGGGCTGAGCAACGTTAACGGAAGTATGACAGCGAAGAAGCCAAGTATGTGTAGAACCAGCACGAGACCTTCAAACTTCGCCAGGAGAGATCCGACAGCAGTATTGATGCCGTAGCTAATCAACACTACAGCCCACAGCAGAAGCGTCCCATGCCAATTCTTCATCACAGCAGCGTATTCTGGATGCGTGAGCAAGATAAGACCTTGAATCATTGTGCCGGTGACTAAACTGCCAGAGGCTACAAGAGCCTGCCATCCAGTGATGGCTAACCAGCCAGTGAGATATCCGAGAAACTTTCGGCACGACGAGGGCGCTAGCATCGAAACCCAATGGTACTGGCCTCCTGATGTTGGCGCCATCGAAACCAGCTCGGATAAAGTTGCGAATACAGATAAGGTACCGATCCAGACGACGATGAATCCATAAAGCAACCCAGACGGTCCGCCACTGACAGTGTTAGCAACAGTTGTAGCTAGAGAAGATAAGGCTGTAATACTTCTGCAGTCCCGAGAGAATCGTGCTACCCGGCTGTTAGTCAAAAAATAAATTAATGGAGTAGTTGCAGACGGGGACGTACGTCAATGATCCCTCCCAAGTGATGAGCACTGTGCAACTGAACCCAAGAATGGACATGAAGCCAAAGTTCCTCTTCAGAACAGGCTTTTTCCCAAGACGTGTGAGTGTAGCGTCATCGCGAGAAGATATGTCCGACACGCCCTGCTTCATCACAGTCTGCAGACCCTTCTCTTCGATACTGGCGGTCTCCATGTTGGCTAGGGATCACGAGTGAGCGAGCGTGGGAGGCGCGTATACCATCGATGTCGGCCTCAAGCGAAGGAGGGAAAGCAGGGAACAACGATGATAAGATCACACATGTACGATCCAGTGAAATAAAGATCGGGATCCGGTTCATTAATAGTTGACTGACACGGATCTGCGGTTCCGCCAGTGACGGACCATTAAATGACTAGGCATAGCTGATAAATAGTGCTGTAGCCACGGTACTTTGCTTTTTGGCACGCGCTACGAACCATTTCGCGGTTGGTAGTAAGTACCCCTGATACATTGTCGCACCGCAGCACGGCATCTTATCCCTATGCTTACCATTTCGCCGATCGGGTTCGCGGGATGATAGAATGGGGTGTCCCGAAGCTAGGGATAACTCCAAGTAAGTCATCAGGGTGCGACAATATCTTATAGCGAGCAAATAGTAGGATTTCCCAACAAGGCGGGTTAAAGCCTTAAGAACCGAAGCCGAAGCCACAGTCTCACCCGTCCAATCACATTCTCTTTCGGGGCACAGCTGTATGCCGTTGCCAGCAGTATGATGTATGACCGTTGTATCTATGCACGCACTAGATTCTGTAGTTCAGCCACGAGATGTCCCCCGTATTCTCGTCCCACCTCGCTTTCTCGTAACGCATGCAAGATTGCCTGGATCTCATCTTTTGTGCCTTACTATTAAAGACCATACTCCCTATATTTATGTTGAACACGAGCATGATAGTCGTTTAGCAAAAATTGAATCACTGTGTTTGAAATGTTCGACTATGATGATAACCACGAGCTCGCACAGTCTCTTCTGCCGGTTATCCGAAATACAAGATCGGTGGTATCGTGAGACACGATTATCCCTTGTGTAGTCAAGATAGTCTCATACGAGATTCTCGCACCTGAATCAATTACTACTATCGAAAGAATAGCCTGTGGTGGCTTTTGGTGGTTTCAACATTATTCAACATTATCATTGATATGGTTTAGGTATCTCAGCACATCGCGATTATCGATCTGTTGCCCGCGATGAGCATCCCGCAGATCTGCTGATGTCACTCAAGTAGTACGCACTTGGACCAACCCTAACATGTGAGAGCTCCTCTTCAGATCCCGGAATATTCTCCACACGAGCTACCCCTGACTCCAAGCTTTCCATGAAAGGTCTGAGATATGGAATGGACGCAGTCACAACACTTGTCGATAGCGTGGCCTGATTCAGGATGGTTGGCAACCAAAGATCCAATGTCAGATCGGAACTGGGGAATGTATCAAGAAATACGGCAAGTTGCGACAGGGCAATGCCGATGATACTGCCAGTCTATTAGCTTGAGATACGCTTCCAAGTGATTAAGTTCAGGGCGGGATGCGACTTACAGGAGGCGGCTTGAGAAAACTAGGAGTACAACAGATCTTCTTACGAGAGACATTCGTAAGTTGCCAATGATCAGACAATACAGCGCGACGATGAAAAATTCAGTCCCAATATTGATTACTGAAACATATGCCCACCAGGCTCGCTATATCTCTTTGTCAACAACTTTCAACCATTTGCGGATACTGCCTTTGGTGTAGCTTACCCTGTTAATGCATTGGGTATTGTTGATATAATCCCAAGGCGCCGGGAGACTGCATTGGAACAGAGATGTCGATAATGCGGAGAGTAGCCAAAGTCCAACCACCATACGCAGAATCCAGTTTAGACGCTGATGCACTGCACTAGGGCTAATTTGTTGGATGGAAGCTGATATGGACCATTTTATGAGTGCAAGGGTGATAAGCTGAAAGACGAAACTGGTATAATCTGCCTTGAGGCGTAAACGTTAGTTTTATATAGTTATAACCACATGCATACGAGGTCAGCTTACCTTGAGAAAATTCTGGACCGCATTTTCGTCCAAGCTGCTCATTGGCTCTCCAAGTCCTTGCGATGCACCCAATGAAATAGAAATGCATTGTGCTAGATATGCAGACTAACATGTGTTAGTCAGGGCTCGCTATTAAAGGTTGATTTGGGAAATATCAAACGAACCTGAGCTGCTAACATGATCCAGTCATCCAAGTTCAGCTTTCGTGTCATCGCAAGTTTCGTCCCTATGCGTGCTATTAAACTGAGGGAGGCCACAATAAACAGGAACCAGAGCAGGATTTGGAAGATGCTGCTCTGGTTATTCGGCGGGACTCCTCGCGTATCCATTTTGACGTATCGGGGCGTGTATAGACTGAGATACGTGAGAACTCAAAGACAGAATGATATATAAAGACGTAACGTCGATCATGAAGTATTTGAGTCCCTGGGCTGGGAGATTTACAGTCCGGTAAATGGAGTATGCAATCTGTCTAGGGGTGGAACATATTCCTTTTTTTGATCTTTATCTTTGCGTAAAGGCATACATTTACATTGTCGTGCTGGCACTGGTCATTAAAGCGGTGAATACAACTAACATACTGGACGTGTCGAAGACCAGATGATGTTTCAAAGACATTTCGTAGTGAGAGGGTGGACTATCCTATCACATACTCTATACATGGTACTTTAATTTGTGAAGACTGAGCCCTCAAGCTTGGCGGCCAACGAAAGAGATCTAATGCTACGAAGATCCTCTTGTCTCTAGGTTCTGGGCCGGTGGCGTGACAACCCCATTAACGTAGGGATCGGATTTTGAGACTTTGTGGTCGTTTTTGGTGTCATGTAACCTAGACACTTAGATGCGATTGGCTCGGACGCCAACAATATTGTTTGTGCTGCAACTGGGCCCGATTGGTATTTCACTGAATGGCGGGGAACAGAAACAAGAGGGCACTGTGTCTCTAGTAATGAGCGAGACACAATATCTCCGTTGGCGCCCAGTCTATGCCCCTATATTTCAGCCCTCAATCACTTCAGCGTCCGGCAACGCCACAGGGAAGAATTTCACACGCAAAAAGAAAACCCACCAACAGGAATCTATTGAAGCATTTGCAGCTCATCGTAATTGAATCGACCTCACCGCCTCTGTATAGGGACTTTTTGACACAGCCTTTTGACGCTCCCGAAATCTGACTCGGCCCGGCTTGTTCTTCTCATCACCACATTCTTGACCCTTGATTTAGGAAGTCGACCACGAGGTAGACTTCGCAGCGCTTGCAAGATGTTTGTTTGTTTTCTTCTCTGTACGCGAGATGGAATATGATGCGAGAAGGTTATTGATGAAGCTTCAGGACACCTGGAGTTGCGGCACGCACATGGCTCTACTAGCTGCTGAGAGAACATCCCCGATAACAACAATGGAAACATTGCAGATGCCGCGCTCTTAAATATACACCGACTTTGTGTGCTTACTCATGGTTATCGACCATGACTTAGATCGCTTCCCGCGCCTTTTGTGAAAAGGTAATTAAACACGCGCGGCTTAGGTCAGCGCCACGGCTTTCTGTTACGCGGGGGTACATATTTTCCATCCTGTGACCTAGGATGACGAAGACTGGATCTATTTATTGTCTTCGTTCGACTGATGAAAAAGAGTTGGGTGGCAATTCACGGACTTGGATGGAGTACCGACAGGTTATGAAGTGAAAGTGGGAGATATATGTATGGACTCGGTTACGCACGACCGGCTCTCCTACAAGTGAAACGTTTGGAGTATGTTGAGCATCTCAACACACTGGAAATGGCGGATCCGGATGACAGTTGGAGAGAAATTCGGGAAAAGTTTGGACCATTCATGTTCTGGCTAACGCGACGTCTAGTTAACGGAAGACCCCAAGAATCCAGCTTGGAGACGCACTTCATTACACTCTACTTCACGCAATGAAGCTGCGTTTTTTGCATAACTGTCTCGGTTAGTTCTTATTGGTTCTTATGTATAAGGAGGATAGGAAAGGTAAGGGTAGCAATACCATGACACCGCATCTCGTTATTTTATACTAAAATCTATTCAGTGTCGAATCGGAGCGGCAGGGTTGACTCTCTGAATACAGGGTATGTCTGCTGCATGTATATCGCCGAAGGCATACATATATATATATATCTGCCCCTGATGTTGACATTCGGAGAGTTTTTATTACGATGGAGGGTTAGTATGTATTGCACAGAACCTCAAAGAACAATTTCTTGGATATTGCTAATAGAACCAAGCGAATACACTCTATGAACAGGAAATGATTAGTTGCTACTTCATATGCCGCTGAAAGAACTGAAAAAGGCTGGATGCAGTTGTGAGTGGCAGATGTGAGCGTTTGAGAAGATGCAATAAGTGTCATCATGCAATATATTGGTTTGGAGAAGTCCGGGGTCCTCGAATCTCGGCATCGTGGGGAACATACTCCACGAGGAGTAAGCACCGAAGTATCGCAATCTCAATGTACAAGTTATTATGCCGATATTTGATTTTCAACTTGGGCTGTTATGTAAGTTTTACGATGCAATATGTCTGACGCCCGGATTTAGGGTCACACGAGCAGCAGTATTGTGGTGCGTATTATTGTGTGCGTTGTCCAGGCGGCTTCACGATACCCGGGCGTAGGCACACGTGAGAAGAAAAGCTTCAAAGAAGATTTTGACTTGGACCCGCCTCACGATACTGTGCTATCGTGAGATTCTCCCCGCATACGTAGTAGGACCGCACAGGCGAGACAGGTAATAGACTCCGCATCCCGGCAATCCCGCTAGACGGAAAACGGCCGGCCGCCAGTGCCGGGGATGCAGCTATGGCTCCCGAAGAGTCGGTGAAGAGGGCAAGATATCGTCGACTGGCCAAGCGGCGGCGACGATGTGACGCTTTGACGGGGAACGGCTTATCGCGAGATGATGATCCATTATTACAAAGTGGTTGATGGATATTATGTTGGGGAATATCGTGGGTTGTACCTGATGCTCGCCCGGGCTAGTCCTCTCACGGATAGCTTCCGAGACGATAGATATTATTAGTCTCTCGTGTGAGCCAATTCGTTCTATTCTACGACAGTCAAGAGTCGGTCAATTCGAGTTATTACGTTTAGTCGCGACATCGGGGCTACATCATACGAACTCTTTGATGGGATTTGATATGGTTATCTATTGCGGTCAGTAAAATATGAAGTCCAGATTGATATAGGCGCGCGGTACCTAAGCTAAGAAACTGAAAAAGTCTGTAGTGCACATACAAGCACCGATCAATCTTGATTCAAGATAACATTGCATGAATAAGCGCACATTTTAAACCTTAATGGTGCTGTGCTGACTGGCGTTGAGCCGGGTTCCGATGCGACGGCAGCCAATCATTTGGCAAAATATTATATACCCAGATGAATTTGTTCAGCTCTCTGCGATCTCGGGATAATCGAAGCGGTGGCAATGGCTGGCGTTTAAGTAAAGTTGACCTAACATGTGAAGACGGGCAAATATTTGCTTGGGGTCGATCGAGACCTTGCGTTGTCAATGTTTTGGATTACGTGCAGGAACCTATTCAGGTACATGAGCCTGGGGGATTTTTGATAGGGAACTTTTGATGCAAGTCATTGCCCGAGTGTTCAAGACTGCATATTGGAGAAAGAACGCCCAAGCTGCATGGCACGGACTCAAGCAGTGGTAAATTCAATTCAATTGTTTTTACATCTGGGTACCTACTTGGCTTGTGCTGGAAATTACAGGTACATATTTGTGATTTACGACTGTTTTCATGTCTTATTATCGTGGTGATTCCAGTTGTTTCCAATTACAAGTTTACAAGTACACAAATAATTACATGTATTTACAATACCTATGTCATCATACCTCTCCCCGTAATAAATATATGGCACCAAATTTGAAGTAACTAACTAACGACGAAGCGTCAACGCGGCATACTGCTGCGGCTCAAACGTACTAAGGGAGAAGGTACTAAACCAGCTATGGCAAGACCTTGCCAAACGAAGCCGAGATCAGGAGAATATGCGTACGCATTATCTTACCCGATTCTCCACCACCGCGATCCACCATCTCCCCACTATCCAGCCAGCAGAAGAGCACCGGCGCACAACCAGACTCCATCAACAGCAACAGACAGGCACGCTACGCTACGCTGCTGGTTGCTGGCGGTGGCTGTTCTGACGTTAGTCGCGCTGGCGTGTACTTGTATGTGTGCGTGCGCCAGGGACAAGAAGACGGGGGGACAAGGAAAGGAAAGGGGGGGCGTCATCCATCGAAATAGCGGTGCCGTATCAAGCCCACCAGTTCGTCTTCGTTCTTCCGTTCTCGCCTTCGTCATGGTGAGGAGGAGCCAGTTTCAATTGCATTCAGCTGCGTTGCTCGATTGATATTCGACTGCATCGTGACGGCTCTCTCTCACTCCTCGCCGCTCTTCATTATTTTCGTCTTGGTCTTCGCCTTCAGCCGTACAATATAGAGTAATACTGCGCGACGACACTGATTGGAGCAGCTGTCGTGATCATTTATTAGTATTATTACTGTTGCTATTATTATCACCAGCTCGGCACCCTTTTCACTCCTTTTTTTCAGTCTCTTGGTCAGTAAACCCCTATAAGACTGTTGCTTGCCCAGCATACATTCTGCTTTCTGTAGCCGTAGCTTAGCTGTAGCTGTGGTGGTGGCGGTTGTCGCTTGGCTGAAGTGTTTGTCTTTGTCGTTGTCTTGAGTGTTGTACGACGCCAACGTCGAATTGAGACACAGCCATGGTGGCGGCAGGTGACGATGACACGCCAATGCCGGACGTGCCGCAGCCAGCATCTGGATTGGGATCTGGATCTGCAGCGACAAAACCGAAGCGTCGATTCGTACCCCAGCTCGTTGAACACACCACCAAATCCTCTTCCAGTAGAAGACAGGAACAGGATGCGCCATCAAATGCCAAAATCGACACAAACTCCAATTCTAATACCAATTCCCATACTGGCGCCGGCAGCGACAGACCAATTTCCAATGCGGCTCAAACGACCAGCGATGGCTTCACAAAGACCGACATCGACACCGATACAGAGATGTCCGCCTCTCGGCCTCTTACAAAGCCCATTCGGCGCTTCGCTCCTGTGCCCATCGAGACCACTTTCGATTCATACCGGGTTGCAAACAAAAACCCCCACGGCCCTGCGCCTGAACCGACCCCCGATCCCTCGCCGACAGCGTCGCAGTCGTCCTCCGCATTCTCGCCGACGGTAGCAGCACTACCCAAGGGTTCCGAGGCAGCACAAGCGAAACAGCCCGAGAAGAAACCCAAGAGGCGCTTTGCCCCCCAGCTGATCGAGACAACTAAACGAGCCTGGCGCGCTGGCCAGGAGGGCCCGGCCACCAAACCAACAGACAAGACTGACATAACGCCGGGTACCAATCACATCTACGCCCCGAAGCCGAAACGGACAAATGGGACGCCTGGAGCAGCACCTCGGCCCAGCAAAAGCAGCACTGGAAGCACTGCACTGACACATGCATCTGCCAGGAGTGATGACGAGGCCCTGGCGCGCTTTCTGACGCCCCGTCGCCAGCGCTCCCTGAATGCACGCCAAAATACCCGGCGAAGCACGCGCACTAATTCCTACCACCCTGAGCTCGACACTATATTGTCGTCCGAATCGGGCAACTCTTCGGAGAATGATGACGGTGTGGCCGCTGCCGCTCCCGCGCTTAATTCAGGCGACCCGGCTCTGTCCGAAGCGCGAAGCCACCATGGGGACACTTGGAGCTCCAGGAGCTATGATTTGCGCAGCCGGAGAGAGTCGTGCGACGAGGAATTCTCGGGTTATCTGCTTGGCATTGCGGCCCGAGAGGCCCATCGGCAGCGGGAGTTTGAGCAAGCCCTGGCTGCTTTCCCCAACGGAATGCCACCCCAAGGCGTGGAGCATTTCTTTGCCAGAGACAATTCGGAGGATGATCTCCAAGTAGGAGAAGACGAGCCACCGCTCCGCCACGGCCCCTCTCAATTGCTTCGTCGCAAGTCTACAGACCCGGGATGGGCTGTCAAAGAGATGCGCGCACACGCCGAGAAGTTGGCACGGATGCGTGTAGAGACGCGTGTGAGCATCGACGACCATTCTGACGAGTCTGGGACAGCACCGCCGCCCGACGGCTCGCTTTGGGTGGGAGCGGCTCGTCGTGAGTCGCGTGACTCGGCCATGGGGAGCTCGATGGGACCTGTTCTTTCTACGCCCTCGCCTATGCTATTCGCCCGATCGTCACCCGTCCATGACAAGCCCTTTACACCTCTGCCGTCGACTGGGCTACGGGCGAGTCCCTTCGAGATACCTTTCGCGTTCCACGCCGGCAGGCCCGAGGATGGCGAGCTGGGACAAATGCGCAAGGCCGCCTCGCCACCCATGCTGGGAACAGACCTCACCTTTCGCACATGCCCCAGCCCACAGTCCACTCGCATGGAACCAAACCAACCTTACTCTCAATTCGACCGGCTCGAAAAGAACCAACGTGATGCATCTGGCGCTACCGGCCTCTGGCGCGGGTATTGTTCATCCAAGACTAATAAATTAGATACACCGGCTTTACAACCGCCCGATTTAATCCACACACCTGGTGCATCGTGCTCCTCCGCCGACCCTTTCGCTTCTGCCTTCGGGGCTTCCGTGAACGGAAGCGGTGCCCAATCGCCTACGTGGGCTTTGGGCCGCGACCAAATAAGCTTACACAAGCAGACGCTCTCTGGGCTCGACGAAAGACTTCTGAGGGAGAAGGGACGCAAGGAACGAGAGGAATTGATTGTGGCCGAGTTTGACGATGCCTTTATAACACAGGTGTATAATTACCTAAGCTTGGGCTATGCGGCTACGGCGCGCGCCTTTGACGACGAGCTCAGTAAGATCAGCGGCATATGCGTGGAAGAGCTTCGTAAGGATGACAATGTGAAGGTTGGGAAGGGATTCATGCGTGAGATGGAGATAAGCTCCAATAATAGCAGCACCGACAGTAGCAGCATTGACTCCAGCGAAGACGAGAGAATGATCCTCCCCCCCGACTATGGGAACGGCAGGAGGTCGCGTCATAAACCTCCTCGTTGGAAGGCACTCAAGTTATATATCCGCGAGTGGGCACGACAACACCCATCCTTGAATTGCGACGACGACTCGGGCCCTCCCGCCTGGGGAGTTAGGGCACGGCGAGGTAGCTGGGCCATATAGCACGCATTCATTTTCATCGCTGACGCAGCACTGACGGAGTTGAGATTTATTAGCATTGGATAGACATATTGTTAGACGATGACCGTCTAACCATTTAAAAAGAGGGACGTCAATCATTGATTCGGAATACACAAGATAGCGATCATGATCGACAGAGAAGGCTACAGGTATAGCATTAGCGCATAGCGTACTACTTACCTTTGAACTGAGTTTCTGGTATCAAGGATGGTGAGGTTCCGTCCTGTTAAAGATTATAGCAAGGGGCGTGCCACCCGTCGCAGAACATGGCACTTCATGACGTTCTACCAAACATACACGGCATTATTTAGTCAATATGAGCTACGTACTCGTGGTTCCAAAAAGTCCTGCGTCCACACTGTCTGTTGCCTGAAGAAAACCTCACAGCACGGCCTTTGGTTTGAGCTCTGAGGCGGTCTTCACTGCGGGTATGCGTGTCTTGTGCTGCTGCTATGCGTAGTGCATCTGTTCCTTCGGGACGCTCTAATCGGTATCACCACATTATGCACAGCGACCTGGTGTTTTGCTACTACTAACACTGACGTCGTGGAATCACTTCTCGAGCTTCATTTCACACCTCATTCTCTAGCCTCAACATAATGTTTAGAATTGATTAATGGAAGCGGCTGGTCGCTTCATTGAATATCCCAGCGGTACATGAGCGAATGCAGGATAAATTTACATCGCATAGACGATCAACAATTTCATGAACTGCGACCATTCAGCAGCAATATTATGAAACTAAAGTTCGACAGGTGATAAACAACTTCTTATGCGGCCACCCCCTATTCGCACCTGTCTGACGAGTCGACTTTGATTGGAAACGGCAAAGGATAGTAAGGTTCAATCGAAAATTTCTGAAAAAATTCCTGCCTGACTGCTACCTTGCTGTGTACGACCCGATTCATCACGATCATGGGTGGTATCGATATCGCTACGGAAGCCAAGACAGTAATGAAGATCTGGCAACTGGGGGTTGGGGGCATCTCCAACATCGTTAGCGACCCGCAAGCGGGGTAATAAGCCGCTGCAAGCTCGCCATCGTTAACCACCTTCCACAACAGCCAGCCCGCAGTCTGGAATACCTACCAGCCACCCACTCGTTATCCATGCTTATCAAGCGAATTCCCGGTATGCACAGCAGCTGCTGTTGTGAGATGTCGTCAAGCCGTCTAACCCCAGCCAGTCTGGTCTCTCAGCAAAACCGATAGACCTAACATGCCGATCTCCGCCAACCGGGTCACCGATCCCTGCCCCTCACAAGCTAGGCACGGCAGGCCCCAACGGCTCGACGTCTTGATTCGTGTGAGCGATAAAGAGCACGATGAAAATCTGCGCGCTGGTATCCGTTTTCCATAGGTGAAGAACACTCGTCTCGATGCGAACAGATGCATGCAACTGCGGGGAAAATGACACAAAGACCAGGGCCCTGGACTGACAATGACAAAAATGACGACGTGAAGGGGAGATCGCGGAGTGCGGTGAGAAGCTCGTACGATGGCTATATAGCTGTACAAATTCCCGCTCTGCGCGGCGGCTCTTTGAAATGTATCAATTGTACGCCTGGGCTGGGAGAACAGCTTCACGCTTTTCCTCAAAGAAGTGCTCTGTGTGCTAGGTTTGGTCGTCACTCTACGTAGATAACAGAGTGAATCAATTGGCGGTGACGAGATGTCAACAAGACTTGTCCGGGCCATTGGCCTCACAGCAGGACTCCTAGCTCCTACTGTCGTAGCTCAATTTCCGCCCACGCCAGAAGGAGTCACGACTATAGAGTCGAAGTTCGACAATGGCGTTACGATTAGCTATAAAGAGGTACGGGAGGTTCTCATATAAATTGGAGTGTTGGGTCATTGATGCTGACTAGGAAGAATAGCCTGGCATTTGCGAGACCACGGAAGGCGTGAAGTCATACGCCGGTTATGTTCACATACCTGCCGGTACTCTGGACGACTTGGGTCAGCCGCAGGATTACCCGATCAATACCTTTTTCTGGTTCTTCGAGGCACGAAAGGATCCCGCGAATGCGCCGTTGTCTATATGGCTGAATGGCGGACCGGGAAGTTCATCACTGTTAGGACGTGAGTAGCTCTCAGGCTTCTTTCTTTACTTCAATAATTACAAGGGCTTTTTTTGCGTTCTGAACTACACTCCCCGAAAACTCTCACATAAAGCTCGAATGGTGAGAACTGACTAAGAGTATTGCAGTGTTTTCGGAAAACGGGCCTTGCTACGTTAATCCAGACTCAAACTCGACGAGGTTGAGCGAGTGGTCTTGGAACAATGAAGGTAAGCGATGGATTGTTTGATTAACTTCCAGTGCGTTGCTAACGATAGATAGCCAATATGCTTTATATCGAACAGCCAGTGCAGGTTGGATTTTCTTACGACATCTTGCAAAATTACACCTATGATTTAGTGACAGCCGAAGCCGTTCCTCTTAATTCGTCTGATCCAATTCCCGAGCAAAATTCAACGCTACTTGTAGGGACATATCCGAGTGGTAATCGCAACAGCACCGCCCAAGGCAGCCGCAATGCCGCGATCACTTTGTGGCATTTTGCGCAGACATGGTTTCAGGAGTTCCCGGCATATCATCCTAATGACTCTCGTATCAGCCTTGCTACAGAGTCTTACGGCGGACGATACGGTCCGGCGTTCTTCTCCTACTTCGAAGAGCAGAATCTTAAGATCGAAAACGGCACATTGAATGGGACTTCGGGCGAGAGCTACGTCTTAAATCTGGACACGCTTATCCTCATCAACTCTTGCATCGATCGCCAAGTCATGTATCCGACTTATCCGCACATGGCGTACAACAATACATACGGCATTCAAGTTGTCAACGAGACCATTTACTTGAGCATGATAGACGCGTGGGAGCGCGAAGGTGGTTGCCGGGATCAAATCGCGGAGTGTATCTCAGTAGCAGAAGTCTCCGATCCTGACGATCTCGGTACCAACACTACCGTAAATAAAATATGTATGGATGCCGAAACATTCTGTGCCAACGAGGTCCGGGGACCCTATCTCGAGTACTCAAACAACAACTACTACGATCTCGCGACACAGAATCCGGATCCCTTCCCGAACTCATTCTACTACCTCTACCTCAACCAACCACACGTGCAAGCCGCGCTAGGCGTGCCACTGAACTACACATCTTCATCGGAGGCTGTCAACGATGCGTTCCGTGGAATCGGCGACTACCCGCGGCCAGGCTGGGTGGACGACCTATCGTTCCTCTTGGAAAACGGCATTAAGGTGCATCTGATGTACGGAGACCGAGACTATGCATGCCACTGGATTGGTGGCGAAGCCGTTAGTCTGGCGATCAACTACACGAACACAGAGAAATTCCACGCTGCGGGATACACAGATATCGTGGTAAACGACACGTATATAGGAGGGCAAGTGAGGCAATATGGCAACTTATCTTTCAGTCGTGTCTACGAGGCCGGCCATGAGGTGAATATCTCCCACATTTTTTCTCCTGCACGAAACCCCCGGTGATTCATACTATAAGAACACATTATTGACTGTTACATATAGATCCCGTCATATCAGCCCGAAACAGCCTACAAGATGTTTCAACGCGCTCTTACCAATAAGGACATCGCAACAGGCACCGTCGACACCGCCGCGAACCCGGATTACGCCACCAACGGCACAGCAGATACCTGGGCCATCAAGAGCAAGGATCCCGAGGACCCGGTTCATTTCTGCTACCTGTGGGATGTACAGACTACTTGCTCGCAGGATCAGATCAATAGTATTCTCGATGGATCGGCAGTGATCGTGAGCGGCATCCTCCAGGACGCGAACTCGACGAAACTCTTCCCCGAGCTATTTAATGGCACTGGAGATGGAAATGGAACCGGCTCCCCTACTTCTACTGGCTCAGGGCCGTCTCCCACTCAATCGGGGCCTGGGTCTTCGCCGACAGAGAGTCATGGCTCAGCTGCAAGCTCCCTGTTTGAAACTGGTGCTCCAGGGATTGGCCTTTGGGCCGTGTTGGCCACGTTCTGGTATGCCATTCTGGCATAGACTGTCCATGCGTTCTGAGAAGATAATGCTTAGCAATAGCAACTTTTCGTAATCTAATGTTAGTATGAATTATGTCTAAGATCCGACAGCGGTGATGTATGTGAAACTGCCTTATCGTGAAATATCTATCGTCCTCTATCTACACTTATGCACTTTTCATGATAATTCATCTCAACCCCCATATGCGCTTGCCTAGAAGAGAGGCTCCTCTTAGCATAACGCCTACTAGGCAAAGAGGCACGAGATAAGCATTGCGATCGCCGTATATCAGTGGGATGGGTAAAGGTAACCGCTGTTCTAGCATTGAGGTAGGCCACGCCCTGGACATCATGAACATACGGAGTAGTGCAAGTAGCACATTGGTTTCCGGCCAAGGCCTCGTACCATAGCATGCAGTCGCCGACGGGTTTAATATGTTAGAGGAATACGGCCAAAGAGAACATTTTCTGGAACTGGGTGAACACCGAGATATAAGAGTCTACACTAAGTAGGAATATCTATTTGGAGTTGAACAGCACCCAGGTAACAAAGGTAACTTATTGAGGTACACTACTGATTAAGGAGCGAATTGCACCCATCGCCTGGTATCATATCACTCTATATGGCGTATACTTGAGCATTTGACGTGAGTTCTTACTATATATGTAAGATTATAAACTTAGTTACGGACACCCCAGTCACGGACCACCCAACCTATTTCAATCAAAGCCGTATTATCTTAACGAATATTGCCGCAATTGCTAGTTTCTAGTGTTTTAAACTTTAATATAATCTTTAACCTCTGTTTCGTTTTCTGGGCCAAGTTTTTTGTACTTATTAAATACTTCATAATTATTTGCTTCGTTTTTTTATATAGTTTTATTACGTAGCTGTTTTTTAGCTTTTTATATATTAGTTATTTTAATAAACGTATTATTTAATACTAGCTTAATATTTTAATGTTTTTAAATTATTTTTTTAATAGTTTTAATTTTTAAATATATAACTTAACGCTTAAAACTTATAATTTTATTAGCTTATTAATTAAAAACTTTTGCAGCTTTTTTATATAATAGCTTTTATATTAATATATATAAGTTTAAAAATAAAATAATTAATTTATTATATATTTAATAAAAATATTAATTATTTAAAAATGTTTTAATTAACGTTTTAATTATAAATTTTAAAAATTAAAATATTAATAGCTTTTTTAAAATAAATAATATTAAAAGCTTTGTTTTAATTATATTTATTTTTTTTAATATAATAAATTTAAATAATAATAACTTTAATTAATTATATAAATAAATTTTAATTATTTTTTAAGCGTTTTTAATTATTTTAAAAATTAAAATATTAATTTTAGTTTATTAAAAGCATTTTATAGCATTTTTTTTTTAAAAAGCTTAAGTTTTAAAGCTATTAAAATTATATTTTTAAGTAATAATTTTAACTTTTTTTTTAAAAAATTAAAAACTTTAATATTTAATAGCTATAATATATAATTATAATATGCTTTATAAAATATAAGCTATATTTTATTTAAAAAATAAAGCTATAAAAAGTTTTTATTAATATATAAATTATAGCTATTAATAATTAAAACTATTTATATATTATTATATTAACGTTTTTTATATAAAATAAAAACTTTTTTTATTTAAGTTTATATTATAAAGTTATTTATTTAATCTTTTAAATTAATATAAAACTTTTAACTTTTTTATAAGCTTATAAATTAGTTTAAAAATTATTAATTTAATATATAAATACTTTTAAAAATAATAAGCAATAAAAAAACTTCGTTTATAACGTTAATAGTTTTTAAAGCAGTTATTTATTTATTATAATTAATATTTTTTTAAAAGCTTTATAATTATTAGCTTTAATTATTATAAAATAGTTTTTATTAATGCTTTAATTAATATTAAATTTATTAATATTATATTAATAACTAAAAAAAATATAAACTACTTTTTTAATATTTAAACAATTTATAAAAAAGTTAATATTAATTATAATTATTTTATTAATTTTTTTATAATTAATTATTTTAGCTTTATTAGTTATAATAATTAAATTTTAGTTTAAAAAGTATTAATATTATAAACTATTAAGCTTAATATTAATAGTTAAAACATAAAGCATTTTTTAAGCTATTACTTTAAAAGCAATAATTAAAAAAATAAAGCTTAATTTAGCTTAATTAATTATTTAATAAACTAATTAATTATTATAAGTTATCCAATTATTTATTAAAGTAAGCAAAAAAAATATAAAAGTTATAAAAAGATTAATAATTTATTAAAAATTTGCTAATTAATTAATTTATTTATTAATTTATATTAAATATAATAAATATATTAATAAGCATATTTATTTAATAAATATATTTAATAAATGCTTTTATTTTATAAAAAAAAATCTTATTTTTAAATATATTAATTATAATTTTTAAAAACTATTATAAATATTTAATTCGTATTAATTTAAAATTAAGCTATATTTTTTATATTATATTAGTTTATAAAACATTATTTTAACGTTTTATTATTTTTTTTATTTAAAATATTTATTTATATAAATTTTATATTAATTTTATTATTTTTATTTATTAAA